>CM076980.1:11079607-11192107 GCA_039105355.1 Benthosema pterotum | reverse complement strand
CTTTCCATCATTTAGCTGGGGACCACCTGGAACCCTCTGGACCACTGGTGGTCCCCGGCCGGACCACTGGTTGAAAACCACTACTCGAGGTCAAAATCATTTTAGATTAGGTCAAGCTACTTTATATACAAGACGCAATTTAATGATGTTTAAGCAAAACAAAAAAAAACAACAAAAAAAACACACTAGGCTATAGAGCTCTTCAGTGGCATCAGAATGCCTGCTTCCAGAAGTGAATTCCCCGTAGACTTTAAAAAATATATGTATATAAAGACGATTAGGCACAGACAAAGCAAACTCACTGTTGTGACAAATCATGATGACAAACACTATTTTGGACCATTCAAGTAATAATAATAGTAAGAATAAAAAAACGCACAAAAGGCCTTTTTTGTTTAATTGTTGTCCTTACAAATTATTTAATTGGCCCAAAACATTGTGTTTCTTAAAGTCTTAAAATAAATGAACATACATGTCTGAAATCAGCGAGAAGGTGCGGCGTTACTATAAAAAAAATGGTTAAACTGTGAAATGATAATATGGGAATCATGCAAACATATTTGAAACTGCCAACAGGCCTGTAAAACGTGTTTCCACAGTATTTTACTGTGGCTCACACAAAATTCATACCATGTACTTGTCAGGTTGAGCGGACCGCAGTTGTAATTGGATTATTTTAGGCGATCCCCATTTCATTTTGGGGTTGAGAGCCAATGCATTATGAGAACCAATGCTTTTTAGACCAGTGCGTGTTTGTAGATTATTGTATCTGGGTTAACTTGTGTTTCTTTTGTACTTTTTTATACTATATAATGTCAACATTATATACTGTATTTGCCTGGAGGACCTTTTTCTATGATCGCCTTGGCACCAGAAAGATTTCCTGCGATTAAAACAGATGCTGCTGTGTATTGTCAGAAAGTGTCGCTTTGTTGGGCAGGTGTGAAGGCTCATTCTAACTATCTAACCGTATGTACAGTATCATACAGTATATGATACACCAATTCTTCAGGTGGGTCATGTACAGGGATGCACATAAGTGGTGCTCTGGTGCTCAGGAGCACCAAAAATCCTACAATGAGCTGTCAATCCAGGACTGGAAAGCTCCTTTGAGCAGCACACAGCTGGGGCTCATAATGACTGGCCGACTGGGCCAGGGAAAAAAAGCCTTGAAAATTAAATAATTCTAACTAAAGTCTAAAATACTACTAGCATTTTTAGTGGATGTAGAATGCAGGTAGTAGTACTACTACTAGGCTAGCCACTATTGCAACGCCCAAACTATCGCCTTGTACTGTAATACCTAACTGTAAATTGTTCGGGGTCCCAGGGCCCGGCGATGATCGCCGCATTTTGGGAGCATCAAGTAACATCTCCAGGTGCTCCTCTGAGTACTGGACCAAAATAGTTGTGTGCACCCCTGGTCATGTATGAGTGTAACCACTAATAGGTTCAAAACCTGTAGTATCATTCCTTGTATATCTTTACTGATAGTTTGCAATGAGGGTTGCATAACTTGATTGAACTTAGGAATTCTCAAAAAAAAAAAAAAAAAAGGTAACATTTTAGTTTGTTGTTTACCATGTCTGAAAAGTATGTATCATACAACCCCAAATCCGATGAAGTTGGGACGTTGTGTAAAATGTAAATAAAAACAGAATGCATTGATTTGCAAATCGTTTTCAACCTCTATTCAGTTGAATACACCACAAAGACAATATATTTAATGTTCAAACTGATAAACTTTATTGTTTTTTGAAATTATACAATCTTTTGTAAATTGAGCCCTGCAACACGTACCAAAAAAGTTGGGACGGTGGCAACAAAAGACTGGGAAAGGTCATGAATGCACAAATAACGCCTGTTTGGAACATTCCACAGGTAAACAGGTTAATCTTAAACAGTTTAATATCGTGATTGGGTATAACAGGACCATCCCAGTCGTTCACAATCAAAGATGGGGCGAGGTTCACCACTTTGTGAACAATTCTGTGAGAAAATCATCCAACGGTTTAAAAACAATGTTTCTCAACATTCAATTGCAAGGAATTTGGTGATTTCATCATCTACAGTCCATAATATAATCAAAACGTTCAAAGAATCTGAAGAACTTGCTATACTAAAGCGACAAGGCTGAAAACCAACACAGAATACTTGTGACCTTTGATCCCTCAGGTGGCTCTGCATTAAAAACTGACGTCATTGTGTAAAGGATATTACTGTGAGGACTCAGGAACACTCAGAAAACCATTGTCAGTTTACATAATTTGTCGCTACACCTGCGAGTGCAAGTTAAAACTCTACCATGCAAAGCAAAGCCATACATCAGAAAGGTTGGTTTGAAAAAACAACCAGAAAAACAACCAGAAATGCCTTCTCTGGGTACAATATCATTTGAAATGGTTAGACACAAAGTGGAAAAGTGTGCTGTGGTCTGATGAGTCCACATTTCTAATGATAGTGGACCCAGAGAAGGCATTTCTGGTTGTTTTTCAAACCAACCTTTCTGATGTATGGCTTTGCTTTGCATGGTAGAGTTTTAACTTGCACTCGCAGGTGTAGCGACAAATTATGTAAACTGACAATGGTTTTCTGAGTGTTCCTGAGTCCTCACAGTAATATCCTTTACACAATGATGTCAGTTTTTAATGCAGAGCCACCTGAGGGATCAAAGGTCACAAGTATTCTGTGTTGGTTTTCAGCCTTGTCGCTTTAGTATAGCAAGTTCTTCAGATTCTTTGAACGTTTTGATTATATTATGGACTGTAGATGATGAAATCACCAAATTCCTTGCAATTGAATGTTGAGAAACATTGTTTTTAAACCGTTGGATGATTTTCTCACAGAATTGTTCACAAAGTGGTGAACCTCGCCCCATCTTTGATTGTGAACGACTGGGATGGTCCTGTTATACCCAATCACGATATTAAACTGTTTAAGATTAACCTGTTTACCTGTGGAATGTTCCAAACAGGCGTTATTTGTGCATTCATGACCTTTCCCAGTCTTTTGTTGCCACCGTCCCAACTTTTTTGGTACGTGTTGCAGGGCTCAATTTACAAAAGATTGTATAATTTCAAAAAACAATAAAGTTTATCAGTTTGAACATTAAATATATTGTCTTTGTGGTGTATTCAACTGAATAGAGGTTGAAAACGATTTGCAAATCAATGCATTCTGTTTTTATTTACATTTTACACAACGTCCCAACTTCATCGGATTTGGGGTTGTATCATAATATGATCCTACAGGTTTTTAGTGGCATATATGATGTACCTTATATGATACTAATTTTACAGCCTATTGCAATATCCACTATGCTCTACACCAGGGCTGGGCAATTATTAAATGAGATACGTAAAATATTGTGCAGGGCCAAGACTAAAGGCTGAATTAAAGTCTGTGTAATATGAATTTAATTTCAAGATGAAAATTAAGAGTAAGACCAACCATTTTTACACCAGGGCCCTCTAACTTATTCAGTATTTGAGCCACAGAGGACCACCATTTGATGTCACTTAAGCCCCACAGACCCCCAAAACTAAAGATTTCTTTTGTTTTTGTACACAATACCAGGCTGGATTTGGGAAACAAAACAGTCAAACATAGATAAAAAATGACCATTCTTTTACATTATCTGACTGTAGATTCCAGGTAATTCAGATGATGAATATTTTTATACTCTTGAGAGTAACATGAGTAACATGGAGTTACATCTGGTTAGCCAACTTTCCATATTTAACTGGAACTCTTAAGGACCACTGGTGGTCCCCGGACCACTGGTTGAAAACCACAGTACCCTTTCACGGGCCGGTCAGAGTCAAAGAGCCGCAGTTGGCCCCCGGGCCACATAATGCCCAGGTATGCTCTACACACTTTCAAAAAAATTATAATTATTTTTTCTATCAATCAAACATGCTGACCATTCAGTTTTGTTATGCATGTGTAATGGAGAAAATCTTTACTGCAATTCTAAATGTTGAACCCCAAACCCCAAATGCCTGACCTCAGTGACCTGAATAGATTACTACATTGTACTACGTACAGTGAGTACAGTGTACTCTACGGACACTGCAGTTGAGTTGCTGTGAGCTGATGTATCTTTTATGATACAAAAAAAAAAAAATATATATATATATATATATATATATATATATATATATATATATATATATATATATATATATATATATATATATATATATATATATATATATATATATATATATATATATATATATATATATATATATATAGTAAATCCTTATTTATAATCCAGGGCTTTTATTTGTCTCAACCGATTTTTATACCAGGCGTTTATTGGTCAGACTGAAGAGGACTGAAGAGAGCCCTTATAATTTTCTGTGTATGTACTGTAAGTGTATTTCTTTTTCTGTTTTCTGTGTTTTGTCAAATGTGTGTATATGTGTTACATACGAGGCCACTGGGTCGCAAGACACATTTCAGTGCAAACTGACAATAAATATATCATTAGAACTGCAGATCCACTCCCAATATCATGTATCTTAAAGATAGCAGTGTATGCAGACTTATTGCATGTCAATGTAAACACAGCACGTACAGTACAGTTTAAGTGGCCTATATAGATTCTTTACTATCTTATATAGATTTACTGTTGTCACGCCCCCTTAGCCTTGCCTGCAGGGCCTGTGATGTGCTTGCATGCTGCATGTTTCCCTCCTGCAGGTCTGGCGGGCGTGTCCCATCTCTGAAGCTCCCATTAGGTGCATTAGGAGCACCTGGCCAGTGCTCGTGGAGGCCTACATAAGAGAGCAGGCTGCCAGTCTCTCTCTCTCCCTCATGATGACAGCACCCTTTTGTTCAGTTCTCCTTATTGTTTAAGTTCACACCACACAACACCCCCACGCTACTGTATATTAACCACACATCCACACTGACACTACTGACTATACTGACTTACACGCACATCATACACTATGTAATCAATAATTAATTCATTAATTTAAGTTACTTTTGTTTAATAAATTATTGTTAACAAACAGCAAACATGTGTCCTCCTCTATCTGTCATGGCCCTAAAGATTGGGACCTGACACTGTTTAGCTTATGTATATGTGCAATATTTGCATTTCTTGTTTTTCATTCCTTATTTTAAGTCACTCTGTATCAAGTGTCTAAATGAAGGACTGTACCGAACTGCTGCTATCCTCTCTTGCACGCTTAGCTTAGCTGTTAGTAATACCCATACAGTAATACCCCTACTCTGTCATAGTTGTCATAGCTTAGCATATATATATATATATATATATATATATATATATATATATATATATATATATATATATATATATATATATATATATATATATATATATATATATATATATATATATATATATATATAGGGCGGCTGTGGCTCAGGAGGTAGAGCAGGTCGTCCAATGACCAGTGTGTGTCGAAGTGTCCTTGGGCAAGACACTGAACCCCAAGTTGCCTCCAATGAGTTCGCCGCTCTACTTCCCAATGTATGAATGGACCATAAAAATGCAATCCATTTTATATATATATATATATATATATATATATATATATATATATATATATATATATATATATATATATATATATATATATATATATATATATATCTATCTATCCCCTGTCTAGCTGTCTGTTTAACTTTCACTACTTGCCACTTTATAATTATACCTGGTTGTAGCTTAGCACCTTCACCTCACTTTATGCTATTAGTTGCACTTTATACTGCTCTAGTCTGTTGCACTAGGTCACTTATTGTTTCTTGTATATGTCCTGACATACACTGGAGTGACAAATAAAGAACCTTGAATTGAAAATGTTAAAGATTATTTGTGTGCCAAAAGAACTCCTGCTAATAAAACATAGCTACACCTTTTTGCAGGCCTGTCATTACATAGAGCTGAGCAGTCCCACCCCTTGCATGTCACACTAGCTCCAGAAACAGATTCCAATCATTTTCCTCAGAGGTTAAAAAAAAATACTTAGATTACTCCAGACAAAGCCAAAGGTTGGGACAAATCACCCAATGATTTGGGACGATCAAGTAATTTCTGATGATAACTGGGCATAGGTAGTTTCATTAAGTTTATACCTTTTCGCATCAAGGACCATCATTTAGTGGGCATTTTCACCTCGAACACCATTTAGTTATTGGTAATAATAGTCAATTTAGCATGAGATGAAAGTTTGTAAGCCAATGCTATAGATGGGTGATGTTGTACATTTAACATGCACTTGGGCTTATCGAGACCAGAAATTAACCACTTCAGTCGCCTGCATCGGTCAACCAGGTATACTTACATAGAAACATAGTAACAGAAAAACAATGCAATTTAAAATGTTTATTGCACAGAATGCATAAACACTGCAAATGTAAACATGTAAAGTGTGAACAGTGCCGTTTTTTTTTTTTTTTTTTTTTTTTTTTAACAAAACGCTTTATAAGAAATATAAAAAAAAATGTATAAAAAAATGGTAACAAAAACACAAAACACCACATTTCAACATTTTAAAGTGCGTTTTAAACATGCACAGAACATGTGCAATACCATCCATCTACTGTAGTGGTGTAAACATTAACCTCCCCGGCAAGCTCCTCCTGCACAATGCCCCCAAAGTCTTACTCTAGGTAAATACAGGTATATCAATGGATTCTAACTGAAAATCTTGTCTCACACAATTGTGTTACTACATACATATGATATTGTTTTGCACAGGGCCATCTTTCTGGCTGAAAACCACCATTTGAGGATATTTTAGCCACACAGACCCCAAATCTAAACATTTTTTTTTTTTGCTTTTGTCCACAGTTCCAGGCTGGATTTGGGAAACAAAACAAGCAAAACATACATTCCAAAAAGGCTAATTCAGATGTTGAATATTTTAACTCTTGAGAGCGTAAAAATGAAACCAAATGGACCCGCAGGGGTCCATTTGGTTTCATTTTTACGTTCTCAAGAGTTACATCTGGTTGACCAACCTAGCTGAGGACCACCTGGAACCCTCTCCAGGACCACTGGTTGAAACCCCCCCCCCCCCCCCCCTCCCCACAACCTCCCCTTCAGCAGCATCCTCCTACCCAAAAGTCTCCAAATTAATCCGTTCCAATGGCCCTGAGAGCAGACAGCAGATGGTCCAACCCCTTCACTTAGTGGATATTGGCCTGGAAGTTCTCTGTGTGGCACTTTAAACAGTCATCCGTCTGTTGCATGCATGCATGCCTTGCACCCCACGACCGACTTGCAGCAGGTTGCAAACACTGGCACTTCCATGGTAGCTGAAAGATTTAAAAAAAAATACATTGTTGCAGATATTTAATAGACATAAAGACCTGGGTATATACAGTGCAAGTATACACTTCTAGTTGTTATACCTACCATGGCACAAAGGACATGTGAAGGCCTGGGTAAGTGGGACCTGGCTGCAGGCTGGCAGCTGTGCTTTGGACCCTGGCGAGGTCCGTCAACTTGTTGAGGGTTGAGGAGATTAAATCCAGTCCCTCTGCTGCATCCTTCAGCTCCGAAATTTGCGCGGTGATTAGGTGCGCATGGACAGCCTGTGGCCCTCCTACAGACTTTCGGCTTGAATGTGAAACAGAAAAGTGATCAAGATTTTTTCCCATGTCAGACACCCACAAATGCAATTGCTTTCACACAAAATGTTTTTATTCATAAAATCGCTACACAAAATCCCCCCCCCCCCTCCTTGTAAATGAAAAGGTGGCCAACATTGCAAACAAGTGTATTCTTAACTAGTTTGTCATTCACATTAAATCTCCAAGCTGTTATTAATAAAACGTACCTTGCCTTGGCTCTACTTCCATTCTTGTACTCGACGAAAGCCTCATCCGGCATTGCGTAAATTACTCGCGTCTTGGACTCCCACCAATCCACACCTTTGAGAGCGAGAAAATATTTAAACTACTATATTTGTATTTTTTTATTTAATTACAAATAAGAAAGTCCCTGAGAAACAGCTTACGCTTTGAGCACTCAGAGACCAAGATCTCATTGCCCCTCGAGTCAAGCAGTGTCATGGGCTCAGAGGTTTTGAGTTCTTCTTTGACTTTAGCAGTCACGCCTTCAATGGTTGCATCGGTGTCCTTGAATCTGATCAGTCAGTGAACGTGTACTGAAAAGCTTCCCATCTACGTTTTCAGCAAGAAAGATGACCCTGTGCAGTACAATATCATATGTATGTTTAAATTGAGTAACACATGTAAAGACAAATAAGACAATACTGTATTTTCAGTTAGAATACATTGATATATTTACCTAGAGTAAGACTTTGGCGAGAACCTCCCACCCTTGGCACGTGGCAGACTAGAGTGTGCGGTTTCGCCACTTGATGATGCTGAAGCCGGGGGTTGCCTTGAAAAGGCAAATGGGACTCCAGTGGGAGTGGCAGTGGTAGTCCTTTCTGGATCACCATGGACCTCATAGTGCCCCCTATGAACGAGTTTGCTGGAAGGAAAGTCTCCAGTTCTGTCCGCTAAAATGGTGGTGTTGCGGTCGTCTGTAATATATAGGTTACTGGAGAAGAAGAAAATCAATACCAAAGCTTAGATATTCATTTGTAATTCAAAGTAGTAGAATACCCCTTTAATAGCTCAACCTGTCGCGCTGAGCTAGCAGACTTGCTATTTTTGTAAGTCAACTTCAGCCAAATATCTCACTGTACATTTTAATTTAGTGGTTCGTGAAGGTGACTTTCCCGAAGGTGACCCATGTTGTGCCTAAATAACATTTTAAACAGATGGAAAGGTATGCGGTCTAACTCTTTAGCGACAGCGTTAGCTTCACCCTACATTTGTACGAGTCCTTGAAGTCCCTCAAAAGTTGTAACCTACACACACAGTATTATTACATCGAGAAAACGATTGCAGTACCTTGAAAATCATGCCGATTTTGTCGACGTACATGTCCTCTTCCATCACAGTCCGTCTTATATCTCCTCTAAACAAGACGTAGCTAAGTGAATCGATGTCCATCGTCGCTGCTGCTTTTGGGTGCCGCTGTTGCCTTCATGGAATGCTGCAGAAAAAGAAAGATGGCGCCTTCCGCTCTGTATTTGTACTTCCGGGTTACATAGCAAACGTAATATCAATTAACAAAAGGTGGCTAAATATATACCGTAATTTAAATATATAAATATTTCTCCATATATATATATATATATATATAATCTTATATACTGCTTGATGCGATCGACAACAGCGCCGTGTGTGGCTGCTTGTAGTAACTGAAGCACAGAGCTGTCAATCAAGAGCTCCGTGCCACGCCTCCGCCCTCAGCGCAACATAAAATTCAGTATTCAGTAGTAGCCCTGCTGCCGGACCTAAATCTTCATTCTGCATCGGACCGCACCAACGAAATTAAGGAATTGGGTCATAAAAACCTATTTCTAAGTTTTAAGGAAACATTTCTAAGCAGTATTAAGAAAAAGAAACCCATTTCCTATTTTTAATTAACAATTTCCACATTTTGAAAAACAGTATTCAGTGCACAGAACCATATACTGAATACTGTTTGTCAAAAACGAAATGAGAATTCAGTTGGCCGTAAAATACACAGACCGAGAGAAATTCCCTCCCATGTGTTGAAATGCTAATCACGCTCTGGTTCTCGGTACTTGGTCACAGATATAGCAGCCACGTGCTTTTCCATGAGTGAAGGAAGGATAGTCGCGTAAACATTGAGTACATTACGTGCTGCAGGCTAGCTGCGGCGATGACTGCTGGGGTCAAAGGCGGATTAGGAAATCATGGGCCCCTGGGCCGCCAACAGGTCCCCGCCCCCACACTAGGGTTGCCACATGTGTCTGACAAAAATCCTGGACATTTTGACCATCCAATCGGCGGCCTATTATCGGCAGCGATTATCGGCCTTTTGGTTCGGAAGCAACGCACCTCTTTAAACATCTGACCCAGAAATATATCACACTTTTACACTGAAATGTTACTGCTCTCATTATTTTATTACTCTTCTACATATCAGATTATAATTAGGCTACTTAACCATTCATTTCCAACTCTTTCTGGACAAGGCCAGTTTTCATTTTTCTCATCTCAGTTATCTTTAGATGAACAGATTTAGATTCAGGAGTTTTTCCACTAATGTTGGCGGTAGGGGGGTCTGGAAAAGAGGTAAATATAGCGACAAATGTTGGCAACACTGGTACGTACAGGCACGCTACAATTTAATAGGACTATCATACTGATCTGAGACTGTGAGTGACGCAAGTCAGGTTAGTTGCGGTCTCTAGTTTTGCCATTGGCCATGTAAAATATATATACTTTTGACCATGTATAAAAATCCGGGACATTCAAGTGTCCAGGATTTATTTTATTTTTTTCCTGGACAGACCATGAAAAACCGGGACAATCAGGAAAATCCGGGACCTGTGGCAACACTAGGTTTTATACTCTCTGGTGGAAAGGCGAGAGTCTGTTAGTCCCATACGCGCCAGCAGTGGTGTAAAGTAACGAAGTACAAGTACTTCGCTACTGTACTTAAGTACATTTTTTGAGAATTTGTACTTTTATTTATATTTTTCTTTCCGTGAATTTTTACTTTTACTTCGTTTCATTTTTGAGCAAAAAATCGTACTTTTTATCCGCTACATTAAAATTAGAGCCTTCGTTACTCGCTACATTTTCCGCGCAAAATATACGATAAATGCCGGCTTTATCCCGTTTATAAAGTCATCGTCTTCCCTTGTTCATTCACACCCACACAGAGAAGCGTCCGTGCTGCGCCGCCCCTCTCTCTCTTTCTGTCTCTGTCTCTGTCTCTCTCTCTCTCTCTCTCTCTCTCGCTCGCACTCACACACGTGTGTGTGTGTCGGCATTTTGGACCAGCTCATCATCACAGCTTTCTGTGTTGTAGAACACAAACACAGATCGTTTCGGGAACGTTACACGACTGACCCACGCAGGTGATGGCAATATAATAATAAGATAAGTCCTGCCGTGGCTGCACGAAAAACTATATCCTCGATCTCCAGGCTTAGATCTGCGCTGTGACGAAAAACGGAGTCATCTAGTAGAAGAGTTGTGATATTCAGGGAAAACTCGCGCCAACCCATAGACTCCAACAATGCATTACATAAGCCCCGGTTGTCAGTATTTCTCAATGACTCTATATGATATGAGTCTCTGATGAAAATGCAGGTCGAACCGGGCGCTAGTTAAAATTGTTAAATTGTTTCCGCTTTCTTCATCTAAGTGTTTTAAAAATGTCATCAACATTTGCCCAGTGCACAGCCTACTGCAGCCTGTGCATTTCAAGTCCTTGCTACTGAAATGACCGATTATTTATAAAGAGAACATCCTATCACTGAACATAGGCTACATCTTGGGGGTGACAAAATCACAGCTTGTCCTAAGAGTATAGTGGGTGAGGTGTGAAGGGCTAATAGGCCTATGGTGTCTGTTTTGTTTAACAATAGCTTTCCCAATTCAGGGACCTCTACTAATATGCATTTGACTGGACTGTATGTAAACACAAGCATTGTCCTAACACAGACATTAAATGCCATTGATGAATGGCCAATTAGTATAACCCAAATATTTAAAGCACAGTTTTGAGTATGAAGTGTAACATGTAAATTTTGAAGGCGAACATTAAAGACAAATTAAGGAGTGGGGACAGAAATGGCTCTAAATATCATTTTGTATGATGATAATAAGCGCGCCCCTCACTTCTGGGTATGGGGTTTTATGCATATTCTGTAGGGGTTCTGTAATTTAATGCCATTGGTGTAGACAGTGGTGTACACTATTTCTATATTGCAACATTTTAAATAATTTAAGACACTTTTGACAGGCTTTTTTGTAGGAAAAAGCGTCTTGTACTTTTTACTTGTACTTTTGTACTTTTGTACTTAAGTACATTTTAACACCCTGTACTTTTGATACTTAAGTACATTTAATTTGAGGTACTTTTGTACTTTTACTTAAGTAATTGCCTTAATGGGCACTTTGTACTTTTACTTAAGTAACTTTCAAGTGGAAAATCTGTACTTTTACTTAAGTAATATATTTTTGTACTTTTTCCACCTCTGCGCGCCAGGGGCGGATCTAGGCATGGGCATGGGGGGACGGTGCGCCCCCCTAAATGCCCAGACTGCCCCAACAAACACGATGGCATGCAAAACAACCCAAGATATTTCAAATTAAAGTGCTTCTATTTAAAATGATTCGAAACAATACTACTGCTGCTAACTAACTACAGCTGTGTCACCACTAAACCAACAGCATTTCATCATCAGAAAACTCTCTGAGTCAGACCTTTAGCTTTATGCATGCTGCGTGTCTGTTGCAACTTCAACAACAGCTGATGTTATTATTGATGCTTTGTTGCATGTTGATTGGGTCAGAGGGAGCAGTCCAGTCTAATCCTCCGGGCACAAGGCCATGTGAGAGTGTCAGTGTTTACGTTACTGTGAGATATAGAGCAGCTACAACATTTCCCCGGCACGGTCGGTCACGCACTGTTGTCCCTCGCTGGGTGCATTCTCGTGTCTGTAAGAGGGGGGGGGTCGAATCATAATTTGCAGTAGAATCAGAAATTTAGTTGTATTGTAGCACAGCCTGGTTTAACAGCCTGTCAATAACCTATAAAAAACAACCCTTAGAGCCAAATTAAGATCTGTGCTAAAATTACTGGCAGGTTGAGGCCGTGTTACATTTCATTCAAAGAAGCCCATACTAAGAGCTGCTCAGACTGGAAAATAGTATTTCCTCTGATCCCTCACATGCCCTGAATAAAGAATACCAGCTGTTACCATCCATGAGGCGGATCAGAGTTGCTAAATTTAAGAACCCACATATCTCCTGTTTCTCTAGTGTGAGGCAGCTTGATGTACAAGTCCATCCCCTGGACATGATGGTAGTATATCGCAGGGACTTACCACCAATCCAACCCTTGATGCTGAGTGCCAAGTACGAGACATTATGGCTCTCATTTTTGGTATCACCCGTCGGGAATCGAACCCCTGAACTCCCAGTCTCAGGGCGGACACTCTAACCACAAGGCCAATGAGCTGGTCTAGGATGGTAGGATTGGTCTTAAACAAAGAATTCTCTTTATGTCTCTATAGATTTATAGACGATGTATAGCTTTGAGTTATAAGTATACAGTAAACTAGATATTCTAGAATTAAATTGATTTCTAAACTAGGGCTTTGCATGATATTATTTTGAACCAGAAAGCATCATCTAATCTAAAGCATCTATAAGGTGTGTTAAAAGGTAATCATGTTCAAATGACAACTTGACAACTTAAACCACAATAGATAATACAAACAATAATAAATTATTCATTGTGTTAACATCTATGCTATACATTTTATGACATTCTTAAACATGAAAAACATCCACAGTAGGAGAGCATCATCTTTGGTAAATGCTAATTCAACTCTTCATACAGGACCTCAAAACCATGCTTAGAAGTTTATTGAATGATTTATATGATTAAACAGTAGAGAGAACACCAGAGTTATACAGGGTTATATACGATTCAAAGGGCAAACTCAGGAGAGTAAAGCAGCGTACCATAGACGTACTGCAGTGTGACAGTTTATCTAACAACACTGTCTGCACCGCTCAATAACCTGATGGTAGACAGGAAATAAATCATGGAGGACAGATCAGTGGTTAGACCTCACTCTCACAGTAACTGTAACAACATACAGTGTTTACAGTAAAGACAGATTATTACAGATCTGGTAATCAATGTTATTGTCAGAAGAGTAGTTGTGTAGTAGTAGTTGTGCTGCTCAGCTGAGCCCTCATTCAGTAGCCTTCATGATGACCCCAGTAGTGGACACACCATAGATGGTTCCCAGATCATAGGACACTTGTCTCATGGTCCCCAAACAGGAAATATGGCGCCAACCAGTGCCTAGTGGACGTGCTGCGGTGATGCCAGTTCTGTTGGGACACAACGCATGGTATGATCAGTGATATAAAGCATAATTAAGACTTATTATAATGTAGCCTGTTGAAAATAACGAATTAACAGTGTAGGCTCGGGGATTGACTATACTCTGTTCTGCAGTCTCCTGTTTTTGTCCATTATTGATGACGTTCTGGTGATGACGTTGGTGTCAATGCATCTGTATTAGCCTATTTAAGATTGGTAGAACGTACCACTACAACAATGTACATAAGCCTCGCGGCCGTCCTACCCTCTCCTACGACAGCACAACGCGGCTTTTGGCGTCGTGTTACAACTTGGACCAGAGCTACGCTGTAGAGGAGCGTCACCATGGAAACCAGAGGTGCCAGTAGAAGAGGTGGATCATGTCGGCGTTGCCTGCTTTCTGAACTATGTTGGGCTTCTGTTGCAACTGCGACGGACCACGCCTACCGTTCTCGTCCGGTCCAAGGCCTAGACACGGAAACTTAAATTCCCTATTATTCTGGAGGGACCACCCCCGTTGTTACAGGACTGTTACAGTCCAGTAAAGCATCAATAATAACATCAGTTGTTGTTGAAGTTGCAACAGACACGCAGCATGCATAAAGCTAAAGGTCTGACTCAGAGAGTTTTCTGTTTTCAATGATGAAATGCTGTTTGTTTAGTGGTGACACAGCTGTAGTTAGTTAGTAGCAGTAGTAGTGTTTCACATCATTTTAAATAGAAGAACTTTAATTTGAAATATCTTGGGTTGTTCTGCATGGCATCGTGTTTGGCAGGACAGACTGGGCATTTAGTGGGGCATTGCCTCCTCTCATGCCCATGCCTAGATCCGCCCCTGCTACATGGAATTGGAAACATTTAAGGCTAAATGTAGCTCTGACTCAGACTCACCTTTCGAAAACGTGGTTGTTACGGTTCACCCCAAAGGCCTTGCCATCAGTCCCAACCTCGATCATCCTGAGTGACCCTCCAATGTGCTGCCAGCCTGAGAATGAACAGCAGTCTGCAGACCTGAGCTGTAGATGAAAAACAGCAACACAACATCAACATTTAGGACTAATTTAGGACATTGAGCAGATAATGTAATGTTACAAACTTACAAACATATGAAATGGAAGTGTGTATTATCACAAAATTATTCATAGACGTGGGAGGGGGGGGGGGTGCTTTGGGGATTTGGGTTAAAAATGTTTTTATGTGAGAATCACATTTTGTTTTTGGCATAATGTGCCTGACTGCTGTTGATCCAAAATCTATTGACACGTTGTAAGCATGTGACTGGCCATTTGAACAATTGATTTTTTTATTTATTTTTTTTTCTTTATAAATCGTTTAAAAAGGCAAACACGTTAAGGGGACGAAAATCTAGGCCTAAGTACAGTAGATGTTTAAATGACCAATCGTTTTTTGGAAGTGAAATATCCCTTTAATTAATTCATGAATAAAATACCCCCCAAAAAAACCCCAAATTTCTGCACGCATGGACCCGGCCCCCGGCCTGGTACCCCCCTCAAAATGGGGCTCTTGAGGAAAATGAATTGGGGAATCCTGCTGTATTGTGTCACAGCATAATTGCTGCTACTGCCTAACTACAGTGCCTATAGTTAGTAATTATTTGCAACTCTTACTGCATAAAAGAAGATGTGGTCTGCACTGTTGACTCCCCAGCATCCATATGGACCACAGCTGAAGTACTTCAGCCTTCCTCCAAGCTCTACCCAGGGTACAGCACCCTGACCATTGAAGCCCAGTGTGGAAGACCTCGGGAGACAGTAAATGCGGTCGGCTGAATTCACTCCAACCACAAAGCCATCACCTCCAGCATCAATCTGCTTCAGGCGTCCTAAACAAGGTTATATAGTTAAGTAAAACTAACTAAAAAACTAAAAATTAATTCAAAAAACATTTGAGTTAACTGAAACTAATAAAAACTAAAAATGAATGCAAAGAAACGATAACTAAACTAAAACTGTAATGTGGATTATGAAAACTAACTAAAACTAACTGAAATTATAAATTATAAATAAAGCTAATATCCACTACTGAGTTCCATAAACACTGGGGGGTAAACATTGTGTTCTTGTGGGAGAGTGCAATCATCCAATCTACAAAAGAAACTCAAAGCAAGGGTTGAATACCAACCGTTTCCTACTTTGGCACATTTTTTAATCTTATACCTGACAACCGAAGCACAGGAAAAAAAATAAAACTAAACTAAAACTAAATATTTTCACCAAAATAACACCGAAATAAAAACTAGCAAACCTGCTCTAAAAACTAAGTAAAACTAACTGAATTAGAAAATAAAATGTCAAAACTAACTAAAACTAAACTAAAATGAAAAATGCATAACAATAATAGCCCTGGTCCTAAAAACAATGATAAATACAGGAAGAGATTAAGTGCAGTGTCAATATGGGTGTCAATAAACAGACCAACATCTTCCAGGATTGTTTGAAAATGTGATGATTTATCAAAAAGTTGAAAATGTTTTGTTTACCTGGAACTTCTTTCCATATGCCATCCACGTGCTTGTAGATCTTATCTTTAGCATCGATGCCCCAGATCCCTGCTTGTCCCACTGAGACATGCTTCAGGTTGGACGAGTACAGTGTTTTCCAGTAATAACTGCTCAGAAAATAGGCCGACCGGTAGGTGTCCGTAGCGACCAGCTGTCCCAGGCCGGCATCCACCTGGGCCGCCCTCCTCCGCGTCAGCTGATGACCCTTGCTGCATGTCCAACCACCTGGGAGGAATGCACAGTGTTGGGAATATTACTTTACCTTGTTAATATATTACTTATTAATTATTGCCTTGATTTTAAAGCAACATATTATATTACAATATTACTGTCTGAGCAAGTGTAATATATTAATATTACAACGTACTTATATTAATATTACTTAATATTACTGATATCTTTTTACAAAATTTGTAATATTTAGTATCTATTAAGCAAATATTAATTGCGTAGGCCAGTGGCACACAGGAGTTAAATGTATTCCTTGAATTTATGGAAGCCAGTAAATAATTATAGAAAATAAGTAATTATTTAACTTCTGCAGTTGTCATGATAATTTCACAAGAACACTTGCAACGAGACAGATTGACAGAAAGTAATACAGAAAGTAGTGCAGCAATGCAGAAAGAAAAGTATATTAGATTGTTTTTGTTGAGTAATACATTTATATTACAAGTTACAGCATTTTGGTAATATATTTTGTAATATATTAAGTTACATAGTGCACATGTCCCAAAACTGGGAATGCATGATTACTGTATAATTAACATTGGATTGAAATCCGAACCAAAGAATGTACCTCATAATATATTCACAAGTTAAAGAAAATACATGCAGGCAGCCTAGGACATTATAACAGTGTATTGAAGGTGAGTGTCTTACCCTGACAGACAGACAGGTGTCCCAGCACCAGCCAGAAGACTGCAGTAACTCTCATGGTGTCTCAGTTGATCTGTCTCTCTCCTACTGTCCTCTACGGACCGATGAGTGTCTTATATATACCATTGAACACCCATCCAACCAGCTTGACGAAGTGTTTGTACCTTACGACAGGCGGCGGCAACCTAGAGCACACCTGCCAACGTTAGCACGCCGGGTGGTATCGGCTGGCACGCGGCCAGAGAGAGAGAGATATAACATATTATATGCGTTTTAAATGTTCAATTCTAGTTATAGAGGATAAGTATAATGTATTTATCCATATGAGGCTTATTAGCCTGGTATCCTTTTAAAGCATATCTGGTCGCCCCCTCCCCTCCCCTCGCCCCCCTCCCCTCATCTGCATGGTCTGTCAAATGGCAAAAACTCCCCTGCAGTACAGAATTCATGCCTTGTGGTCAGTGTTTCCTGGGGGGGGGGGGGGGGGGGGGGGGGGGGGGGGGGGGGGGGGTATTTGGAGGGGTCACTAAGGGGGGAAAATCTCGCCTGGGGCTCCAAATTATTAGAAACACCACTAGCATGGAATACACCTTGACTCTCACCCTCTCTAAAAATGCATTTCCTCATTGACTGGTGAAACACCAACTCTGTTTCCTCATTGAATCAAGTGCATTTGCATATTAGTGACTTTGTGAATTCCCTGGTCAAACTGGTTGGACTGGTCTTCATTCTGTGGCTTAAAAGGCACTGATCTGAAATGGTCCCGACTCCCGACATAAAATCATAAAGGAAGAAACATAAATAGTTGATGATGAAAAAAAAAAAAAAAACTTAGGTCAGGACTAAATGGATAAGATAAATAAAGATAAGATAAATATTTTTTTTGTATCTTAAGTGATAGATAGATAGAAGTGAAAAGGACATCTTTAAAATAGCATCACTCAGAGATAAAATCAGAAATGGAAACACTTCCTCGTGCTTCAGTGGTCAAGAGCTGCACGCACATCGCAAATCCTCTCAGGTGTAGGATCCAAACACACAACTATTTAACAAAGGAGAGGGGGAAATCCACACACTGTTTTTAATGTCTCCTTTCTCCTTACTTCCGCATGCTGCTCATGTTTACTACCACACCAGCCTAATTTGTGTGAGGTGAGGTGAGCTAGGTGCACCCTTTGCGGCTAACTTGCGTTAAGGCATCTTATCTTTTAAAAAACACCCAACAAAACAATTTTTCACGCCCCATCCAGCAGCGCCAAAATGTTGATCCGAGTCAATCTGTTCAATATTACAGAGTGCACCACAATTATACACTATCCGAAAAGTATCAGTGTCGGCCCTTACTCTGCTAATTAAAGGGGTATTCCACTTTCAAACTTTAGGTCATTTTATGGTCTACTCAGCCTCATGTGAACACACCAGACAGTTTATAAGTTACTACATTCACTATTTAGATATTTGATGTTCATTTTAGCACCTCCAGCTCCTTCCCATAGAAACCCATTATAACGTAAAACTCCATTTTAACCATGACAGATTATTCAAAAACAACCCATCTTTTTTCTGGTGACTGATATTGTCCTAGTACCTGAGAGGGCCATGGAATTTCATTTACAGTTTTCATTTATTTTTAAAATATTGTTTTGGAAAATGTAGCCGCCTCCATATTTGGGTAGGCCTACCTAAATTAATAGGGTAGATACCCTCACATGTTCTCCCCGTGTCCCGGGGAGAACATGTGAGGGCATCTACCCTAGGGGACACGGGGAGAACATGCAAAGTCCACACAGAAAGGCCCTTTCACCAACCCCGCCCCCCTATTTTACTATTTTGATAAACCTTTTGTAATAGTGCAACATGCCAATCTACTGACACATTGTGAGCTTGTAGACTGGACATTTAAACTATTGGAAAATGTTTTTTAAAATAGTTTAAAAGGGCAAAGAAGTTCAGGGATAAGGGGTTTAGAGGTGACAAAAGATCTAGGCCTTAATATACAGCATGGGCATAAAAAAGGGTCAGATAGTGAAAACAGGAGCTAAAACTGAGTTTTGTTTTGTTTCCTCCGATGTGAAATTCTTGATATATTCATAGTAAGTTCCGGCTTCAGCCCTTCCCTTTTCGGTCAAATGTTATCTTAATCTTAATGTCTTCAGTTCAGTTCAGTACTTAAGTATGTAAAAAATGTTGTGTTAAACAATGACTGAGATACGCCAATAAACTGCTGTAATTAGATAACTTAGTTTGAGATATTCAAAGAACACAAACACACACACACACACACACACACACACACACACACACACACACACGCACACGCACATGCACACGCACACACGCGCGCACACTTTATCGTTAGATGTTTTGCCCAAGGACACTTCATCATGTATAGACAGGAGGAGCTGGGATTTAAACTGCCGGACAACCCGCTCTACCTCCTGAACCACAGTTGGCACCAATAGGTGTCAATGCACCAGACATCATAAAAATATGTGCACATGCAGAATGAGGAAGAAGATTAGAAAAGGAATGTTATTATCTGATAATGTTCCTGGATGATAAGTAACCTGTTTGTGACACGTTTTCAAATGTCTCCTGGAGGTCAGCGCGATTTAAGCGATAACTTCTGCGTGCACACACACACACACCCACAGACACACACATGCAAAATGTCTAAACACTTGCATTAATGTATCGTATCATGATGGTTTAGGCCTTTTGGGGTTATTTTATTGACACAAATTTAATAATCTCATTGTTAATAACAGTTGCAAGGACCGTGTGTGCGCCACTGTTACTCACTGTTACACCTTTTTGGGTGGGCCCTGAGCTTGAGCCTCTTAGCGATCACGTGGCCACTCAACCTCAGGGCCCCCCATAGTTCAGGGGCCCCTGGGCCTGGGCCCAACGTGCCTGTTGGATCATCCTTCCCTGCCTGCACACACACACACACACACACACACACACACACACACACACACACACACACACACACACACACACACACACACACACGCTATTTGAAAACCATAGCATGAACAACAGCAGCAAAAACATCTGGGCCAAGACTATAGGCTACTATAAATTACCTTAAATGAACATTTTACCCATCAGTAAAACACAAACCTAAACACCAAAATGCAGGCATACGTGAATATTTATTAATCGCCATCAACAATATAAAAGAAAACAACAGAAATCAATTCTACAAAAGTTGCAGCCAAGCTTGTGCCAGTCAGACCATTTTAATGGATTATTGTAGGCTAGGTTTACGATATGTCATCACTCGGCACCAGATGTGGAACGCCCTACGAACAGTCATTAAGACATGTCAATCCCCAACCCGCTGTCAAAGGGCACTTACAGACGGCTGCAAATCAAAACTGGCCTCTGTAAGACAAAAAAAGTATATATAATCCCCCCCACACCCCGCCTCTCCTCTTTGTACATTTCTCTTTTCCCCCCTTTTTTTTTTTTACCTCCACTATGATTTTTACCTCAATGATTTGCTGCTTCTGACTTCACTGAAGTAGTTGTTATGTATGTACGGTATTTGAATGCCTCAATGAAATGAACAAGTTGGACACTATTGTAAACAAGTGTATGCTTAACTAGTGTGTCCAATCAGCTTTTCAGATTTGATGCAGTTGTACTTGAATTGTACTGTAATTCTCCAAGCTGTTATCAGTTCTGTAGCAGTGTGGACTTGACTTGTATTGTAACACAGGGGTTTTCAACCATTTTGACACCAGGGCCCACCACTTATTCAGAATTTGAGCCACGGACCACCATTTGAGGACAGTTTAGCCCCACAGGCCCCCAAAACTAAAGATTTATTTTGCTTTTGCTCCACAATTTCCAGGCTGGATCTGAGAGAAATCAGGCAAAACCTACAGATCAAAATGACCATTAATCTTCTAGTTGTGTAGAATTGGGCTAATCAAGATGATTAATATTTTAATATGATTAATATTTTAAAATGAAACCAAATGGACCCTTGCAGATCCATTTGGTTTCATGTTTACACTCTCAAGAGTTACATCTGGTTAAACAACTTAGCCTGGGGACCACCTGGAACCCTCCTAAGGACCACTGGTGGTCCCCGGACCACTGGTTGAAAACCCTGCTGTAAAACATAACTCTCATTTCTGTTAATAAAACAAATCATTCAAAAAAAATGCATTCGTTCATATTTTTGTCAATACAACCATCGGAATCCCCAAAGGTTACTGTAAGCATAAGGCATGAGCAACAAGAGCGGCTCCTAGTGGTCAACTTATAGAAAAACAGCATAGTAACTACCATCAGCACAACAGTAGGTTAAACTTCATCCAGGCAATGACACAAACCAGACCAGGCCAGACCAGACAAGATTCACCAAATGTTCTTTTATCCAGAGAATAAGCATGCTACGGAGCCCGGGAGTGGCCATATGGGGATTTTTTTTAAATTCGTTCCCTCGATTTAGCATATCGAGGCCTCGATTTACTAAATCGAGCGAACGAATTAGCATATCGAGGCCTCGATTTACTAAATCGAGCGAACGAATTAATATCTCGTGCCCACGAAATAGTTATTTCGTGCCCACAGATTAGTTATCTCGTGGCCACGAATTAGCATATCGAGGCCTCGATTTACTATATCGAGCGAACGAAATACTACTTGGATCTTCCCGGCTGCCAGATCCTCCCACTAGAAGCGTGCAGCCGTAGCACAGAGGTCTCAGCTGTTACTTTACAGCACAGAACAGGTAATCTTACACTATTTTATGCAACTTAATAACTAAACGGATTATAATGTTGTGTTTTATATGTGTTCACCTTGTGAAAGAAATAGGACCTGCCCACACCAGAGCATTTTGCGCCGGGCCGAAAATAATTAAACCAAGTAAATGAAAACTGTTTAAACCCTTAAAAATAATGTACCATATCATGATGGTTTAGGACATGGGTGTCAAACTCTGGCCCGCGGGCCAAATTTGGCCCGCCGTGTAATTTCATTTGGCCCTTGGGACATTATCAAATTAAAGGGGAAGACCACCCATTTTCGACATTTTAATATGTCATTAATATACCTTAGAGATGTTGTGTGGACATGATAAAAAAAAGTTCCCCCAATTCTGTATTTCCTAAAAATGGAGGTCTGAAAAAATCATTAACATGGTGAAATACATCTGATGACATCACCAACATGTATTTCACCATGTTAATGATTTTTCTTTCAGACCCATTTCTCCTGAGAGGGTAACTGCATACAAATCTCTGTTTCATCAATGGGGTGTGGCTTGAGGTGATCAGCCTATGGAACTGTTGAGGTGTTATGGTAGCTCAGTTTTGCTTTAATATTAGCCATGGATGATTTTGTTCAGTCTTATGTCTCACACCTTTCTCTCGATAGTATGACTCAAATTCTTTGTGGGCTTCAAGTCAGGACAGTTGGTCAGTTAAGTAGCAGTAATACCATGGTCAGTACAGCAGTTACTAGTAGCCCTGTACGTTCCCTACACTCACTCTGTAGCTCCGAGATGAGGTCATGAAAGGCTTTGAAATCGCCGTTCAGACACAACGCATGGTTTCCACAACACACGATTCTTACCTGTTTCTGCACATGTAATCCAAACAGTGAAGGACCCTATGAACTTTTAACTAGGTTAACATTATGTAGGGTTGAGAAAATCCAGCTCGTAATTTGAACAGAGCACTTAAATCGCTGCTTTTGTCAGACAGTTTGATGTTTTCGTCGCCATGTTGGGCAGAAGTCGAAGAATCACGTTACAGAAGAACAGGGGTGTTGGCTCTATCTTCAATGATGGACTCTACATGGCAGCAGGTATCACCAGCAGTTCATGATCTGCTTCGACCAATGCATGACGATGACATCAGTGCAGCTGCACGTAGTGACTTCCTCATTATGCAACTAGCACAGTCGCTGTACATCAAACATGGTCAAGAAGACCCCAACAAACTTGGGTACATTCGACAGAAGGTCCGGGAGACTGAAAGCCGCGCAAGGCTTCTGATCAGCCTCCGGCAAGCCTGGCTTTGAAATTAGGACACAGTTTGCAAAAAAATGCTGCCATTGTCGAATGCAGGCCTATAGTTGCAGAGGACCAGGAGTTGATACAGTCCTCGCAATCTTTTCAAAAACTGTATAACACCAAGTGGTCTGAACTCGTCTCTCCCACAAACCCAGCACTCTACCATTTGCTGCAGATGTCCAACATTTGCACATAGGCATCTTGCGAAGATTTCAGCTTCGGCAAAGGAAAACATCGCAAATAACGCAACCCCACGGACATATGCTGACCTGTGCAAATCAACACTCGCTCAAATCATCTTATTTAACCAAAGACGTGTGGGCGAAGTTGGGAAGATGTTACTTCAACGTTTCCTGGACAGGAACACAAATCCACTACACCCAGATGCCGAACTTGGACTCTCAAAGTTTGAGGAAAAACTTTGTAAACATTTCCATCGTGTAGAAGTTGAAGGTAAAATGGGTCGTAAAGTGCCCATTTTCCTGTCACCAGATGTCGTCAGTGTGTTAAACAGAGTGTAAAGTTCCATCAGGAAACAAGTACATGTTCGCCAGAGCCAGTCCAATGGCTGCTCTTCTAATTAGAGGTTTTGTGTGGTGTGTGTGGTGGTTACTGTAGCCTACAATACTTTGACGGTGAACAAAGTATTTTCAACTCCTGTTTGTCCCTATTCTAGAATTGCATTGCTACATCTCTACACAAGAGACAATTTCATAGTTTTGTTGTTGTTGGTCAGGATTGAAATAAATACATTGGAGAGAGTGAGTGAGTGAGTGAGTGAGTGAGTG
This sequence comes from Benthosema pterotum, assembly GCA_039105355.1. Classification (NCBI taxonomy): domain Eukaryota; kingdom Metazoa; phylum Chordata; class Actinopteri; order Myctophiformes; family Myctophidae; genus Benthosema; species Benthosema pterotum. The sequence continues at coordinate 11,167,937 of CM076980.1, read as the reverse complement.
AGTGAGTGAGTGAGTGAGTGAGTGAGTGAGTGAGTGAGTGAGTGAGTGAGTGAGTGAGTGAGTGAGTGAGTGTGTGTGTGTGTGTGTGTGTGTGTGTGTGTGTGTGTGCGCGCGCGTGTGCTTGTGTGTGTGTGTGTGTGTGTGTGTGTGTGTGTGTGTGTGTGTGTGTGTGTGATGGTATAACCATTGTCTCTCAGAACCTCCAGTACATTCATTGTGCTGATTAGATTACATCAGATTGAAGCCTAAAGCCTGTTTACGTTTATCTATGTCAGTGGTTTTCAACCTTTTTGACACAAGAGCTAACTATGTATTCAGCATTTGAGACACGGAGGACCACCATTTGATGACATTTTAGCCCCACAATTCCAGGCTTTTGTCCACAATTCCAGGCTGGATTTGGGAAACATGAATGTTTACACTCTCCAAGACTTAGATCTTGTTAACCAACTTTCCATCATTTAGCCACCTGGAGCCCTCTCAAGGACAAGGACGGTTGAAAACCACTGATCTACATGAACAGGATGGAACTTCAACACCACAGTCAACACTGTGTTGCAGTCATTGTTTAGAGCAGTGGTTTTCAACAGGTGGTCTGGGGACCACCAGTGGTCCCTAGGAGGATTCCAGGTGGTCCCCATGCTAAATGATGGAAAGTTGTACCAGATGTAACTCTTTCAGAGCGTAAACATGAAACCAAATGGACCCTTGCGGGCCTATGCGGTTTCATGTTTACTCTCTCATGTGAATTAGCCCAAGTCTACACAACCAGAGCATGTTCCAGGTGGTCTAAATGTTCCAGGTGGGCTAAATGTTCCAGGTGGTGTAAATGTTCCAGGTGGGATAAATGATGGAGAGTTGGTTAACCAGATGTAACTCTTTGAAACCCTTGCAGGCCCATTTGGTTTAATGTTTACACTCTGTGTAGCTAAAATATTATCAGATGGTGGTCCGGGGCTCAAATGCTAAATAAATAGTGGTCCCTGGTATGAAAAAGGTTGAAAACCACTGAGCTAGCTCTACAACTGGGGTTTTCAACAGGTGGTGCGGAGACCACCAGTGGTCCCTGAGAGGGGGTTCCAGGTGGTCCCCAGGCTAAATGATGGAGAGTTGGTTAACCAGATGTAACTCTTTGAGAGTGTAGGCCTAAACATGAAACCAATGGACCCTTGCGGGACCATTTGGTTTCATTTTTAGTTTACACAGTTAAAATATTCACCATCTGAATTAGGTCAAGTCTACACAACTAGAGAATGTAGAAGATTAATGTTCATTTTGATCATGATGATTTAAAAAACATAGTCCTCCACCACCTCCACATCTGACTCCACCAGTCCTCCTTTTTTCTGAGGCAGCTCAGCGAGGTTCTTCCTGATTGGCTAAGAAATACCCCCGTCGGGACTGTTTGCTAGCCAATGACAAAGCGTATGAGTCCTTCTGGAGCCCCTAGAGTCCTCAAAAAGACGAGATTTTTTTTAGATGATTTAATTAAAGGAAGACTTCATGAAAAACACAAAAGACGATAAAAAAATGTAATTATTATTTTGACCATAAAATGACCGGTACATATATGATCTTTAACAGTGAGAGTGTACAAATGGAACCAAGTGGCCCTGTTGGGATCCATTTGGTTCAATTTGTACCGTAATCAGAGTTGCAGACACACCAAGGGGGCCAAGGGACCGTTGGGTGCTCCCTCAAGGACCCCGAGGGGTCCCTGGGCCCCACATTGGGAACCAGTGGTCTGTGTCATTGTGTAACAGAGTGATAGCGAGGTTCTTCACTCTGCCCATCTGTTTGCTATGTGGAGGAGGGACTACAAGCACACAGCTCTGCAATGACAGACAGCTTTAGCATTTTGCACTTGAATGAACTAAGATTATAAAAAATAATGCATGTGATCCCACAAAGCTGTTTCCTTCCATGGCTGATTACTCTGAGCAGGGGCGGATTGGCCATCCGGAGTACAGGGAGTTTTCCCGGTGGCCTGTGGCAACTAGTGGCCTGGATTTATTTTTATTTATTTATTTATTTTTTTGAAAAGTCCAGGACAGGCCAGGGCACCACTACCCAGGCCAGGCTAGTAGCTAGTGTTTCTATCCACCAGAGCCTTCAAGTAGGAGAGTGGCCATATTCCCGTTCACTCCTGTGCGCCAGGGCACTGCCTCGCGCTGCTGGAGGCAGTGTTGCCAACTGCCAAGATCCAAAATGCACTAGTGGCACTTCCAAAATGCACTAGAATGCGCTGGATGCTCGCCTTGAACATACAGATCAAAATGACCATTAATCTTCTACATTCTCTAGTTGTGTAGACTAAGTTGGGCTAATTCACATGATGAATATTTTAACTCTTGAGGGTGTAAAAATGAAACCAAATGGACCCGCCAGGGTCCATTTGGTTTCATTTTTACGCTCTCAAAGAGTTACATCCGGTAAACTAGCTGCCCCCCCAGGGTGGCCTAGCAAAGGCAAAATTGTCCCGGTGGGAAAATATGTGCCAATCCGCCCCTGACTCTGAGCCTGTTTATGACCTTTTTTTTCATATATTTTTTGTGCCATGATTTTGTAACCCATTTTTCACCCAGTGCCAATTCCTATTGTGATCCTGGGCTCTACACACCAGAAGACTGGCCTCATGCATGACTGACCTTCAATGCATGAGGAGTCCAAGCTGCCTTCTTTTCACCTGACAGGGGGGAGTTTCCCTGGTTGGATGTAGCGCATGGAAGGAACACGTTATTCCAACCAGTTCCTGTCCCCTCCATCAGGCGCCCCGGCTGGCCAGGGGGAGGCAGTTTAGAGCCCAGGATTACTGCATGTTTTTGTGAGAGTATCTACCCTAGGGGACACGGGGAGAACATGCAAACTCCACACAGAAAGGCCCTTTCACCAACCCCACCTCGGGTATGGGCACTGATGATGTGGAGGAGGAGACACGTCACAGCAGCGTCCCCAGCGGGAATCGAACCCAGAACCTTCTAGCTGTGAGGCGACAATGCTAACCGCTAACCGCCACCGTTTCCCCTGTTTAGGACTTTAAGGGATAACAGGAAAATTTGGCCCAAAAAGTTGGACCTGAGTATAAACAGTTACGCTGTCACAAACTCATAGACGTGCATACATAGACGTCAAGGGGGGTTTGAGCACCCCCTAGTGGCCCTCTCTGGACCAACATGCCCTTTTTAAAAGAGCAAAAAGATGCTGAAATGCTGTTTTCTATGCGTTTTTAACCCCCCAAAACTCAATTTTCCGCCGCCCGGAGTGCCCTCCTGGTTACATTTGAGCACCTGCCCTTGAAACTCTCTGTGCACACCAGTGCACAAACTCCATTCAGTTCAGTTCTACATAGACTTCTTTATCTTTATTTTAGATTGTTTTGTAATAATAGGAAATAGCATAAACATCAGGCAACAGCCTGGCGTTTATTTCTGGTTGTTTAGTACAGCATAACAACCCAGCTTTGATGATTATAAATCCCTTTATGTTAGATTGTTTCGTAGTATTACCAGTGGACCTACAGCAGGGGTGTCAAACTCATTTTGGTATGGGGGCCGCATTGGACTTAATGTGACTTCTTGGGGGCCGGAGCACCGCGGTGCCAGTCACAGACCAGTCACAGACTGCAAGCATGCACACGCATATTTATGTACACAGCCGTAACTTCTACAGTATAGTATATCACACAAACCATGTGTTAATAGCTATTAATGACTTTCATTATTGATTTTATACTTGTAGTCTTAGATTAAGACATTTGCTATGGGAGATGCTATTTTTATTTACAGTGCGCCAATAAACCATTCAAAAATAGAAACATTTAAATTTCAAATAGTGTCTTAGCTGAAATTTGTAAATGGCTACACAACCCAGGGATTTATGCAGACCTGCTTTTTATTGAAGTGATGGATCATCGAACATTCAAAAATAATGAATGAATAACAATAACTAATGCTTCTGTAATACAGTATTTTTTTTTATTTTAACTCTGAATTGGATTATTATTATTCCCCATATTATATTTAAATAGCCAAGCTGTGATCTGAATGATCCCTCAGTTATAGACCCTCATACTGGTGAAGTAACCTGACTCCGCCAGATGGGGCAGCAGAGAGAGGAGGAGGGAATACTCCTCTCTGCTGCCCCATCTGGTGGAGTCAGGTTACTTCACCAGTAGTAACCTGACTCCCTTGCATGTCAGTCAGAGACAAGGCAGACCCAGAGGCGTGGGTCAGTCCCTAACCTTGAGAACCTTCAGACTAGATTGTGATAAACCACCTGATATGTCACAAAGAAACACTTGTTGATCCTGAAACAACACACATTGTACTAACAGAGAGAGAAAACATATAGCTAAATGTAAAATTTCCCTAACACAGTTTCCTGGTGCTGGGGGAACAGTGTCATTGTCAGTTTCCTGGTGCTGGGGGAACAGTGTCAGTTTCCTGGTGCTGGGGGGAACAGCGTCAGGGTTAGCCTGCGCAGAGTTTCCTGGTGCTGGGGGGACTGCTCACACACACGGTGAACGATGGTCCTCACAGCTTGGACTCTGTGAGCCTGCTGCTCCAGCTGCTGCTCCAATCGGGCGGAGGGGGAGGTCCCAGACTGCTGATCCAATAGGAGGGAGCCCCCAGAGCAGGCGGTCAGGGAGGTGTAGCGCCCCTCGGTGGCTTTCTGGAGGTGTTTAGCACGAGTCTGCAGGGACAGCAGACTGAGGAAGTTCTGCAGGGAAACACATTCATTCGTTATTCATCACGTGATCAAGAATTAGTTGGGTCTGTCTAAAAGAGAGTCCGAGTCGAGTCCGGGTGTGGTGTGAGTGGGAGTGGTCTTGTTGGTTTTACCACCCCCAGTCTATTTTTACAAAAAGTATTATTTTAACAGTCAGACCTATATTGAGATATCTATGACTTTCCTGTGTATGTCTGAATTGGGAAATAAAAACAACAATTTTAATATTACATTTGATTTTAAATTCACAATTGTCGGCAATTGTTTTACAGCAATTAAAGGGGAATTGCCATGAACCAATTGCTGACAATCGTCTGCAAACATATCTTGCGTCATAATGCTATTCTTGCTAGCTGTTGTTGTCAGTAACACAAGGTCGCGCATCGTGCCCATAGACATACATATCTATCAATTTCTTTCAATCAGAGTTTGGAAGATTTTTGGTCAAAACAGTGTATATTTCACGGCCTAGACCAGTCACACTCACAAGTGACTTTACGGAGGCAGCCATCTCACGTAAAGGTAAAGAGAGAATGGCTGTGTCCGAATTCATTCCCTATTCCCTATATAGGGCACTACTTTTGCCTTCCGCCATTTTGTTTGAGTGTCCGAATCGGTAGTGAGCGTTTTTGTACCCTAATATAGTGCACTGAAATATCCCACAATGCACCTGGATTTGTAGGGACCATCGGATGGTCACTAGAAAAGTGGATCTTGCCCACAATGCATTGCACATTGAGCGGGACATCCACACGAAGATCGAAGAAGAATAATAACACACGTGTACACTCACACACACACACACACACACACACACACACACACACACACACACACACACACACACACACACACACACACACACACACACACACACACACACACAGGCAGACAGGCAGACTGGCAGACAGGCAGACTGGCAGACAGACAGACAGACAGACAGACAGACAGACAGACAGACAGACAGGCATACAGACAGACAGACAGACAGACAGACAGACAGACAGACAGACAGACAGACAGACAGACAGACAGACTGACTCTCTCCTTGGTATCCTGTAGTCCACGGAGGTCGGAGGTTAAGTTCCCTGTGTGTTCCTGCAGGGCGGCGGCGTGGAGCCTCTGGTTGTGCAGACGCTCACACAGAGATGCCTTGCTCGAGAGCAGTTCCTTCAGCTGCTGCTCATACTCTGCAACTTGCTAAAAAAAAAAAAAAAAAAATATATATATATATATATATATATATATATATATATATATATATATATATATATATATATATATATATATATATATATATAATATATATATATATATATATATATATATATATATGAAAATGTTGAAAAAAAAATGTTGTTTTCTTCTTGCCAATTAGATATTGTATGGTAATATTGTGTGTGTTGTCATAATTTGACAAGACCCGAGTTGGCTTTGTCCGTCACGCAACCGTCTTTATATAGATTTGGAAAAGTCAATGAATAGGGAATTCATTTCTGGAGCGGGGGCGACGTCACGGGGGGGCGGGACTGCTCAGCTCTATACTCTATGCCAGGGGTGGCCAACCGGTCACAGACTAAGAGCCACATTTTTCATTGTGTTACTGCAAAGAGCCACATCAAAGAGGATTCCAGGTGGTCCCCAGGCTAAATGATGGAAAGTTGGTTAGCCAGATGTAACTCTTTGAGAGCGTAAACATGAAACCAAATGGACCCTTGCGGGTCCATTTGGTTTCATGTTTACGCTCTCAAGAGTTAAAATATTCATCATGTGAATTAGCCCAAGTCTACACAACTAGAGAATGTAGATTAATGGTCATTTTGATCTGTATGTTTGACTGTTTTGTTTTCTCTGAAATCCAGCCTGGAATTGTTGACAAAAGTAAACAAAATCTTTAGCTTTGGGGTCTGTGGAGCTAAAATGGAGCTAAAATGTCATCAAAATCAAAAATGTCATCAAATGGCTCAAATTGTCATCAAATGTCATCAAATGGCTCAAATTCTGAATAAATGGTGGGCCCTGGTATAAAAAAAAGGTTTTTGATGGTTTCATGTGGAAGCCCCTTAAGAGCCACATGTAACCAGCTGAAGAGCCGCATGCGGCTCGCGAGCCACGGGTTGGCCACCCCTGCTCTGCTCTATACTCTATGGCTCTGGTTACAGGGAGACACACAGGTATATGTCCCTAGAAAACTGTAACCTACCTTAAATTCTCTGTGGGTTCAGTGTTAATAGTTAATCACGTTAAATATTTTGAATGCATTTAATTAACAAAATGAATGAATGCCATTTACTCGTTATTTTCAACAGCCTTAATTTGTTCATGTATTTATTTATTTTTTCATGTCAGTAAGAGTGCCTGACATTACATGGCTGCTCAAAGTCTCGATTGTACAGAATTAGTTCGGATTGGCGCCCCATGCATGGCGGTATGGATATCTCACAGATTCGGGAGGTATACGTCAGTGGTTTTCAACCTTTTTGATACCATGCCCCACTATTTATTCATCATTTTAGCCCCACAGACCCCAAAACTAAAGATTTATTTTGCTTTTGTCCATATAGAGTATCTTAATCATACCATGATACCACCGGCCCCCTAACGTGTTAATTAGCTCGATATTCGATATTACCGGTATTGAGCACTAGATGGCAATGGTGTGCAATCAGAGTCCACCAGTCACCTAGTTCTCAGAATTGCGACATTGAGGGGTCAGAAACTGAGCACTCTGCTGTTCAAGCAGCCTAAATTGGGAAAAACTGGAGTCGGAAATACATTGTTTCCAAAAAGCCTAGCCCAAATAGAGGGCTATTTTAGGTATATGTGTGTAAGATGAACATTGTTTGTATAGTTACAATTAAAAAGTCTCATTGCTCATATTTTAATAGAACACAGTTATAATGTCGGTATTCGACGATATTCGGGATTCGATATGTTTTTATAGACCCAACGATATTACTCGGTATTGATTTCCAATATCGCGATATAAACGGTAATACGGGTATATTGCCCGTATAGACTCCGGTATACATTCCCGGGGTTACCTTATGCAGGGCGTGCGTGTTGCGCTGCAGAGCGGCGATGCTTCGGTTTAGCTCGCTGTGGGACGGCGCCTGGTGCTGGTGGTGGTGGGGGTCCGCGGCGCGGCCCTGTGCCTCGCGGCGGACCACCATGCCGTCCCTCCTGGACACGCACGCCTCGCTGTCTCTCATCAGCTGCTGCTGCCGCCTCGTTAGCTGGCCGTAATGAACCTGATGATGAGGATTGTCAGGTATTTTATTTTTATTTTTTTCGTTATGTTTTATTATTGTATGCCAGGGGTTTTCAACAGGTGGTCCTTGAGAGGGTTCCAGGTGGTCCCCAGCTAAGTTGTTTAACCAGAAGTAACTCTTGAGAACGTAAAAATGAAAACCAAATGGACCCTTGCGGGTCCATTTGGTTTCATTTTTACGTTCTCAAGAGTTAAAATATTCCTCGTGTGAATTAGTCCAAAATCTACACAACTAGAAGATTAACGGTCATGGACAGAAGCAAAGGAAATCTTTAGTTTGGGGTCTGCGGGCTAAAATGTCCTCAAATGGTGGTCCGTGGCTCAAATGCTGAGTAAACGGTGGGCCCTGGGATGAAAAAGGTTGAAAACCCCTGTTGTATGCTCTTGTGATCGCCTCTCGGCTTAACCCGTTCTGAATTGAAAAAATAATTCAAAGCTTTGCGCCACATCTTCACCGTTTTCAAAAATATCAGACCTACAAGCTCATATGAGCTTGTAGGTCTGATATTTTTCAAGAACTAAAGTAATGCCAAATATGCCATATAATGTAATGCTAAGTACTGTTAACATGCTAATCATGCTACACTGAAAAAAAAAAATAATCGTTGGGATTACGTGATTCAAACATGGACATTGGTTCCACCTGAATGATTTTCTTTGGCAGCACTAGAGCCAATCACGTTGGAGCAAGTTGAACGTGATTGGATGTAGTGCTGCCAAAGGCGTTTGGGGCATTCATTGCGAATGCCCCAAACGGCCCTGCCCCCCCAGCGGTTGGTTGGGGTTAGGGCAGCCTCTGTAATACCTCCATGCGATGGATCTCGGATTTCATCTGACGCAGCTCCTCTCGACCGACGTCCGAGTCCACGACCGCACGGCTCTCCTTCGTCACCTGAATCTTTTTCTCCCACAGCATGATCTGATGTCTGCACAAGCACACACGCACGCACGCATGCACACACTTAATGCCATTAACTTGTTATTTTCAATAACGTCAACTAATAATATCATTCATTGCGAACGCAGCAAACCATATAATATGAAAGCCAGGCAGTGAGTCATGTCCAAATATGGAGTGAATGTGGGAAGCGTCTTCCTGGTGTTTAATCTTGTAATAGAGTGTAACATACAGTACATAATAAACGATGTCATACAGTGTAATTAACATAATAGCTGATACCATTAAGTCTCATTAAAATTATTAATTAATTATTATAATAAATTGTTAAAGAGGTAAAATGAATGAACATATAATGAACTGACTCGGCCTCCATCAGAACGTTGAGTAGATCCTTCTTCTCGTCCAGAATGTTGTCCAGTCTGTTCTGCATGGCCAGAGCGTCCCCTTCTGCCTCCTGAAATCATAACATTTATTGATTGAGTAAACGTGGTATCGGGTGGGGTGAACGGGAGAGGCTGAGCAAGCTGTCTATGAATTTATGTCTATGTACTGTCTGTATGTTTGACCCGTTTACTGTCTGTTTTGTGTACTGCATGTTTATTTTATTTGTGTTTTTATTATTTATTTATTTATTTATTATTTGTTGTACTTCTCTGGTATCTGTTTCTGTCTTTTGTTTTTACTTTTATGTATTTCTGTACCTGTTTGGGTCTCCCCAGTGTTGTCCAGATGGGAGCATTAGAAGTCAGGTTACCTCCCCCAACATAAACGTAAAATGGGGCTACGGGATGTTCAAATGTGCTAATTTCTAGGGGTGTGGTGAAATATTGATATCGTGATAATATCATATACTTCCTCCCACAATATATATTGTATATTCCTCAGCAAATATCATGATATTTCCTGGGGAATAATTCCGGGAGGAAAAACGGGTCACAGAACTAAAATGTTAAATGACTTCTATAGCTGCTTTATTCCCCAAAAAACAAACACAGCATAAAAACAAAAAGCCTGGTATGAGAATCAGTTGAGACAGATACAAGCGAAGATTAATAACTGAGGATATACATTAGTAAGTTCTGATTTTTACCTTTTAGTTTTTTATTCATTCATTTATTGTTTTTAGTTTTTGTTTTTCAGCTGCAGTTACAGTATCATGATATATTGTTGATGAATTTCATGCAATATATTGATATATTGCAAATATCGCACTATATCAAATATCATGATATATTCATTATGGGAGGCCTAATACCGCCACCTATATCGTATCGTGAGGTACCAATATCGTCCCAGCTCTAATTTCCATCACTCCAAAATGCATTTGTTTGGCATATATCATCTTTCCAAAGTGTGTTGACACTCAAACTTTATAGCAGGGGTGGGCCAAAATGAGATGCATAAAATATTGTGGAGGGCCAAGACTAAAGGCTGAACTACAGTCTGTGTAATATTAATTTAATTTCAAGATAAAAGTAAGCGTAAGACCAACCATTTTGACACCAGGGCCCTACTATTTATTCAGTATTTGAGCCACAGACCACCATTTGATGACATTTTAGCCCCACAGATCCCAAAACTTTCTTCAAGATTTCTTTTGGTTTTGTCCACAATTCCAGGCTGGATTTGGGAAACAAAACAGGATAACAAAAATGACCATTCGCTTACATTCTCTGATTGAATGTGTAGACTTTGGGCTAATTCAGATGATGAATATTTTAACTCTTGAGAGTGTAAAAATGAAACCAACCTTCCAGTATTTAACTGGAACTCTCTCAAGGACCACTGGTGGTCCCCGGGCCGCTCAGAGTCATCCAAAGGGCCGCATTTGGCCCCCGGGCCGCATAATGCCCAGGTATGCTTTCTAGTAATGGCGAGGCTGTGCTTCGGTGGTTACCTTGAGCGCGTGGAGGCAGGTGTTGTGCATCAGGTTGTTGTCTGTCTCCAGGCTGCTCTCTAGCGCCCCCTTCTGGCTCAGCAGGGAGTTGAGTTTCAGGACGTCCGACCTCAACGTCTTCATGTTCTTCTCCACGGCTTTCAGCTCCCTCTGTTCCCCCACAATGTGACCTGGAAGTGTTTGAAAACAGTGAAGCATCTCAACCACAGCAGGCGAGGGACCAGTTGTTATTTAGGAAGGGGTAGAATAGATGAACTGATTCATCAGGTTTTTTTTCATCAGGTTTTTTGTATTATAAGGGAAACGGTGTCACCAAAACAGGGTTGCAAACTTCCTGAAAACAGGGAGGCTTGCCAACTTCCTGAAAACAGGGAGGGTTGCGAACTTTGTGAAAACAGGGAGGCTTGCCAACTTTACATGAAATCAGGGAGGCTTAACAATTAACAATATGATAACAGGGAGGGTTGCAAACTTTCTGCAAACAGGGAGGGTCGCAAACTTACTGAAAACGGAGGCTTGCAAACCTCATGAAAACCAAGAGGATTGCCAACGTCATGAAAACAGGGAGTGTTTCCAACTTCATGAAAACAGGGAGGGTTGCAAACTTCATGAAAACAGGGAGGGTTGCCAACTTTGGTGAATGACAAGTACAGTAAATGAAAACAGGGTTGCAAACTTTTGTTAGATGACAAGTCACGGACCTGAAGTCGCTTCTCGTCTTACTGGTGATAATAAATTGTGTGTGTGTGTGTGTGTGTGTGTGTGTGTGTGTGTGTGTGTGTGTGTGTGTGTGTGTGTGTGTGTGTGTGTGTGTGGGTGCGTGCACGTGCATGGGCGTACCTTCCGTGCGCGCCCTGCGGTTCTCCATCAGTGTGTATTGGGTGCGCAGGGTCAGTGTGCGCTCCGTGTCGGCCAATCTGTCCTGGCTCAGTCTCACTAGCGCCATCTGCTGCCGGCTCCACAGCTGCTGCTCGTCCCGGATTCGAACCCGCAGCTCCTCTAGAGTCTTGCTCAACGACTCCGCTTTGATCTGCAGGGGGCTGAGGTCTGCGTGCTGTGTACACGCACGCGCACACACACACACGCACGCACACGCACACGCACACACACACACACACACACACACACACGCACACGCACACGCACACGCACACACACACACACACACACACACAGAGACATTGGTGTAGCAGGTATGGTGTAAGTCTTCTCATTGGCTGCATGGCAGCAAATCAGGTCTGGGGCCTTGGGGTAGGCCGAAAGCCTATACCACCAGCCCTGGGCCTGAGCTTACCAAATAATTACCCAGAATAATTAAAACCTGCAAGTCAAAAGGTCCAGAAATCACCTGACCCCCCAATTAAAATGTTTCTGTACTCCTCGCCATTGTTCATCATGATTTGAAGCTCTTGATGACTGGTTTTAATCATTATGGATAATTATTTGGTAGGCCCAGGCCCAGGCCTGGTGGTATAGGCTTTCGGGCCTACCTCAAGGCCCCAGACCTGGTTCGCTACCATGCAGCCAATGAGCACATCAGCTACATTATGATGTCACTGAGCATCATGAAGCTACTGAAAGACCCGCCCACCTCAGACATCAACATTATGATGTCACTGAGCATCATGAAGCTACTGAAAGACCCGCCCACCTCAGACATCAGCAACATTATGATGTCACTGAGCATCATGAAGCTACTGAAAGACCCTCCCACCTCAGACATCAGCAACATTATGATGTCACTGAGCATCATGAAGCTACTGAAAGACACACCCACCTCAGACATCAGCAACATTATGATGTCACTGAGCATCATGAAGCTACTGAAAGACCCGCCCACCTCAGACATCAGCAACATTATGATGTCACTGAGCATCATGAAGCTACTGAAAGACCCGCTCACCTCAGACATCACAACATTATGATGTCACTGAGCATCATGAAGCTACTGAAAGACCTGCCCACCTCAGACATCAGCAACATTATGATGTCACTGAGCATCATGAAGCTACTGAAAGACCCACCCACCTCAGACATCACAACATTATGATGTCCCTGAGCATCATGAAGCTACTGAAAGACCCGCCCACCTCAGACATCAGCAACATTATGATGTCACTGAGCATCATGAAGCTACTGAAAGACCCGCCCACCTCAGACATCAGCAATAATACAAGGAGTTGTATTGGTGTGAAATACCCTTAAAACTGTTTTGCTTCGAATGGACCTTTAGCTAAGCCCCTCCCAAACTGCTATTGTCCAATAGAGCTTTAGATAACCCCCTCCCCAAACTACTATGGTCCAATCACAGCTAAGCATACCATGTGATAGACAAACCTCTCCACCAATAGCTTTCCTGTATGATAAAACATTGTTTTAAAAAATAAATGCCACACACACATTGTTCCACTGCATAGGGCATGCCTTGTTGCTGGATTTGGAAGAGATTTTGAAGGTCTGGTTCCAAAACTGAACCAGTATTTACTGTGTAAAGTCCATGATATTTACATTGGAGTGAATGAGCCTGGCTGGAAAGTGTCCTAGGGTGGACAAGTGGGCGGGGCTTACCTAAAGGTCCATTGTGTCGGGTGGGACATGTCGGGTGTGGTGGGACATGTCATTACTCAGCATTATTAACATTACGCATCATTAGAATCATTAGCATTAATTAGCATTATTAGCCTAATTAACAATACTCAGCATTAGCATTACTTTGCACTAGCATTCGGCCTACTTAGCATTGTTAGCATTGCTTAGTATTATAAGCATTATAAACAATACTTTAGCATTACCTAGCATTATTAACATTAGTTAGCATTACTTAAAATTACTTATTACTGCCTTATTGGGATTACTTTAGCTATTAAAAAAAATATCAGGCCTACAAGCTCATAGCACGCTATGAGCTTGTAGGTCTGATATTTTTGGAAAATGGTGAAATTGTGGCGCGATTCTTTTTTTAGGTTAAAAATGGAAAAAGGTACTGCTTTGTTTAGTGCATGGGTGCTCACCATAGAGTTATAAATATAGAGAGCGGACTGGAGCGATAGCCCCGCCCCCTTGCCGTTCATTTCAATACAAGTTGCTCAGTGGCGCTTTGAAGCACCGCATTTGACCACCAAAGTTTGGTGGTCAAATGCGGAAGTATTTCCTCCATGAACGCGCCCGAAGCAAGGGATTATGGGAACGGAAAGGATTCATGAACGAGCGCCGTCGAGAACGAGCAAAGGAAAAAAAAAAATAAACAGCATCAAAAAACAAGCTTGTGGGTTTGCTGTGAGCTTATTATCTGTCATATAATACATCCGTTATGTTTTGAGAGGTAGTATATGACGTGAGGACCGCTGGTTTATTCAGAAAACAACTTAAAAACAAACTGCCCTGTCCGCGTGCACAAAGCAAACCAGCGTGCGTGCTCTCGGGGCGCTCGTGCATGAATTCCACCCGGCTGCAGTACCAAACTTGACCACCAGGGCCCGCCTGCTTCAAGCCTGGAGGCGCTGTCTGAGGATGTGGTGCTCACCCCGGTGCTGTCCATGAGCTGCTGGATCTTCTTGTTGCAGGCGTTGATGGCATCCTGCTTGCGCTGGACGGCGGTGAGGCCGGCGGCCATCTTGGCCTGGCCGGCGGCCAGCAGCGCGTCGCAGCGCGACACCTCCCCCTCCAGGGCCTCCAGGCTGACCTGCAGGCCGGCCAGACGCTGGGCCGCCTCGCCTCCCGCCAGCGCCGCCGCCGCCGCCTCGTTCTCCAGCTGCCACAGCTGGGACGTCTGGACACACATCAGACGTTCATTCAGACGTTCATTCATTCATTTAGCCATACATTCATATATATATATATATATATATATATATATATATATATATATATATATATATATATATATATATATATATATATAATATATATATATATATATATATATATATATATTGATTCTGCGGCATTCTGTGGCTTAACAGTTAATATTCTGTGTCATTTAAAAACAACCTTAAATCAATAGCCAATTATGAAGCAAGACTATTTTTTTAAATAATGAAGTCAGAATTATCTATAAAATGAACGGCAATATCATAACACTGTGGAGGATTTTAAAATAATCAACATTGTCTTTGACCATCTTGGGCAATTTATTATTATTTGCAGGAATGTCAGTGCATATAGAATGAGAGAAAAAAAACACTGCTAGCACTGCAGCAGTGCTTTCAATCTCATTCCCTGCACACTACAGTACAGTTTAGATACTTAATATGGGTGTAATAATATTTTCTGCTTTTTTCTCCTCTCTGAAAAAGTAACATTTTACTTAACTTGTTACTTAACACTTATACTTAACACCTACTATTTAGTCAGTAAGTAGTCTAAATCAACTACACTCCTTTGTCAGACTGAGATTACAACAGCATCCTGCAAAGTAAATATCACATCATGGGTCCAGACTCCTGTACAGTGGCAGCTGTTCTACATAGACTTCGATTGAGAATGGGAGCAACAAACAATCAGAAGTTACGGTCTAGCGCACATGCATAGTTTTCTGCCCCTCAATGTTGCGACTCTTCTACTAGGTTGGCTCTGTTGCTGCCGCACGTTAAGAGTAAGGCTCTGATTGGCTTACTCTGAAATGCTGCCCCATGTTAGCCAATGGATGACCTCTTCTGCCATAACTAATACCAATCCTGGCCAATAACAGCGTGTCCTTTCCTGGGAGTCAGGGGCTGTGTTCGAATTCATTCCCTATGCTCAATATAGTGCTATACTTTGGGCTTCCGCCCTTTTGTTTGAGTGTTCCTGGAATTGTAGGGAGCAGAACATCTACCCCATAATGCATTGCTCACAGTGTTGGGACATATTACTAATATATTAGTAATATATTACGAATAATAACATAATATTATTACTTTCCGAAGTAATATTGCTCAGGCTTATGCTTGAACACACATGCACACGTGTTGACTGGATTCATGTAGCCAGTTGATTATTTTCTATATGTTCAGTGAAATGGCTGGGATGGTTCGTTTTTCAAACAGTTCTCACATGAGGCGATGAGAGAAAATAAAACGTACATGAAACCTGCAGACCTATGCTACTAACAGACTCCATGCTGCCCATATGGGGAGAACTGTCCAAAATCATCAATATTATAGCCCAGGGGTTTTCAACAGGTGGTCTGGGGACCACCAGTGGTCCTTGAGAAGGTTCCAGGTGGTCCCCAGGCTAAATGATGGAAAGTTGGTTAACCGGATGTAACTCTTGAGAATGTAAAAATGAAACCAAATGGACCCTTGCGGGTCCATTTGGTTTCATTTTCACACTCTCAAGAGTTAAAATATCCATAATGTGAATTAGCACCACTTAATTAAGAAGTTTACACTGTTTTGTTGGCAAAATACAGCATGGAATTGTGGACAAAACCAGAAGAATTTTTAAATTTTAGGTCTTTGGTGTGAAAATGTAATCGAATGGTGGTCCGTGGTTCAAATGCTGAATGAATGGTGGGCCCTGGAGTCAAAAAGGTTAAAAACCCCTGTTATAGCCCACTAAGTCTGGAACCCATTATGGGGAGTTAGGGAGTCGGGAACAACCCTATGAATTCGAGCACAGCTAGATGATAATACCTTGTCCTTGCGGAGAGCGGCCATCTTGGAGCGCAGCTGTTTCCTGTGCTGAGCGTCCTTGCTGTGAGTCACTTCCCGCTGCATCAGCTCCACGATGCGATTGGTCAGATCCACGCACGCGCTGCTCTGTCGCTCCAGCTGATTGGTCAGGCCGCCAAGCTCCGCTCCCTGTGCCGCGCTTTCCTGCAACGGACAATGGACACAGCCAAACACCAGGGCTCACGTAAACGCCCAAAAACATGACCCGCATGACAATAACTCAACCGCTGACGAAAAGAAAGAACACTACAGCGATAAATGATGGAAATCATATCAAGTACTGGCAGTCATTAGAAAAGGGACTGCTGGAAGATGAGATCCAGTAGAACTAATTAAATGAACACATGTGGAATCAAGGCATATGGGTTGTATTTTGTGGAAAAGAAATGCCTTGGTTGAACTATCATGAATAGAAATGACTAAAATGTGACAAAATGTGACTACATTGAATTTAGTCACATTTTGTCCAAAAGACCCAGACTGACTAAATCTAAAAAAAAAAATGCCTGCCAAAAACAACACTGGTATTGCTTTTGTTAGAAAACACAGCCATTGTGCGGACTGAGAAGCCCATTCATAAAGACAGCAGTGCAACGCTGGATGATGCGCATATCGCTAGCAGTCCGCAAACCGACAGTTAGTATTGTACAGTAACAACTCAAGTCTCTGTAATCTGTTATGTTGTTAAAATATTCATCATCTGAATTAGCCCTTTTTTAAAGGTAGGGTAAGTGATTTGAAATTCATGGTGTAGTACCAGCCTGGTGCACTAGGGGCGTCCAACAGTAGCTACATTATGTGAACCTGCTGCTCGATCCTGATTGGAGGAGAATTCGCCACCACCTGGGGAACTTTTATTAGCTCCTCTGCTAACGTGGGGGAGGGGGAAACTCCATATATGGTTTCCACACCTTATAATAGAGCATTTTAACAGAAAAAAATATTTTTTGGGTGATACCTGACAAAAGTGAAATCACTTCCCCTACCTTTAATTAAGAAGTGTACACTGTTTTGTTTGCAAAATCCAGCCTGGAATTGTCAACAAAACTACAAGAATTCTTTAGTTTTAAGGTCTGTGGGGCTAAAATGTCGTCAAATGGTGGTCCATGGCTCAAATCCTGAATAAATGGTGGGAACCCTGGATGAAAAAGGTTGAAAACCACTGCCTCGGCGTTGGTCTCAACCCCTCTAGGTCTTGGTCTTGTTCTCGACCAGTCGAGGTGCTAGTCTCGTCTTGATCTCGTGACTCCAACACCAGGGGTGTAGTGGAGGGGGGACGCGGGGGGACGGCGTCCAACCAATTCTCACATGTAAAATATTTTATATAAGGGGTGTAATGTCAGGGGGACGCGGGGGGACGGTGTCCCTCCACTTCTCACATCTAAAATATTTTATATAAAGGGGTGTAATGTCAGGGGGACGCGGGGGGACGGCGTCCCTCCACTTCTCACATCTAAAATATTTTATATAAAGGGGTGTAGTGTCAGGGGGACGCGGGGGGACGGCGTCCCTCCACTTCTCACATCTAAAATATTTTATATAAAGGGTGTAGTGTCAGGGGGACGCGGGGGGACGGCGTCCCTCCACTTCTCACATCTAAAATATTTTATATAAAGGGGTGTAATGTCAGGGGACGCAGGGGGACGGCGTCCCTACACTTCTCACATCTAAAATATTTTTATAAAAGGGGTGTAGTGTCAGGGGGACGCGGGGGGACGGCGTCCCTCCACTTCTCACATCTAAAATATTTTATATACAGGGGTGTAGTGTCAGGGGGACGCAGGGGGACGGCGTCCCCCCACTTCTCACATCTAAAATATTTTATATACAGGGGTGTAGTGGAGGGGGGACGCAGGGGGACGGCGTCCCCTCACTTCTCACATCTAAAATATTTTATATAAAGGGGTGTAGTGTCAGGGGGACGCAGGGGGACGGCGTCCCCCCACTTCTCACATCTAAAATATTTTATATACAGGGGTGTAGTGTCAGGGGGACGCAGGGGGACGGCGTCCCCCCACTTCTCACATCTAAAATATTTCATATACAGGGGTGTAGTGGAGGGGGGACGCGGGGGGACGGCGTCCCCCCACTTCTCACATCTAAAATATTTTATATACAGGGGTGTAGTGTCAGGGGGACGCAGGGGACGGCGTCCAACCAATTCTCACATGTAAAATATTTTATATACAGGGGTGTGGTGGAGGGGGGACGCAGGGGGACGGCGTCCCCCCACTTCTCACATGTAAAATATTTTTGGGGGCAAAAGTAGGCCTATGTTTTTTGTCTTGTCATTTACTTTTATGGATACAGTTAGGCATAAAGGCATAAACAAATCAATTATTTTACTATGTCATTAATATACCTTCGAGATGTTGTGTGGACATGGTAAAAGGTTCCCCCAGTCTGTGTTTTCCTAGAAATGGAGGTCTGGGAAAAAAAAAAATCATTAGCATGGTGAAATACATCTTGATGACATCTTCAAGGTGTGTTTCACCATGTTAACGAGTTTCCTTTTTTTTCTGAGAGCGTACAAATGGAACCAAATGGACCCGCTAGGGTCCATTTGGTTCACATTTGTACGCTCTCAGAAAAAAAAAATACAAATGGGTGTAATTCCCCCTTTAAGAGGCGTCCCCCCCACTTCTAAAAGTACCACTACAACACTGCCCAACACACAAAAACAAAAAAACAAACAAACAAAAAAAAAACAACAGTCCGCAGTACCACGTTGAGCCTGCGGAGGTCGCCCTCGGTCTGGTGCAGGGTGCGGGTGTAGGTGCTGTAGCTGGCCTGCAGCGCGTCCTGCTGGGCCTGGCTGTGGTCTATCTGCCGCCTGGCGGTGGCGCCGGCGAGCTGCGCCCTCCTCAGCTGCGCCGTGAGCAGCTCGTTCCTCTCCTGCTCCTTGGTCACCGACCTGTTGACGCCCTCCACCTCCCGCTCCAACAGCAACACCTCCTGCTGCACGGAGCTGGTGGTGGAGGAGGAAAAATGACGTAGAAGTGGTTTAATGCAGGGGTTTTCAACCTTTTTGACTCCAGGGCCCACCATTTATTCAGCATTTGAGCCACGGACCACCATTACATTTTCACACCAAAGACCTAAAATTAAAGAATTATTTTGATTTTGTCCACAATTCCAGGCTGTATTTTGCCAACAAAACAGTGTAAACTTCTTAATTGTGTGATGCTAATTCAGATGATTCTTTAACTCTTGAGAGCGTAAAAATGAAACCAAATGGACCCTTGCGGGTCCATTTGGTTTCATTTTTACATTCTCAAGAGCTACATCTGGTTAACCAACTGTCCATCATTTAGCCTGGGGACCACCTGGAACCTTCTCAAGGACCACAGGTTTTCAACAGGACCACCTGTTGAAAACCCCTTGTTTAATGCAGGGGTTTTCCACTTTTTTCATACCAGGGCCCACTATTTATTCATAGTCTGAGCCACAGACCACCATTTGATGACATTTTAGCCCCCACAGACCCCAAAACTAAAGATTTATTTTTGCTTTTGTTGACGTGTGTATGTATTTATTACATGGCTTGAATGAATGCTCCAATCAGAAGCCAGCGTTCTGGTCATGTGGTCGGTGACATATTACACTATAATTCACCGCTCCGCTCTATATTGGACCGCTGCATAATCAAAGTCCCCAAAGTGCAAACAGCTGTGTTCATATCAATCCGCGCTGCGCTTCCGCATTTAGTTCCAGCACGCCGTTAGCGGGTCCATTTGGTTAGCTATGTATTTGGTTGTTTACATGCCGTTGCCGTCCCTCACCAAATATATATATATATATATATATATATATATATATATATATATATATATATATATATATATATATATATATATATATATATATATATATATATATATATATATATATATATATATATATATATATATATATAAAATAAATCTTTAGTTTTGTGTGTGTGTGTGTGTGTGTGTGTGTACTTTTGTCAGTTCGGGGTGTTTAGATGATCCAGAGTATATGATAAAAAACATTATTATTATTATTAATAAAATTATTATTATTATTATTAAATATCCCTTTATCATCATAAACAAACATTTGGAGGTGAAGGTGTTCCTCACCTTAGGGCCTCCCATATGGAGGTGAAGATGTTCCTCACCTTAGGGCCTCCTGTGTGGAGGTGAAGATGTTCCTCACCTTAGGGCCTCCTGTGTGGAGGTGAAGATGTTCCTCACCTTAGGGCCTCCTGTGTGGAGGTGAAGATGTTCCTCACCTTAGGGCCTCCTGTGTGAGGTGAAGATGTTCCTCACCTTAGGGCCTCCCATATGGAGGTGAAGATGTTCCTCACCTTAGGGCCTTCCTGTGTGAGGTGAAGATGTTCCTCACCTTAGGGCCTCCTGCATGGAGGTAAAGGTCCTGTCCTGCTGCTTCATGTCCATCAAGCTACTGTTCCACTGCTGTAGCAGCTGCTTCTGTTCCATCTGGAGAGAGTCCATTTCCATCTGAGCCTGAAATTGTATGGAAGTCTAAATTGGACAAAAATACCACAAGCAGTGGGCGGCAGTGGCTCAGGGGTAGAGTCACCGGATGGTAACCACAAGGTTGCTGCTTCGAACCCGGGATCCTCCAGAGTTAGTGTCGATGTGTCCCTGAGCAAGACACTATAGCCCCTAATTGCTCCTGATGTGCTGGTCAGTACCTTGCATGGTTTAAAAGGTGTAAAAATGAAAGCAAATGGACCACTGATGAAAACCACTGATGTTACCTTTCATTGGGGGGGCAGGATGCACATTTGGGTGGGCTCTGCCCACCCCTACTAGATCTAGAGGGGCTAGATCCGGCCCTAGAACCTACACAAAAACACTCAAATAAAGTGATGTACCCTTTAAATCAAACCCAATTGTGTGATGTCATAGTGCGATGGATGAGGTCACAGTGATGTCATACCTCAGTCAGAGCCTCCGTAGCAGCGTGGGTTTCCTCTTGTTGGGTTTTGAGTTGATCTTCATAGACGTGGATCTGCTCTGTCAGTCTGTCCAGCTCTCTGGTCAGTCTGTCCACATACATATCCTGTAGGCCAGGGGTCGGCAACCCAAGATGTTGAAAGAGCCATTTTCGACCCAAAATTAATTCCAAAATCTGTCTGGAGCCGCAATTTGGTTCCATTTGCACACTCTCAGAAAAAAAGGTCCTCAAAGAAAAATCATTAACATGGTGAAAAGGAGTTTTACAGAACTCCATTTCTAGTCCACACAACATCTCTAAGGTATATTAATGACATAGTAAACTGAGTAAACCTTTGAAAATGGGTGGTTCAGATTGAAAGCTCCACCTCTGATAACTGCTGGGCTTTTTTGACATGGCCAAGTGCTACTTTAACTGGCAACTGTCAGACAGCGCAACGCGTTTTGGGTGACTGAAATGTTTATATTATTTTGGTGTGGATCACCCCAGTGTGTGTATGTAATAATGCTACAGCCACTGAGCCACTAGGGCTGTGTTCTGGAGCCATATGCGGCTCCTGAGCCACAGGTTGCTGACCCCTGCTGTAGGCAGAAAATGTAGGTTTATTGCATAAATAATGTGTATATGGGAAGCTCACTTCTCACATGCCCAATGCCGATTCTGGCCTCCAAGTAGGCCATGTGCTGAAGGCTTAGAAAATGAATTCGGTTCCCATGTCAGGGGACTACAAATGCAATGCATTTTTGCATAGACCATACCCTTCTGAACATTGGGTTAAAAATTCTACTCATAATATCCTGCAGTATTTTGTCAGGAGCCAGATATGTACAACAAGTCTGTAACTAAAAAACGAAAATCGTATGTTGCTCTTTTTGCTTGTAAAATGTGATCTATTGATTTTGGCAACCCGAAATCTTTCCCAAATGTCATAAATACATATACCCAACATCTAAAACAATTATTGGTGCTATAGTTTACTCATATGTGAATTTAGATCATGAAATATAGCAAATTTGTTAAAAAAAAAAAACGCTTCACCTTAAGTGATTGTCATCCAGCACAATGTAACATGCACATAGTAAATTTAGCCAAAAACTTATGTTTCATACATAAAAATGTTCTCAACCTACTGTGTAATGAAATGCATTAAAGAACATCAACACATCCTA
The DNA here is from genome assembly GCA_039105355.1 of Benthosema pterotum. Classification (NCBI taxonomy): domain Eukaryota; kingdom Metazoa; phylum Chordata; class Actinopteri; order Myctophiformes; family Myctophidae; genus Benthosema; species Benthosema pterotum. Next base: position 11,145,370 of record CM076980.1, on the reverse strand, counting down.
CCCCAAAATGGATGATAATCTATGAAAATGTTACCACGCCCCTAAATTGGAATATGGCAAAAATGCACATGACTACAAATGAATGCACTGAAAGTCAGAATTATTGCAGCAAATGGTATGAAACATTTATTAAAGTGTCACAGCATCTGTCATTTGTGTGTGTGTGTGTGTGTGTGTGTGTGTGTGTGTGTGTGTGTGTGTGTGTGTGTGTGTGTGTGTGTGTGTGTGTGTGTGTGTGTGTGTGTGTGTGTGTGTGTGTGTGTGTGTGTTTGGTGGAGGGCTGTAAATAACAGTGAACAAAGGCGTCTTGATGGCAAGCTGAAAGGTGTGACCTCCCAGCATTCCTACCTAAAACTTATTGTTATTATTTTGTCTCATAATGCGCGTGTGTGCGTGTGTGCGTGTGTGCGCGTGTGTGTGTGTGTGAGAGAGAGAGAGAGGGAGGGGCTTACCTGCAGACAGTGTTTCTGCTCGAGAAAGTTGATCCTTCGTCCGTTTGCCTCCCATAGTAATATATTTGTCCACTTTTTTACAAAGTATGCAGATGGCTGGAAGCACAGGGCCAGCAGAGCGGACGGGAAGACCCGTCCGAGACCGAAGTTTTTTTCGGGGGTTTCAGAAGTGGTTACGTCGGGGGTGCTGCTCTCGGGCGGACCAGCGACTGCTTCTGGCTCTTCTCTCTCCTCCGTCTGTGCACAGCGTTTCTCGGCCAAACCCAATCGTCTTTTGCAAATAAAACGACGGTAACACATTGCGTGAAAACCAGCATCCTCGGGAACATTATTAAACTCCACGTCCACGCAGTGTTTAAAAGTTTCGGCGATAGCTTTACTTTCGCCGTCCAGACAAAGCCATTGTTTGACGACGGACCTGTAAGTGTCCCACCTTGTTTTAGTAAAATCCTCAACGTCCTCATTCTGTACGGTCAAAAAGTGCATATAGCATCGTTTTGAGTCACTTGACTGCTTTTTACGTACTTTTCTTCTTTGTTTTGGTTTGTTTTGCTCTGTTTCGCTACTCGAACTGCTCGTCGCCATGTTTCTAACTTATTATGGCCCAGAGAATAAACCTAGTCCCCTATTGGTCCCTGTGACCAAAACCGCAGCACTCCCCTCGCAGAGATTACTCCGCGCTGAGTGCGCCTTGAAAAAAACAGTGCCGTCTTTGACGACCGATTATAAAAATACTGCAGGATAAAACGAGTAGAACTTTTTTATCTGCACTTTCTACCTATAGATCTATTTTATGAGGTGAAAATTATTTAGTCCGCCTGCCGTGGAAATGGGATTAAACAAAAATCCATATCACAATATGGTCTACATTCTACTGTAATGTATTCCACCTTACACCAACTGTCTTTTCTCAAAAGAGTGACATCTGTTGAGATAATTATGGCACACATAATAATTATAACACAGTATCAAAGTTTTATTACTTGCATCAGTGAGCAGAGCGGGTGCAAGTTAAGCGATTGGTGTGTGTTCGGCGGTCCCTTGGAGTACTCTGATTGGTCGGCTTAGATGGTGACATAATGGTGATGTAAGTACGAAACCTTAATAACTAATGTCATGAGTATTGGCTCGCTCTGCTTACACACGAGTAGGCCATCGCCGGCTACTTGTGTGCAACGCTCAAGTTTGCACTCTACTGAGTGCTGATCTAGTGTTATTAGTGGGGTTGCTTGAAGGGGAACCCCACTATTGTTATTGTGATGAGTTTTTTCTGTAACATTTTTTCTCTTTTTTCACCTTGTGATGACAATAGCCTATACGTTGTATAATCGAAATGATTTGATTGGCTGAGCGAGGAAGGTGATGTATGATGATGTAAAACTTTATTTTACTACGTCACCATGTTTTCTCTGTACCATATAAATCCATGTATGATGGATGTCACCCACATGGTGAGTTTATGATCACTGATGTTGTAATGTTGAGATACATCATACATCACGTTCTTTGCTCAGCCAATCGAATCATTTCGATGTTACATCCAGGAAATAATGGTAACCATTACAATATCATCGGGGCAACCCCACTTTGCAATTGCATAATTCTATTTCTAGTTTTTACATACGGCCTAGCCTAGTTCATGTTTGACAAAGATGCTGTCAGAGACTACAGTTCATTATTTCCTGCTATGGATATAGGCCAAATAACAGAACCTTATAGCCATTATGCCTCTCCTCAGACACTCTCTTCTACAGTATATGGCCCCTGTTCTATTAATTAAATGTTTTCCTTATTGGGCAAAGGGTGATGCAAATGAATGGGCTGCATGAATACATTCCCCTTGATTTAATAGACAATATATATTCTTTATTCATTGGATAGGCTGTGTCTCACCATACACACATGCATAATTGCTATTCCTCATGCAGCATAATATCGGAGAGTAAATTGTAAATTCAGTTAGGGCCTTACACAATGAATCCACACTTTTTCTTTTGATAGCCTTCCGTATCTTGTTTAATTTTCTGTCCTAGGAATTGTAGGTCTACTAATGAATCATGGGTATGGGGAGGAGTGGTGTGGTGCTTGTAATGGTGAAGAAATTGGGAGACTGATAGACCATATTGTGATATGGATTTTCGTTTAATCCCATTTCCACGGCAGGCGGACTAAATAATTTTCACCTCATAAAATAGATCTATAGGTAGAAAGTGCAGATAAAAAAGTTCTACTCGTTTTATCCTGCAGTATTTTTATAATCGGTCGTCAAAGACGGCACTGTTTTTTTCAAGGCGCACTCAGCGCAGAGTAATCTCTGCGAGGGGAGTGCTGCGGTTTTGGTCACGGGGACCAATAGGGGACTAGGTTTATTCTCTGGGCCATAATAAGTTTAGAAACATGGCGACGAGCAGTTCGAGTAGCGAAACAGAGCAAAACAAACCAAAACAAAGAAGAAAAGTACGTAAAAAGCAGTCAAGCGACTCAAAACGATGCTATATGCACTTTTTGACCGTACAGAATGAGGACGTTGAGGATTTTACTAAAACAAGGTGGGACACTTACAGGTCCGTCGTCAAACAATGGCTTTGTCTGGACGGCGAAAGTAAAGCTATCGCCGAAACTTTTAAACACTGCGTGGACGTGGAGTTTAATAATGTTCCCGAGGATGCTGGTTTTCACGCAATGTGTTACCGTCGTTTTATTTGCAAAAGACGATTGGGTTTGGCCGAGAAACGCTGTGCACAGACGGAGGAGAGAGAAGAGCCAGAAGCAGTCGCTGGTCCGCCCGAGAGCAGCACCCCCGACGTAACCACTTCTGAAACCCCCCGAAAAAAACTTCAGTCTCGGACGGGTCTTCCCGTCCGCTCTGCTGGCCCTGTGCTTCCAGCCATCTGCATACTTTGTAAAAAAGTGGACAAATATATTACTATGGGAGGCAAACGGACGAAGGATCAACTTTCTCGAGCAGAAACACTGTCTGCAGGTAAGCCCCCTCCCCCTCTCTCTCTCTCTCTCACACACACACACACACGCACACACACGCGCGCGCATTATGAGACAAAATAATAACAATAAGTTTTAGGTAGGAATGCTGGGAGGTCACACCTTTCAGCTTGCCATCAAGACGCCTACACACACACACACACACACACACACACACACACACACACACACACACACACACACACACACACACACACACACACACACACACACACACACAAATGACAGATGCTGTGACACTTTAATAAATGTTTCATACCATTTGCTGCAATAATTCTGACTTTCAGTGCATTCATTTGTAGTCATGTGCATTTTTGCCATATTCCAATTTAGGGGCGTGGTAACATTTTCATAGATTATCATCCATTTTGGGGTAGGATGTGTTGATGTTCTTTAATGCATTTCATTACACAGTAGGTTGAGAACATTTTTATGTATGAAACATACATTTTTGGCTAAATTTACTATGTGCATGTTACATTGTGCTGGATGACAATCACTTAAGGTGAAGCGTTTTTTTTAACAAATTTGCTATATTTCATGATCTAAATTCACATATGAGTAAACTATAGCACCAATAATTGTTTTAGATGTTAGGTATATGTATTTATGACATTTGGGAAAGATTTTGGGTTGCCAAAATCAATAGATCACATTTTACAAGCAAAAAGAGCAACATACGATTTTCGTTTTTTAGTTACAGACTTGTTGTACATATCTGGCTCCTGACAAAATACTGCAGGATATTATGAGTAGAATTTTTAACCCAATGTTCAGAAGGGTATGGTCTATGCAAAAATGCATTGCATTTGTAGTCCCCCTGACATGGGAACGGAATTCATTTTCTAAGCCTTAATCTGGAATCAGCACACGGCCTAAAGGGGAAGCAGGTTTTTTTTACTAGGGGCCCTGCTTCGCAGGTGCTGACTTTGGCCTTTTTTGTTATTTTGGCCATTTTTGGCGGGGAAATACATTATAGATATAGCTTAATTGTTATAAAGCTCCCTGGGGCCCACCCCAACAAGCACACGCGCACACACACACACACACACACACACACACACACACACACACACACACACACACACACACACACACACACACACACACACACACACACACACACACTCCCTCTCTCTCTCTCTTTCTCTCTCTCTCTCTGTTTCCTTTTCAAATGAATGCATTTATTTCTACTTCAATCCTGACCAACAACAATTATACTTCATGTCCTGAAGTATAAATCCTTTTCATGATGATGTTGTTGACCAAACACGCCAAGCAAAAGGGGAAACCGCGACAGTGGGCATGATTCAAGTAACGCTGTTTACGGAAGAAGATTTCCCTTCTACGTACAGTACTAGCATGCACTAGAGTGGTTACATTCGCCCGCTGTACGTTATTTGCGTAAATGCTCCGCGATTCAACAAACGTACATGCGCCCGATGTACGTTATTTGCGTAAATAACACTTCTTTCAATTAGTTCTTTACTCAGTTCTTTACCCTTTTGGGAATCGGAGGCCCTACGCAGAGTACATAGTCTGCGTATAGGAAGGATCGGCGCTACGCATGCCAGTAAGACGCCGGTACAATACCGATAATATATATATATATATATATATATATATATATATATATATATATATATATATATATATATATATATATATATATATATATATATATATATATATATATATATCTTGATAATATTATATAGGATATACAGTATGCCTATACATTTATTATATACATTTAACATATATGATATATGTTTATATATCGTATGTAGGGAAAATATAGGAAATATATACAAATAAGATGTGTGGCCGCTTGCACACGGGAAGTGCACATGAAACCTTCATGAACACTATTGAATCAGTATTCATTCAATAGTGATTTTGATATTGCGATTGATTAGTGATTTGTGTAGTCAAATGTAGAGAAATGTCCCGCTTCGCGACTTAATCACTACTTATTCACTACATAATTCCTATTCAAATCACTACCTGGCTGCTATTTAATTACTTCAGCCTCACTATGGCTGACTATACAACCACTATACATTTATTGTTGAATTACTACAAAATGCTTACACATTTACTGTTGTATCTCTGTCTACACAATCCCTATAGCATTGTGTAGTAATTAGTAATTCAACAATCAATGTATAGTGATCGTATAGTTCTTAAAAGGAACCCTGCATATGAGACAAATTTGGGTAAATACATTATACTTGCCCTCTATAACTAGAATTGAACATTTAAAACGCATAGAATAAGCTCTTTAGTTTAAAAATAGTTAATGTTTTTATCCCGTGGGGGCTGCCATTTTTACTGTGCCTGTCACATGGTCTCATAGTGATGACGTCACAGTAGATTGCTCCCGCAGTACAACTAATGTAATCCTTGTTTTTGTCCACAGCAGTGAAGCAGCAGCAGCAGCCATGGTTTCAGAAAAGTTTATCTGTGGGAGTCTAGGAGAAAGGATCAGGTGATGCCAAGGAGGGCTGTGATTGGAGGATTCCGAAATGTTGACCAGTAGAGGGCGCTAAAGATCTTTTTTTTTTCTCTGAACAACCAGGAGTTGATCATTTTCTATAGAAAAGTGAAAAGTCAATGTTGATGACATTGCTTGTTGATGTTGATCAAAACATTGCTAGGCGTATCAGGGCCCTAACTCTCATCTCTCTTAATAAAAAAAATCATTCATTCATTCATTCATTCATTCATTCATTCATTCATTCATTCATTCATTCATTCATTCATTCATTCATCCATTCATTCATTCATTCATTCATTCATTCATTCATTCATTCATTCATCCATCCATCCATTCATTCATACATTCATTCATTCATTCATTCATTCATTCATTCATTCATTCATTCATTCATTCATTCATTCATTCATTCATTCATTCATTCATTCATTCAGTCTGTGTATAGACCTGTCTGCATGTGTCTACCTGCTTGTCTGCGTGTTTACCTGTCTGTGTTTGTGCGCAGCCGCCTGGCTCTTGTCCTGCTGGGCTTTCCGCGAGGCGTTCCTCATTGCGCTGACGTCTGATTGGACGTCGGCGTTGACCTGCTGCATGTAGAGCAGCCGGCCAATCAGGTTGTCCATCTCTGCCTGGAGCTGTGACACTGTGGAGAACGGATATTCAGCTGCAGCAAATCTTTGACTACAATGTTGAGTGAATGTTTTTAAGTCAAATGTTTGCTTCTGGGGTGGTGGTTCCTGGAACAACATATTATTTTTGTCATGACATGAAATAGTTTGAAAACCACTGACAGTTTTTTTTTTTTTTTTTCAGCTGACAGGAAAACAGTTCCAAAATTATTCGAAATCTGGTTAAAGGAGTACATATGGGACAAAATCTGGTACTTTAAAATCTGGTACTTTAAGGCACAAGTAGGCCATGGTCAATTTTCTGTTTTTTACAGATTATTAAAGTATACAATGTAAGCTTTCATATGATGTATCACTCAAGGGAATTGAAGCATTTAAATCTGAGTGTCCCAAAATAGCAAAACTGAGAAAAAGCCATTTGAAGCTTTAGAAAATTTTCACACCTACAGCAGAGTAGAAGTGGGTGTTAACAATGGGAGGTGAAAACGGTCATCCACTCCACCCATAATGTCTAAATACCCTAACCACCCCCACAAACTGTAACTGTATACATTATATCAGTGGTTTTCAACCTTTTTCATACCAGGGACCACTATTTATTCAGAATTTGAGCCACGGACCACCTTTTGATGACATTTTAAACCCCCAAAGCTAAAGATTTCTTGTACTTTTGTCAACAATGCTAAGATGGATTTCAGAGAAAATGTAGAAGATTAAATGACCATTAATCTTCTACATTCTCTAGTTGTGTAGACCTGGGATAATTCACATTATGAATATTTTGACACTCTTGAGGAGCGTAAAACATGAAAACCAAATGGACCCGCAAGGGTCCATTTGGTGGCTCCTGTCGTGCAGCCTATACCGTCCGTCCGTGACCAGTGTTGGTCAATATTACTTAGGAAAGTAACTTCCTTACTTTACTCGTTACCCCTTAGACAAAGACATATCATTACTCTACTTATTACTGGAATTGAAGAGTAATATATTACATATTACATTATTACTTTCCCAAGTTCTCAACTCCCACCTTTGAAAATATAGAGATGTACAACATAATCTGTTTAGCGAGCGAACATAACCAGATTTTGAAATTTGTGTCTTTGACTTTCTAAACTTTTTCACAATTGTTTTAAAAGACAGTTGAGGTCTTGTATTTAAAAATAAAATACAAAATAAAGCAGCAAGCGATTTGTAGTGTAACTGTGTGCAGGATGCAGTGTGTGGTCTGCATCTACAATACAGTGCACATCTCTGTTGTTACAGTACCTGTCGATAGCTTGTAAATCTGTTCTATTTTTGCAAGCAACAACACTTGGCGTTACTTGCAAAGTAATGCAATACTTATTACCCATTTTTGTAGAGTAATCTCGTTACTTTACTTTTTGGAGCAAAAGTAATAATTAGGGGTGTGACTCGATTAATTTGTTTGATCTAATTAATTTAAAGCCTTGTAATTAATTAATCTCAATTAATCGCATACCAATATTTGACCCAAGAAGCATTTTTGTGTCAATTAAAACAGGGTGGTATAGTGTGTGAGTTTTTCTAAATCAAAACTGTCGACACTGCAAGTTGGTTAACCAGATCAAAAGTTGGTTAACCAGATGTAACTCAGATGTTTCATGTTTACGCTCTCAAGAGTTAAAATATTCACCATCTGAATTAGTCCAAGTCTACACAACTAGAGAATGTAGAAGATTAATGGTCATTTTGATCTGTATGTTAGACTGTTTTGCTTCTGAAATCCAGCCTGGACTTGTGGACAAAAGCAAAAGAAATCTTCAGTTTTGGGGGTTCTGTGTGGCGATTAAAATGAGTTAATTTTGTTAATTGCGTTATTGTTTCTGTGATGAATTAATCTCAATTAATCAGTTACTAAGTCCCAGCCTTAGTAATAACATTACAGCAATATGTCATCTAACACTGTACCGTGAGTCCTCTCCTTGTCCGCCTGCCGGGCGACGCCGTCGAGTGCCTGCTTGGCGTCCTGCAGCTGGTCCTGGGTCTGCTGGCGTTGGCGCGCGGCCAGCGCCGCCGCGTCCTGCTGGCGCTCCACGCTGACCTGGGACCTGCTGAGCTGCTCCTGCACGCCGTACAGACGCTCTCCCAGCTGCTCCCTGCGCTGCGCCTCCGCCCGCTCCGCCGACAGCTGTGTGGAGCACAGCAGTAGGGTTTTCAAACCTTTTTTTTTATTATACCAGGGCCCAACTATTTATTCTGCATTTGAGCCACGGGGGAGCTCCACCATTAGATGACATATTTTTCCCCCACAGACCCCAAAAATAAGATTTTTTATTACTTTATTATTATTATTATTATTTATTATTTTTAAGATTTATTTTTGCTTTTGTCACAATTCCAGGCTGTTTTTTTTTGCTCTAAACAGGGCAATCTCGCAAACTTTAAAAGTGAATTATAGGCACAGAATTGGGGCAGAGGTTCATCGTCAGCATCCAGGAAGTGAGTGTGTAAAGTTTGGCAGTGATAGGACTAACGGTGCCAGAGATAAGCTGTGCACAGACGCTGCCTAAGGATGGTGCTGTAACAGGCCGTTGTGGAAAATGGGAAAAAAATGGGGCAGAGGTTCATTGTTGCACAGCTTGTTGCAAAGCTCAACCCCATTTTTTTTTTTTCGTCGACATCCAGGGAGAGTTTGGCAGCGATGGGACAAATAGTGGGATACAATAATCACGTATTAGGGTGAAAGGAAAAAATCACAGCACTCTATCTTTAACCATTATATCTGCATTATCTGTATTTGTTATGTGTGTAATCTTCACCTTTTCCTTCAGCTCGGCGTTCAGCCGGTCCAGCTGCTGGCTGAGATGCTTCTTCAAGGCTGCCTGGTACCTTCTCACCAGAGGCTGGAAGAGAGACACAGGCACACCACACAGACATGTGTTAATACATTGATACATGACAAGACAGCCTAATGAGAGAGAGAGAGAGAGAGAGAGAGAGAGAGAGAGAGAGAGAGAGAGAGAGAGAGAGAGAGAGAGAGAGAGAGAGAGAGAGAGAGAGAGAGGGAAAGAAAGAAAGAAAGAAAGAAAGAAAGAAAGAAAGAAAGAAAGAAAGAAAGAAAGAAAGAAAGAAAGAAAGAAAGAAAGAAAGAAAGAAAATTATAATATAATATAATATAATATAATATAATATAATATAATATAATATAATATAATATAATATAATATAATATAATATAATATAATATAATATAATATAATATAATATAATATAGTATAATAATGTATATAAGATGATCTACTCACATGTTCGGGGTCCAGAATGATGAGGTCCTCCTGATCTTCTGTCAACTGGTCCAATGACTGATCTTCTGTTATCTGTGGATAGTCCAATGACTGTTCTTCTGTCATATGTGGATGTTCCGAGGACTTTTCTTCTGTCATCTGGTCCAATGACTGATCTTCTGTTATCTGTGAGTGGTCCAATGACTGTTCATCTGTCATCTGTGGATGGTCCAATGACTGATCTTCTGTCATCTGTGAATGGTCCAATGACTGTTCTTCTATAATCGGAGTATGGGCCAATGACTGTTCTTCTGTCATCTGTGGATGGTCCAATGGCGGATCTTCTGTCATCTGTGGATGGTCCAATGGTGGATCTTCTGTCATCTGTGGATGGTCCAATGGTGGATCTTCTGTCATCTGTGGATGGTCCAATGGTGGATCTTCTGTCATCTGTGGATGGTCCGATGACTGATCTGCTTAGATGAGAAGAGATTACTACATTAGATTACCTTAGATAAAAAGCATATTTTGTTTCTTTTCACCCCCAAAATGCTGTTGACTATGAAAGCATCAATAACTCACATTGCAAACTAGATCAGCACTCAGTAGCGAGAATGCAGTCTTGAGCTATGGCCTACCTTGTGCGTGAGCGGAGCAAGCTAATACTCAATATGAAACCAAATGGTTTCATGGATACGCCTGTGTAGATCTTTACCTCTTGAGAGTGTAAAGTGGACGTGCAAAGGCTCGATTTGATTTCATTGCACCCTGTCTGTCGAGTGACATCGCTACATCGGCACTTCTGAGGCGCCCCTCACTTCACATCGGGTGTGATTTTCTTTTAGGTGTATTAAATTAAACAGCCTTATAACTTGCCAATCTGGGGACTCCCTTATAACCCCCCCCCCAGACATTTTAGCCCCACAGACCCCAAAACTAAAGATTTATTTTGCTTTTGCCCACAATTCCAGGTTGGATTTGGGTGACAAAACGGTCAAACACACAGATCAGATGTAGACTTGGGCTAATTCAGATGATGAATATTTTAACTCTTGAGAGTGTGAACGCTCTCTAAGAGTTACATCTGGTTAACCAACTTTCCATCATTTAGCCTGGGGACCACCTGGAACCCTCTCAGGGACCACTGGTTGAAAACCACTGCCTGCTCTATAGACCTGCGCGGCCAAAGCCAACTCGGGTCGTGACAAATCATGATAACAAACACAATATCGTCATATAAGATATAATTAAGTAAGCCTTGCCTAGCCATGATGTCATGAGGCTAGGCCGAGCCATGAGGCCCTTAGGGCAGGAGCCTATCTCCTGTTTCTGTAGCGTGAGGCAGCTTGATGTACAAGTACACCCCCTGAACATGACGCTAGTATGTCGCAGGGTCTTACCCCCGTCATATAAGGTATAATTAAGAAGTAGAAAACGGCATGATACAACACTTTTTGTTTTGTTTTTTATCTTAGAAATTATTTGATTGTCCCAAAAGTTTGTGTGTCATCATGATTCGTCACGACTCGAGTTGGCTTTGTCCGCAGCGTAATCGTCTTTATATAAATTATTTTCGAAAGGTCTATGAGAAAAATGAATGGGGAATCCATTTCTGGAACAGGGGCGGTGACGTCACTGCGCAGGTCTATACGTGTGTTATGGATCATGACTGACCGCGGCCGGCAGGCGGCAGGGGGACGGCATCATCGGTGATGTCATCGGTGATGTCATCTGTACCGTTGTTGTCAGACATGTCCATGGTTCTCTCACTGTGATCCATGGCGGCGGCCTAGCGGAAACACACACACACACACACACGCACACGCACACGCACACGCACACGCACACGCACACGCACACACACACTAATAATAAATGTATGCATGCATTCAGAATCATCAGATAACATGTACTTCGTGTACTCAGATAACGTGTACTTTAAAGGGGAACTCCACCCATTTTCATTTTTTTTTCCTGGTAAGTGTACAAATGTGAACCGAATGGACCCAAGCGGGTCCCTTTGGTTCCATTTGTTTACTATCAGAAAAAAAAAGGTCCTAAAACTTGATGACATCATCAAGTTGTGTTTCACCATGTTAATGTTCTTTTTTTTCAGACCTCCATTTCTAGGAAACACAGAATGGGAATGGGAACATTTTTATCATGTTCACACAGCATCTCTAATATTAATGACATGGTAAAATGTTGAAAATGGGTGGAATTCCCCTTTAAGTGAAATCACTGACTATACCCTTAAGACCACAACCAGTGTAGGAATCAAGCGGCATATTTGATTGATTGATTGATTGATTGATTGATTGATTGATTGATTGATTGATTGATTGATTGATTGATTGATTGATTGATTGATTGATTGATTGGTAGCTCAGGTCAATACAAGGACGAGGATGAAACAAAAAAAGCACAGGAACAAGACTTGTTTAGAGTCCTCGGATTCAATTCACCCGAGCACTGAAAAATGTGAAAAAAGGGAAAATGGGACATTGTCACAGTTAAACGGACATTTCACCAGTTTTGCAAAAAAAAAAAAAAACACATAGGTTAAATAGATCAGCAACTCGGTAGAGTGCAAACAAGTAGGCCATGGCCTTCTCGTGCGTGAGCGGAGTGAGGGACGACGGAACACCGACTGCTCTGCTCAGACAAGTAATGACATTTTATGAGATTTTATGAGAGCACTTTCCTGGTCTATATGTGTGTAATGTGTGGTTTTAGATATTTTAGAAGTCCAGTGTCCGATGTCATTGATATCAGCACTCATATATTGATATTAGGAAGAATTGTAGTCCAGGAGTGTTGATGATGTCAGAGCCACTGGACTCACGTTTTAATAAATCTACAATATGTAGGCTATTCTATTCTTATAAATATACATTATATATATATATACAGTGCAATAAGAAAAAGGACACATACAAACAATACAAGAAACAGTAAGTCACATAGTGCAACAGACTAGAGCATTAAAGTGCAACTGTAACAGCATGTGAGTTGAAGGTGCTAAACTACAACCAGGTATAATTATAATTATAAAGTGGCAAGTAGTGAAAGTTAAACAGACAGCTAGAAAGGAACTACGGTATTCAGGACATCTAAACTATACGGCTAAGACTAAAACATACTACAACTAAGCAGCTAAAAGACACATATACATGTACTACAACTATGGAATACTATGGAATACTATACAGTTTAAAGTTTAGGCTACAAAGTTTAGTTTGGAACAGAAAAAACATGGTTTAGGCCCTAAACCATGTTTTTTCTGTTCTATGGACCCTAAAGGACACAAAAAGCAGTTTACATTTTTCCCCAACCTAACAATATTTTATCACCATGACAACATGGCGTTGTGTATCATTCAGTCTGCATTTCCTTCAACATCATTTATCCAAATCTGCCATCCCGATTTACACCAAATTTACACCAAATTATACACCCCTGCCAGGGGTGTATAATGATAATGGGCTCAAGAAGACCACATGAATTTTTACCTGCCGGATGCTTACTTCATTGTACATTTAAATGACTTAAATCAGGGGTTTTCAACAGGTGGTCCGGGGACCACCAGTGGTCCTTGAGAAGGTTCCAGGTGGTCCCCAGGCTAAATGATGGAAAGTTGGTTAACCAGATGTAACTCTTGAGAGTGTAAAAATGAAACCATTTGGTTTCATTTTTACACTCTCAAGAGTTAAAATATTCATCATCTGAATTAGCACCACTTAATTAAGAAGTCTACACTGTTTTGTTGGCAAAATACAGCCTGGAATTGTGGACAAAATCAAAAGAAGTCTTTAATTTTAGGTCTTTGGAGTGAAAATGTAATCAAATGGTGGTCCGTGGCTCAAATGCTGAATAAATGGTGGTCCCTGGAGTCAAAAAGGTTGAAAACTCCTGACTTAAATTACTTTTCGTTGTCAAACATCAAATAGAGAAACTCACCTCTCTCTATCGCTGGCCTCGACGTATGTGTGTGTGTTGCGTTGCTATGACAACAACTACCCCCAACCGCTGTTACACTGGACTTGGTGACCCGTCGTAAAGCTGTGACCGCGCAGGGGCGCTGTTTCACCGTAACAAACACACACACGCACGCACGCACGCACGCGCGCGCACACACGCACACACACACACACACACACACACACACACACGCACGCACGCACGCACGCACACACACACACACACACACGCGCGCGCGCGCGCGCGTGCCACCGACATGACGTGGGCTGCATGGATGATCCAGTGTACCAATGTACCAATGAGCGTGGACTGGGCAGTGTTGCCAACCTGACGGATTTGTCGCTATATTTAGCTCTTTTCCAGACCCCCCCCCCCCCCCCCCCCCCCCCCACAGCGCCAAAATTAGTGAAAAACTCCTGGCGGAAAATCTAGTGCTTTTTTGTTGGGGCGAAATTGGTTGACAGACGCCAGAGATAAAACCATTTCACCATTATTCCTCCTATGATAGAGTCCTCCTTCCTTCCTAGAAAGGACCATTGGTAACCAAATGGACCCTCATAAAGCTGTAACTCTTGAGATCGTAAAATTTTCATTTTACGTTCTCAAGAGTTAAATCATATCCAAATCTGAATTACCTAATTTTCCAGAATCTACATATTTAGAAAATGTAGAATTGCTATTTTTTACCAACATTTTTTGCCAGTTATTTCTCCTAAATTAGTCTAAACTAAATTAGACTAAACTCAAATAAAACTCAAATAGACTAAACTCAAATAAAATGTAGAATAAATAGTGGGTCCTGGAATGAAAAAAAAAAAAAAAAGGTTGAAACCCCACCTGCTCTAGCGCATTATAGAGATGCGCAGTGACGTCACCGCCCCGGTTCCGGAAGTCTTTTCCTCATTCATTTTTCTCATAGACTTTTCGAAAATGGTTAATAAAAACACGATTGCACCGCGGCCAAAGCCAACTCGGGTCGTGACAAATCATGACAACAAACACAATATCGTCATATAATATATAATTAGGAAGAAGTAGAAAACGGCATGATACAAGACCTTTTGTTTCGTTTTTCATCTTAGAAATTATTTTATTGTCCCAAAAGTTTGTGTGTGTCATCATGATTCGTCACGACTCTCGAGTTGGCTTCGTCCGCGGCGTAATCGTCTTGATATAAATTATTTTCGAAAAGTCTATGAGAAAAATGAATGGGGAAAAGACTTCCGGAACGGGGGCGGTGACGTCACTGCGCATCTCTATTCTGGTGCATTTTGGTTTTGGAAGTGCCACTAGTGCATTTTGGATTTTGGCAGTTGGCAACACTGGGACTGGGACAGGAAGTATCGTGTGCGTCTGTGTTGTTTCTTCTTCTGCGAGCACACAGAAAGTGGCTGCTGCTGCTGCGCATCTCATCTCATCTCATGTCGACATCAAAACGGCCGTAGGGAGGAAAGAAAAGATCTAAAACAAAATAGAATTCGTTTCCATCCAAAAATGGTTACGAACAACGTGACGATGCGGCAGCATTCGTCCTCCTCCTCCTCCAACAACAACAACAACGTGCCAGCCTTCCTCAGCAAGCTATGGACTCTGGTGGAGGACGAGGAGACCAACGCTCTGATCTGCTGGAGTCAGGTCTGTTCCACACAACACAACACACGACAACAACAGGGCCGGATCTAGGCATGGGCATGGGGAGGCAATGCCCTGACTGCAGGGGCGGATCTAGGCATGGGTATGGGGGGGTAATGCCCCCCTAAATGCCCTGACTGCAGGGGCGGATCTAGGCATGGGCATGGCGGGGCAATGCCCCCCTAAATGCCCAGTCTGCCCCACCAAACATGATGGCATGCATAACAACCCAAATTAAGTGCTTATATTTAAAATGACTTGAAACAGTACTGCTGCTGTTACTAACTAACTACAGCTGTGTCACCACTAAACCAACAGCATTTCATCATTGAAAACAGAAAACTCTCTGAGTCAGACCTTTAGCTTTATGCTAGCCCCGATACGTTCCCTCAATACTCTACGCTCACTCTGTAGCTCCGAGATGAGGTCACGGGTTGGGCTTCGAAATCGCCGTTCAGACACGGCGCATGGTTTCCACAATACACGATTCTTACCTGTTTCTGCACATGTAATCCAAACAGTGAAGGACCCTACGCACGTATAACTAGGTTAACATTGTGTACGGAAGAGAAAATCCAACCCGAAACTTGAACAGAGCACTTATATCTCTGCTTTTGTCAGACAGTTTTATGTTTTCGTCGCCATGTTGCCGCACATTACTGCCCCCTCTGGTCAGATCGTTCCCATTATGTTGCATTGCAATCCATGCATAGAATCTGACCAGAGGGGGCAGTAATGTGCGGCAACATGGCGACGAAAACATAAAACTGTCTGACAAAAGCAGAGATATAAGTGCTCTGTTCAAGTTTCGGGTTGGATTTTCTCTTCCGTACACAATGTTAACCTAGTTATACGTGCGTAGGGTCCTTCACTGTTTGGATTACATGTGCAGAAACAGGTAAGAATCGTGTATTGTGGAAACCATGCGCCGTGTCTGAACGGCGATTTCGAAGCCCGACTCGTGACCTCATCTCGGAGCTACAGAGTGAGCGTAGAGTATTGAGGGAACGTATCGGGGCTAGCTTTATGCATGCTGCGTGTCTGTTGCAACTTCAACAACAACTGATGTTGTTTGCTTTACTTGACTAATAAAAGTCCTGTAACTGCAAATGGTATGGGTGCGACTTTGTCGCGCCCATACCACCATTCGATTACATTTTCACACCAAAGACCTAAAATTAAAGAATTCTTCTGGTTTTGTCCACAATTCCAGGCTGTATTTTACAAACAAAACAGTGTAGACTTCTTAATTAAATGGCGCTAATTCAGATAATGAATATTTTAACTCTTGAGAGTGTAAAATTGGTTTCATTTTTACACTCTCAAGAGTTACATCTGGTTAACCAACTTTCCGTCATTTAGCCTGGGGACCACCTGGAACCCTCTCAAGGACCACTGGTGGTCCCCGGACCACCTGTTGAAAACCCCTGGTCTGATGTTATTAATGCTTTTAACCCTTTGTGTGCCACCAGGAGGGGAACAGCTTTCTGGTTCTGGACGAGCAGCGTTTTGCCAAAGACATCCTGCCCAAGTTCTTCAAACACAGCAATATGGCCTCCTTCATCAGACAGCTGAACATGTGTAATTATTATTATTTTATTTTTATTTTTTTGTCAATTTTTTCTCGTTGTCCTTCCACCAAAAATAGCTGTTCTGGCTGAACTCTGCAGATGGTTTTTCGCAAAACTCAGTAATCTGGTAGAGGGTGATGCCAAACGGTGATGATATGAATCCCAGGACCATTGCCCAAATGGTGGCAAACTTTGAAGACTTGTATTCCCTTATGGGTCTCCTCATGCTGAACAACTTTTGTATTGTGACTTGACCTCTGACCTTTAGGTGATGCGCCATCTTGTACTATATGAAAAACGGTATCAAAATACATAAAAACACCTACAACTGAACATTGGACCCATATGGACAAAAAACACATTTTGTTTAAGTGAAAAATAAAATACTTTTTTATGAGCCAATGAAAATTGATGGTTTGTGAAAATTATTCTATTGCCCCTAATCCTCACATGCAGCGTAATCTTCTTATGAGTTTACAGTTTACGAATCAACAGTATGGTAGATGGGGATGCCAAATAGCACTAAAACCAATATTACTGCAATTGGCGGCACTGTAGCAATGTTTTGAAAATCAAACATTTGAACAGGCGTAACTCATGTGTGGCCAAAGTTTTGTCTAACTTTCCACATGTTCCTTGACTCATGGGGAACACATCTGTCACTTTGAACATTAAGCTTTTGCTTACTGCTTGGTGCTGTCTTATGGATTGTTCCAATTCTAACGACAATCAAGCAAATTATTCTGTCTGGATAGTGCAGCAGGCTTGGGGACAAAAAGGTTGTGGGTTAAAAATCCGACTACTGACAATACAGTGTGTGAGTCTTCATTGACCCTGTCCTGCTCCCACAATTACATCACAAGTTCAGTCCTCCCTGTTTCTATGGCTTATTTGTGAGTATTGTTCTGAATGCTTGTTGCCTTAGCTGCTTACTTGTTTTTTCATAAACATCATTGACAATGAAGATGGATCGTTTGTTTGTTTTCTCGCTGACACAAATATGCTTTAATCGATGTTGCAAGATGAGTATGCGTGCCCCCTCGGTTCACACGGGTGTGACCTTTTATCGCCGCAGATGGCTTCCGTAAGGTGATGTCATGTGACACGGGTCACATGGTGAAGCAGGAGAGGGACGGACCGGTGGAGTTTCAGCATCCGTACTTTAAACACGGACAGGACGACCTGCTGGAGCACATCAAGAGAAAGGTAACCTCCGAACACCCTGACCCCCAGGCGTCATCATCTTCATCCATGCTGGCTTGTAGGTGGACATTTCTGTCCGTTTTATTTGTCACAATTACACATATTACACGTATTAGACTATTACACTTATTGCACAATGCACATATGACACTTATTACACTATTACACTTATTACACGTATTACACAGGGGTGTAGTGGAGGGGGGACGCGGGGGGACGGAGTCCCCCCACTTCTCACATCTGAAATATTTTTGGGTCTGAAAAAAATCATTAGCATGGTGAAATACATCTTGATGACATCATCAAGATGTGTTTCACCATGTTAATGAGTTTCCTTTTTTTCTGAGAGTGTACAAATGGAACCAAATGGACCCGCTAGGGTCCATTTGGTTCACATTTGTACACTCTCAGAAAAAATAAAATAAAATGGGGGGAATTCCCCTTTCAGAGGCGCCCCCCCCCACTTCTAAAAGTACCACTACAACAGTGGTATTACACATATTACTGTATTACACTATTACACATAGGTACACTATTACACACATTACACTATTACCCATATTACACTATTACGCATATTACAACTCAATTCCATTGAAGTTGGGACGTTGTGAAAAATGTTTCAGTTGAATACACCACAAAGACAATATATTTAATTTTCAAACTGATAAACTTTATTGTTTTTTGAAATTATACAATCTTTTGTAAATTGATCCCTGCAACATGTACCAAAAAAGTTGGGACGCCTTCAAAAAAAAAGTTGCGACAGGGGTATGTTTACCACTGCCTTACATAACCTTTCCTTCTAACAACACCAGGTCTCGTCCACCCGTCCAGGCGAGGACAGGAGGCAGGAGGATTTGAGCAGACTGTTGGCCAGTGTCCAGAACGTCCACGGGAGACAGGAAGCAGTGGACGCCAGACTGACCGTCATGAAACGGTTAACACACACACGCACACTATAGGTGTATAGTCGCCTTAAAATTGCCATTCGAGCCTCGGAAAGCAATTTCTGGCCGAGCTTCGAAGCTTCGCTAAAAAAAAAAAAAAACAATATGCTGCGGAACCCCAACCCCCCCCCCCGCGGCGCGCGTCCACTAACTCTTAAAATCGTGGATGTTGCCATCGGTAGATAGGTTTTCTACTGCCCTGAGATGTGATTGACATCTGTGAATACACCAGTCATGACACCGCTCTCCTTTTCTTTCCTTTCTGATGAGACTGATCCGACACAGCCACGGGTAAAACGCTGTTTTGATTGCCAAAACATGCTGTCCGTCGGCTCCTTTAATTATTTGTTTGCTGTGAACGACTACGTGTTTATTGTATATATAGTCTAAACTGCCTGCTGCTGCTGGCTAGCCTGCTGTTGGCTAGGTAAACACCATACCATAACCGTAAGACCAACCAGTCAGCCTGCAGCTCTATAGAGTACAGACGGAGTTGCGCAAACTCCGTTCACTTCCTAGAGCCAGTCTAATGGCGGATCGCCTACATAGACTTCTATTGAGAATGGGACACCTTCAGTGAAAACAATGCATTTCCAACTGCAGTAACAGCGCGTTTCACAGCGAGTTTCTGACCCCTCGATGTCGCACATCTACTAGATGGGGGGAAAAGTTAAATAAATAAATAAATGCGAATGGTTCGGGATCATTAATATTCGTTCGCGTGGCGACCTTAGCGAGCGAATGGTTCGAATCCCGAGCTTCGGTATACAGCCCTAACGCACACACACACACACACACACACACACACACACACACACACACACACACACACACACACACACACACACAGAGTAGCCACGTTTCCATAAAACCTTTGCGAAAATAGGAAGAGTGTGTTAATTAAGTCGAAAAAAGAAGAGCGAATTGACCGCTGTTTCCATTAACTGATGCAATGCGACTCATGGGAGTCTAGGGGGAAATAAAATGGGTTCATGAGACAAGCAATAGGTGGCACAGTTTTGCCAGTAACGTGATACGTATGGTTATGTTACATATATTTTTACTTTTGAAGTTATTTTAGGCTTTACACACGGACTGCCTGCTTTATTCCTATTGAACTATGGGCGCGATTTTCCTTCCACCCCTTGTCCCTAACGTTACCCGATACCCGCAGCGAATTCCCTTATTGCTATTTTGGTCACCTTTTCTCTTCCCTTAGCCACTATTCTTTATGCCGACACCGTTATTTGTGGCTGGAGGTGTGGTCATGGGCGTGTTTGTTGCGCAGTCCCTTAAGTTGCTAATTTCGTTAAATAGATTTGGGAACTAGATAACGCCATCAGAGACCACCCGTTAACCGATGTGAGAAGGCAGAGCCACGTGCGCACAGTACGGCGTCTGTGTGCCTTTGGAGATGTCCACGACTCCACGTGGAAAGGCGCCAGTTCAATTCATCTCCTTATTTATGGATTGTCCTATAAACAGCTGTAGATTGCCTGCTGTCGGTCACTTCCTTGTGTTTAGGTAATGTACAGTATATAATATAATTAAATACATTAATTAACTTGTGACGCAATGTTGTAAATGGCAAAAAGGTCGGCAATTCGCGGCAAAAAAAAAAAAAAAAAAAAAACGTTTTTTTGATCATTGATTTCTCGGTCAATTCTGGACCATTTTTAACATTTCAAAGTGCAGTGTGACGGGAAAACCCTTCTCTCTCAGATGCTGTATAGAATATGTGGGTAGGTCCACCGAATCCCCGACAGTTGCAGTTTGCTCGGTCCCGCATCGTAGAGAAGACCTACCCACAT
Source organism: Benthosema pterotum (assembly GCA_039105355.1). Lineage (NCBI taxonomy): Eukaryota > Metazoa > Chordata > Actinopteri > Myctophiformes > Myctophidae > Benthosema > Benthosema pterotum. Next base: position 11,124,390 of record CM076980.1, on the reverse strand, counting down.
ATTCTATACAGCATCTGAGAGAGTGGCCTTTTCCCGTCACGCTGCACTTTGAAATGTAAAAAATGGTCCAGAATTGACCGAGAAATCAATGATCAAAAAAACCTTTTTTTTCTTTTTTTTTCTTTTTTTTTTTTTTGCCGCGAATTGCCGACCTTTTTGCCATTTACTTTATAACATTTCGCAGACTTGGGATAAATGCACGCCACATACAGCAAAAAAAACATGGAACATGTTTTTTCAACATAACATGTTGAATGGTAAGAAATGATTGAGAATTGACCGAGCTATAATTGTTTGAAAATGAGAGCATAATCTTTGAGAATAGGCGTCTGTCCTATAAGCCCGCAGCCAGGCTGCGTGCTTAGGAGGGTCAGACTTAGCAGTAGGGATAAGGGAAATAGATAAGGGATGAATTAAAGGGAATGGCAAGACCAACACGGATTGGATGAAAGCTAAAAACGCCCAAACCACACCTATGCATAATTTAACGGGTATAGGAGGTGTTTAAGGGAGATGGCATGGTTACGAAATTAGCGACTTTAGTGTGGGAACGCCTCTTCCCCAATGCTATGTGCGTTAATTGCGCATAAGGGCTGATGTGACCAAAATCGTGCCCTCAAGGTCTTGTCGTTGTGCAGAAACAATAATTCATATAGCCTACAATCCTAATACACAATCTAAAAGGGTTTGAACTTTATTAACAAAATAATATCTATAAGGGCAGAGTCCGGTCATGTAAAACAGCTGTTTATGTCTGATATCACTTACGTATATTTTAGCTATCATGCATGATGGTACGGATACTGTAAATATAGGACATGTAGCTGCCCTGCGAGTTTAGGACATGTAGCTGCCCTGTTATAGGACATGTAGCTGCCCGGGGAGTCTGAACGTTTGGCCATGTACGTGAGTCCCCTTGGCTTGGATGTCTGTGCGCGCACGGCCCTCGTCCGGTTTGAGCGGTTTTGTAGAAATATAACTTACATTAACAAATAACAATGCTCTCATCGGCAGACCAGAACTCTTCAAATGCGCTATAATGCGTGTCCAGTGCTTAATAAAATAAATAGAAAGTCTTTGCTCTTTTTGCAAGCTGTTTCCATACTTCATTTGCGCATTAGACTCTTTCGATATGCTCCAAAATACGGCACCTTTCAGCGAGAAAGTATTTTTGTGCAAAATGGAAACTTATTCGCATTTTGAAGTGTTTCCGTTCAGCATTCTCTTCGCAAGAGCCGTTTTTGCGCAAAAATAGACCTTATGGAAACGTGGCTATAGACACTCTGTTGACTCTCTCTCTGATTGGGTCGTTGACACATTGAGTGTCTACGACGTTTTAACTATTGCTTTAAATTTGATCACATAAACCTATCCAGATTGAATGTGTAATTACGTTTGTCATAAACGCCGTGGTGATCGTGTTTTTGATCCAAGGGGGAAAAAGAAAGATAGAAATGCCACACCATGCCATTTAGGGGAGGAGATGACATTTGTTTTGTTTTTTTGCTTTTACCACAAAAAGTACAACAATTAGTCAGTCAGTCATACATTGATACAGTCTTGCCTCTAGTGAATATATAACTAATTCTGCACCAGTTACACCACTGGCAGCGCAGCGACCGTAAAAAAAAAAACGTTACTAGATCTACTAGGCAGTAATACGCTCGGTACTAATAATAAGGATTTATACAAGTTCACAATGCATCACGCAGCTGGGTGAAATCTCCCCTCAGCGTCTTCTGGAACAAATAAATAAATAAAAAAAAGTCTTCTGGAAGAAATGTCCCGCCAATAAGATTTCTCCTGAAATGGAATCTGTGTAAAAGGTTCCTACTGAAACTGATGACAAATTGACAAAGCTATTAAAAGCTGAAAAGAATAAATATTACAATGAGAATGCGAGAGAAAGCAGTGTTTCAGTGCAATCAGTGTTTTTCTTTTTCTATGCACTGAAACTGCTGAAAATAATAAATCTGCCAAAGAGGGACAAAGACAATGTTGATTATTTTACAAACGCGAGTTTTGTTATTGTAATTAATTAATAAGATAATTATGACTTCATTGTTACTTTAAAAAATAGTCTTGCTTCATAACTGGTCATTTTAGGTTGTTTTTAATGGCCACAAAAAAAATATAAAAAAAAACACTTTCAATCCGCGGAATGCAGCGGAATTAAAAATTCTCTGCAGAATATTGACTTTTTTCCTGTGGATTTCTGCAGGGACTAAATAGAGAATGGTAGCATCAAATACAGGGGTGGGCAATTATTTTTCCCAAGGGGCCAAATGAGATATATAAAATATTGTGGAGGGCCAAGACTAAAGGCTGAACTAAAGTCTGTGTAATATTAATTTAATTTCAAGACAAAAGTAAGAGTAAGACCAACCATTTTGACACCAGGGCCCACTATTTATTCAGTATTTGAGCCACAGAGGACCACCATTTGATGACATTTTAGCCTTCAAGATTTCTTTTGTTTTTGTCCACAATTCCAGGCTGGATTTGGGAAACAAAACAGGATAACAAAAATGACCATTCTCCTACATTCTCTGATTGAATGTGTAGACTTTGGGCTAATTCAGATGATGAATATTTTAACTCTTGAGAGTGTAATACGCTCTCAAAGAGTTACATATGGTTAACCAACTTTCCATATTTAACTTGGAACTCTCTCAAGGACCACTGGTGGTCCCCAGGCCGGTCATAATCAGCCAAAGGGCCGCATTTGGCCCCCGGGCCATATAATGCCCAGGTATGATCAAATACCTAGTTTCCATGGTCCATGGTCTGATTTATCCATCCATCTTGTGTGCAGCTGCCTGTCCGCCGTAACTAAACTCAGTGAGTCGTCACGCTAATGATGCGATTTGAAAGAACGGCTGCACCGGTCTGACTCCGATCACTCTGTGCTCCGTTCGCAAGCCGGAATTAATCATACCTCGCCGTACAGCGGAGCACGTGCAGAAAATAAATAGGCCATCTGCAAGCTTACAGCGCAGAGTTGTCGCACAATGTTCATTTTAGGTGTCTGAACCTCTGCTCTAGAGCAGGGGTTTTCAACCTTTTTCATCTCAGGGACCACCATTTGTTCAGCATTTGAGCCACGGACCACCATTTGATGACATTTTAGCCCCACAGACCACAAAACTACAGATTCATTTTGCTTTTGTCCACAATTCCAGGCTGGATTTGGGAAACAAAAGGGGCAGATTAACCTACAGATCAAAATGACCTTAATCCTCTACATTCTCTAGTTGTGTAGACTTTGGGCCAATTCACATGATGAATATTTTAACTCTTGAGAGTGTAAAAATGAAACTTGGTTTCAAGGGTTTCATTTTTTTTAATTTTTACGTCCTCAAGCGTTACATCTGGTTAACCAACTTAGCAGGGGACCACCTGGAACCCTCTCAAGGACCACTAGTGGTCCCCGGACCACCTGTTGAAAACTCCTGGTCTAGATGATGGTATTCTGTGGTATTCTGTAGTCAATGTATATACAGTAGTCTGCAGCTGTACATAATAGTCTATTCTGTGTTTGTCCACTAGGGAGAATGAGGCACTGTGGAGAGAGATCTCCGATCTGCGCCAGAAGCATGCTCACCAACAACAGCTTATTAAGAAGGTATCTATTATTATTAATAATAATATTACCCTAATAATTAAAGGACCACTTCACCACTTTTCAATGCATCTTCATATAATAGGTCCTCACTAATATACATAATAGAATACCACTGTGTTTTTTTTTTTTTTTTTTCTTTTCTATTCAATCTGGATGGCTGTGGAAAGTATGAGCAGTTTCGGAAACCCGTCCTCCAATGACATCATCGTTCGTCAGATTTTTTTTTTTTTGTTTTAACAATATGTTTTGAACAAATATTTCTATTTTCATTCGGGAGAACGATGGCTGCCATTTTTGCGTCGCCACTTTTTTCAGGAGTAGAAAGCCTGCCTGTTTGTATTAGCTAGGTATTTCCCATCGGTGACAGACAGGTTTCTGAACTGTCCACAGCCCTCCTGTGAGACACAGGCCGAGTGTTGTTTTATCATGTGCATTAGTGAGGACCTGTTATGTAGATATGTTGAAAAGTGGTGAAGTGATACTTTAACAATGTTAAACATACACATATGTCTTTTTTTTAATAGTGTAAGCATTTTTTTTTTCCCAGCTGATTCAGTTCATCGTGACGCTGGTACAGAATAACAACATAATCAACCTGAAGCGCAAAAGGTAACATCTCTGGTGTGACCAACATTATTGTTGTACCGTTATGTCCAGTGTTGGGACATGTGCACTACGTAACTCAATATATTACAAAATATATTACCAAAATGCAGTAACTTGTAATATAAATATATTACTTAACAAAAACAATCTAATATATTATACTTTTCTTTCTGCATTACTGCATTACTTTCAATATTACTTTCTGTCAATCTGTCTCGTTGAAAATGTTCTTGTGAAATTTTCTTGACAACTGCAGAAGTTAAATAATTACTTATTTTCTATAATTTGTCATCAAATTATTTATTCAGGAGGATGTTTTTTCAAGTTGATTTCATATGGATTTCCCAGATATCCAAGTGCGCTTTCTTTATTGTAGGTATGCCACTGGCCTACACAATATTTGATTAATAGTGACACTAAATATTTAATTATATATTTTGCACAACATTTTTCTTTTAAGTAATATGTAATAGTAATATTAATATATTACACTTGCTCAGACAGTAATATTGTAATACAATATATTGCTTTAAAATGAAGGTAATAAGAAATAAGTAATACATTAACAAGGTATAGTAATATTCCCAACACTGGTTATGTCTGCTGTGACCGACAGCCTGTCAACGTCATTGCATTTCCTTACAGACAATTACCACAGTATAGTACCGTATTGTCCCGAATATAGGACCATTTTAAAATGAATTTAAAAAAAAGGGTTTTAAAAAGCTAGTTACACTGTAATCGCTCCTTTAGCTTTAAAAAACTAAAAGATTTGCTTTTGTCCACAATACCAGGCTGGATTTGAGGAAACAAAACAATTTGACAATTTGAGCCACGGACCACCATTTGATGACAGTTTATCCCCACAGCCCCCAAAACTAAAGATTTCTTTTGCTTTTGTCCACAATACAAGGACTGGATTTGGGCAACAAAACAGGCAAAACATACAGACCAAAATGACCATTCGTCTTCTAGTTGTGTGGACTTATGGGCTAATTAAGATGATGAATATTTTAACTCTTGAGAGCGTAAAAATGAAACCAAATGGACCCTTGCGGGTCCATTTGGTTTCATTTTTACGCTCTCAAGAGTTACATCTGGTTAAACAACTTAGCTGGGGACCACCTGGAACCCTTCCAAGGACCATCAGTTGAAAACCCCTGTTATACGTGTGTGTGTGTGTGTGTGTGTGTGTGTGTGTGTGTGTGTGTGTGTGTGTGTGTGTGTGTGTGTGTTTTCCAGACCCATCCTGATGAACGGCAACGGAAAGAAACCCAAATACATCCATCAGATCTACGAGGACCAGGTGTGTTCACAGTTTTCCCTACCTTAACCTTAAAAGGATCCCTGGCTAATAAGACAAATATGTCTTAAAACACTATACTTGTCTTATATAACTAAAACATGCAGATAAAAACACCTTCAATACTTTATTTCTTTCATAAATAGAGAATCTTTCACTCAATAGGAGGTGCTCCTGTCGCAGGATGATGATGTCACATGAGCATGTTCATCCATATATTCCATAGAGCTAGACCACACAAAGACATGTGACATCATCATCCTGCGACAGCAGCAGTTCCTGTTGAGTGAAATATTCTCTATTTATGAAAGAAATAAGATGCCATTGGTGTTTTTATTTGTTTATTTCAGTTATATAGACAAAGTATAATGTTTTAAGCGATGTTTGTCTTATCAGACAGGGATCCTTTTAAGACCTTTTAGAGCTGTGCAGTCCCGTCCCCCTCGTGACGTCACCCTTGTTCCAGAAATGGATTCCACCATTCATTTTCCTTCATAGACTTTTTTCGAAAAAAGACGATTACGCCGCGGACAAAGCCAACTCGAAGTCTTAACAAATCATGATAACAAACACGTTATTATCATACCATATCTAATTGGCAAGAAGCAAAAAAAAACAGCAGGATGCAACACTTTTTGTTTCGTTTTTTTCCAATTATTTGATTGTCCCAAGACATAATGTGTTATTGTCTTTATATAGTGGTTATGTCAGTGGTTTTCAACCGGTGGACCGGGGACCACCAGTGGTCCCTGAGAGGGTTCCAGGTGGTCACCACAGCTAAGTTGTTTAACCAGATGTAACTGTTGAGAACGTAAAAATGAAACCAAATGGACCCTGGCGGGTCCATTTGGTTTTCCTGGTGGAATTCCCCTTTAACATGTTTTTTTTTTCTAAACCTGTAAACCTCAGATGAGCGATGATGTCATCATCTGTGACGTGATGGAGGGGGAGGAGCCAGGAGGCGTGACAGATGACATCACTGAGAGCACCTTGAGGGTCCTGGAGGAAGGGTGAGACAGTTTACATCCGTCTGCCTGTCTGTCTGACTACCTGAACCCTTAAAACTCCCTATTTGGACATGTCACATGCAGTGGTGTTCTGGTGTCCTATAGAAACGTGTTACTGTGGGCCATGTTATGTGTGTTCTGGTGTCCTGTAGAGATGTGTTACTGTGGGCCATGTTATGTGTGTTCTGGTGTCCTGTAGAGATGTGTTACTGTGAGCCGTGCTATGTGTGTTCTGGTGTCCTGTAGAGATGTGTTACTGTGGAACATGCATGTTATGTGTGTTCTGGTGTCCTGTAGAGATGTGTTACTGTGGGCCATGTTATGTGTGTTCTGGTGTCCTGTAGAGACGTGTTACTGTGGGCCATGTTATGTGTGTTCTGGTGTCCTGTAGAGATGTGTTACTGTGTTATGTGTGTTCTGGTGTCCTGTAGAGATGTGTTATGTGTGTTCTGGTGTCCTGTAGAGATGTGTTACTGTGTGACGTGTTATGTGTGTTCTGTTGCCCTGTAGAGATGTGTTACTGTGGGCTGTGTTATGTGTGTTCTGGTGTCTTGTAGAGATGTGTTACTGTGAGCCATGTTATGTGTGTTCTGGTGTCCTGTAGAGATGTGTTACTGTGGGCCGTGTTATGTGTGTTCTGGTGTCCTGTAGAGATGTGTTACTGTGAGCCATGTTATGTGTGTTCTGGTGTCCTGTAGAGATGTGTTACTGTGTTATGTGTATTCTGGTGTCCTGTAGAGACGTGGAGGTGGTGGAGGTGGGTCTGGAAGAGGTGGAAGCAGAAGACGTGGACACACCTCCACAATGTCCTGAAGACCAGGAGAGGAGAGGTAGCAAATACTTTACCCATCGTGTCCTGACCCTCGATTCGAGTTTCTGACACCAGATTATACAGTAGTTCCTTACACCAGATTATAGCTGCAGCAACATTCTAGCTTTTGACGCCAGATTCTATGGTAGTTTCCGAACACTAGATTCTAGTTATTGACACCAAATTATAGTTTCTGATGCTAGGATCTACTTTTTTACTCTAGAATCTAGTTTCTGACCCTAGAATCGAGTTTTTGACACTAGATTCTAGTTTTTCTGAAAAATCTGTGTTCCTGTGTCAGTGATGCTAACATATTTCAAGCCAAGGACCACCAGAATTATCCATATTTGGCTGCAGACCCCCATCTGAAAACATGTTGTTCTAGGGTTAGTACCCCAGATGCAAAAAATGAGTTAAAATGTATTCTTCCAAAATAACATATTCAGAGATTTGCAGCACATTTTTACATAAAAAAAAAAAAAAAAAAATAGCAGAACTACAAGCTCATATCGTGCCACTCGGTGGCGCGATATGAGCTTGTAGATCTGCTATTTTTCAACAGATAAAACACCAAAACGCGCTCAGTACACAAAGGGTTAAATACAGTACGTGTGAAACATGTGGATACTGCAGGTTTTACAGGGAAATGTATTAGAACGGATATACCTGTACTGTAAAGCCTTAAAAGTAATAGAGGCAACTTTTTTATCCAAAAATCAAAATACATAATATAGCATTTTTTCTCCCTCTATGTTTCTTCTGCTTTGATGCTACAGCTGTTTCACCGCAGACAGACAGTTGCTTCGTCGTGCAGACGATCCAGAACTGTGTTGTTGTTGTCGTCAACAAATCATGAAAACAAAACATTTGTTGTGCTTAGGACAGGCGTGGCTAATTTGCGAGAGACGGGGGGTGTACGGTTAGGCAGTATTTTAGCCAATCACAGCACAGCGCAGTCTCCAGCAGATGCATAATGAGCCAATAGAGTGGAGGTGAGGTGGAGTTAGATTCTGTTTGTAAACAAATCTGTTTACAAACACAGTGTTTGAATACAATTAAGTCTTATTACCTTTAACAGTGATACATCTAGGTGGACATGGTATTTGAACTAAGGCTGTTGAAAATAATAAGTTAATTAGTTAACACCATCACTGCTTAACACGAGATACCCGAGTTTTGGCCACTAGGGGGCGCCAAAGCACTTTTTTGGGACTTTTTTTTTTTTTTTTTTTTTTTTTAGATCATTTTTTGGGGTGAGTGCCAAAGTGTTGAATTAACTTTGTTGATTATTCTGATTAAACCTTTTTAATGCAATTAACTCATGTGCACACTGCCTCAACCCACTGAGCATTTTCTCATTGGTTTTACAGAGACATATAGCTGTGTGTCTCCCCGTAACCAGAGCCATAGAGTATAGCTCAAGAGATGTACAAGCAGTGGGGGCTTGTAGATCGCCTGTTTTGAAAAAAAAAAAAAAGAATTTGAGAAATGAATAGGTGTTGCTTTTCCCAGAATTGTTTTTGTGCTGACAGAATTACAGAACAGATAGAAAATACAGAAAGTTAATGATATAGATGGTAGACAACTAGACAGTTAATGCGTTCATCTAGCTAAAAGCTAGTGAAAATAAATGTGTTTTCAGTCTGCTTTTAAATAAACAGAGCAAGGTTGCTGATCTTAGTTCGATAGGTAAGGAGTTCCATAATGTGGGCACCACCATAACCAAATCTCGTATTGATCCTTTTTTATACTGAGGAGCCCTTTGTCGGAAGACCTAAGGGTCCTAGAAGGCGCATAAGGTTGAAGCATGTCAGCGATATGAGATGAACCATGATTAGATTAATTTTGAAGCTGTGATGAATTTGATTAAAACGTGTAGTCATTCAGCAGCCCCAATTCGAACACAAGATGTTCTTTGTCTTAAAATTGCTAATTACAATGCAATAAGTATTGGTATTCTTTACATTGCAAATTTATATAAAATGCGAAAGTCAAACGATACAATGTTTGTCTCCTTGTTGCATCCCTAACATCCATTGACAGAAGGTTATTCCACGGTCAATTGAGCCACAATTAATCGGCAACATGTTATCCTTGAAAGCCTGTCTACCAGCAGCTGTCTACCAGCAGATCTACAAACCCCTCCTGTAACACTGAACCTTGTCATCCTGACAGCCCCGGAGCGCAGCTCCTCTCCACAGCAGATCAAAAAGACCACCACCTCCTCCTCCTCCAGTGCCTCTCTGCAACAGATCAACAAGCCCCCTAGTCTAGAACCGATCGGCAAGCCCTCCGGTCTCCAACAGATCTCCAAGCCCTCGTCTAGTGGTGGCGGCGGCGGCGCTCTGCAACAGATCTCCAAGCCTTCGTCTAGTGGCGGTGGCGGCGGGGCTCTGCAACAGATCTCCAAGCCTTCGTCTAGTGGCGGTGGCGGCGGGGCTCTGCAACAGATCTCCAAGCCCTCGTCTAGTGGCGGCGGCGGGGCTCTACAACAGATCTCAAAGCCCTCGTCTAGTGGCGGCGGCGGCGCTCTGCAACAGATCTCCAAGCCTTCGGGCGGGCTGGTCGCCGAAGACCCGTTCAACATGATGGAGTCCATCATGAACGAGAGCGCCGCCATCTCCCAGAACATCAGCCTGTTGGGGAAGTATGTACTACCAACGTACTATACTATACTGTGCTATGCTATGCTATGCTATGCTATGCTATACTATACTATACTATACTATACTATACTATACTATACTATACAGAGTTCGTGAGCGGAGCGGAGCAGAGCGGAGCGGCCGAGAATTCCGCTCATCGCTCTCGACGTATTTGGTCCCGCTCGCAATCCGCTCCCGTGGACCCCCTCCCAGACCGCTCTCGCGCCGCTCCGCGCTCTTATTCATTCAGGAGCAAAATTTGACGGCTGAAAAAAAAAGGCTGCTGCTTTTTCTTTGTCGGGTATTAGGCTGCTTTCGGGCATTAGGCTACTATCAATGTCTGTGCTGTGCGCGTCTGTGCTGCGTCCTCCTATACTCCTCCTCCTTCCCCCACAGTCTGTCTCAAACAAACGGCTATGATTGCTTATTTGCTTATTTTTTGGAACCACGGCACATCACAAACACCTAAACTTCACCACCGACGTTGTGAACATGTCACTGCTTTCTTGTCAAATCGCGAGCTCCAAATCTTTAGTCTTTGAAGCGGGGCGTGCGGTGCGCTCAAACTCGGAAGATTTTCTTTTCTCTCTCTCTCTCTCTTCGCCGGCTTTTGTCAGACCCGGATATAAAGTTTCACATTTCGGGGGGGGGCAGGCGAAAATCTTATAGGACAACAGAGTTACATTTAGGGCGTTTAGGGGGGCATTCCCCCCCTGTGCGCAGCCTTTTATCCGGCTCTGTAAATGCGCCGAAAAAAAGAAAAAAGGAAAGCAAGAACGAATGCGACCTCGGACATTCTTTCCCCTCCGCGTTATGGATTATATCTTTGATAAAATACTGCAAAAGGTAGGCTACACAGTGACAGTAGCCAAGTTGACATTGATTCTCTCAGAACACATGCACACGGCTGCGTTGTGAGCCGTATGGCAACATTTTGCGTTGGGTCCCGTGGGCGCCGCGGGCTAAAAAATAAAATAAAAAAATCGACAACATTTTGACACTGGGCCGCGATTCGTCGACATTCCAAATATGTGTCGATTACATCCATTTGCCCCCCTCACAGCATAAACATTTAAGACAGGAGTTAAATGTGCAGTTACACTACTGTCTATATTAACCCAGACAGGTGCTGCGAATAATCTTATGCCGCGCTATTTCGTTTCCAAAATGCCATACGGGATAATAGGTTATTGATGATGATACACTGTGGGGGAATTGGACATAATTGGGGGGGTCGCTGCGCTCAAATACGTTGCCGTTATGATGTGCAGTGCTTCAAAATAAATAGCGAGGTGACGCATCTAAGGCAAGATAGACAGCAAGACAGTCAGCTTACTTTTTCTTTTTTCCAATTTCCATCATGATCATCATCTCCTCCTTCCTCCCGCACCTCGGAGAGGATTTTAAATGTCTTGATCGTGTTGCTGCTGGCACTGTAGGCCTATAGTCGCCATCTGAACCACAACCACACGTTTATGCTGTGCTACTGAACACGTGTGCCGTTGTCTGGACTGAACGGCTTGGAGCGGCTGGAGCGGAGGATAATTCTCGCTCCAGAGCGCGCTCCAACCCATTTGAAAACGCGCTCAGCGCTCACTTAAAAATCCACCCGCTCCACTCCCCGCTCCGCTCGCGCTCCGCTCCGCTCACGATCTCTGATACTATACTATACTATACTATACTATACTATACCAGTGTTGCCAACTGCCAAAATGCACTCGTGGCACTTCCAAAATGCACTAGACCAGGGGCTTTCAACAGGTGGTCCGGGGACCACCAGTGGTCCTTGAGAGGGTTCCAGGTGGTCCCCAGCTAAGTTGGTTAACCAGAAGTAACTCTTGAGAACGTAAAAAATGAAACCAAATGGACCCTTGCGGGTCCATTTGGTTTCATTTTTACCCTCTCAAGAGTTAAAATATTCATCATCTGAATTAGCCCAAGTAGAATGTAGAAGATTAATGGTCATTTTGATTTGTATGGTTGACTGTTTAGTTTTCTCTGAAATCCAGCCTGGAATGGACCTTTAGCTAAGCCCCTCCCAAACTGCTATTGTCCAATAAACCTTTAGATACCACCCTCCCCAAACTACTATGGTCCAATCACAGCTAAGCATAACATATGATAGACAAACCTCTCCACCAATAGCTTTCATATCCATACTAAAAACAGGGAAATGTCTGTCCGAATGAATGTCTGAAACACAAATTACTCCGCGGTGGCCCCACCAATCGCTGTAAGTTTTCACACAGCCGTTCACCATAATGTCATGAAGAGACTGACGGAGCCCTTTTGCCAAATTAACACACCGTTGATTTATAATGAATTTATTTGTGCATCCCATTAGCTTTATATGCGGGAAGCGACCCGCCCCCTATCACACACGTCACACCGACCCAACATGGACCAACATGGAATTATCATTGCGCATGGAGACGAGTGAGACGCTAGCGCAATGGACACGAGTGAGACGCGAGCACAATGACTACAACGAATCGCCGACCATCGCTCAACGCCTTGCATTGCCTGCTCTGCTGCTCCGTCAATGAAGAAAATAAAACATAACCTCGACTCGCCGCGTGTCGGCTGCCTTAGCCTACTAGCAGTCACCCTGCTAGCAGTCAAAGCTACCATCATCCACTTAGCCACATCCAGCCTCTGCCGCTGCTGCCCAATGTCCATATTCCAACACTACCACTGCAAAGTGCAAACACGATCGTATTTCACTCTTTTTCGAACAATGCCTTATCACACACGTGTTGTGTTGTCTAATAATAATGTATGTTCGACTACGCGTCTGTCCCTATTCAGGCTGCACGACCAGCGCTCGAGCGCTCAGTTTCTGACTTCAGGCTGCACGAACAGCGCTCGAGCGCTCAGTTTCTGACCCCCCAATGTCGCACGTATGACACTACATGCCACTGATGTCGCAACGTTGACTCTGCATGCCCTTGAACGGCCAGAGTGTTACAGACAGTAGACAGAGTTGCGACAACTCCATAGACATATACAGGCATTTCGCCATCATGGCCATCATCGTTTCTTTTTTTCTGTGTGTGTGTGTGTGTGTGTGTGTGTGTGTGTGTGTGTGTGTGTGTGTGTGTGTGTGTGTGTGTGTGTGTGTGTGTGTGTGTGTGTGTGTGTGTGTGTGTGCGCACGTGTCGACTCTACACTAACACCGTGGTTTTCAACCAGTGATCTAGGGACCACCAGTCGTCCCTGAGAGCATTCCAAGTGGTCCCCAGGCTAAATGATGGAAAGTTGGTTAACCAGATGTACTGTAACTCACATCGCATTGCCTCGCGCCGGGGAAAGAGCTCTGTCGCCGGGGGGAAAGTCCACTCATTCCCCCGTCTCTCTCTTTGCTCTGTGGCCGGGAGAAAGAGCTCTGTCGCCGGGGGAAAGTCCACTCATTCCCCCGTCTCTCTCTCTGCTCTGTTGCCGGGGAAAGAGCTCTGTCACCGGACGTCACACCGCCCCAACATGGAATATCATTGCGGGGACACGAGTGAGACGCGAGCGCAACGACTACAACGAATCGCTGAATAGTAGAGACGTGCATAATGCCTTAAAACAGTGGTTCTCAACCAGTGATCCGCGTGGTCCCTGAGAGGATTCCAGGAGGTCCTCAGGCTACATGATGGAAATTTGCTTAACCAGATAACTCTTTGACAGTGTAAAACATCTGAATTAGCCCAAGTCTACACGACTACAGAATGTAGATTATTAGTCATTTTGGTCGCGTGCGTGCGGGGGGGGGGGGCACACGCCAAGTTGTGTGTTTGTGTGGGGGGATCGTGCGACACTGAGAGAGAGAGAGAGAGTGTGTGTGTGTGTGTGTGTGTGTGTGTGTGTGTGTGTGTGTGTGTGTGTGTGTGTGTGTGACAGACTCAACACCCTCCACTTTCTAAACCAGTGGTTTCATGATGTTCACACAAACACCTACTTTAATGCTACAAAAAATATGTTGCATTAAAGTGTACCTTGCTTTGCTATGACTGCTTCCCCTTTTCCCATGATCAAAATACTTACATTATTGGTATTGATATTAGGCTAAATCACATTTGGTGTTCATATATTCACAACGGGTAAGGTCCTAGTATGATAAAACATTGTTTTAAAAAAATAAATACCACACACACATTTTTCCACTGCATAGGACATACCTTGTTGGTGGATTTGGAAGAGATTTGGAAGGTCTGGTTCCAAAAATAAACCAGTATTTATTGTGTAAAGTCCATAATATTTACATTGGAATGAATGAGCCCGGCTGGAAAGTGTCTTAGGGTGGACAAGAGGGCGGGGCTTAGCTAAAGGTCCATTGTGGACAAAAGCAAAATAAATCTTTAGTTTTGGGGTCTTTGGGGCTAAAATGACGTCAACTGGTGGTCCGTGGCTCAAATTCTGAATAAATGGTGGTCCCTGGTATGAAAAAGGTTGAAAACCCCTGCGCTAGACACTTGCATAACTTTAATATTGAGACACATTAGTTTGTAAATAAAAACCTGCGGCCCCGGGCCCTCCCCCATTGACACCCATTCATCTTCAAACTCCATCTTGGACTTATTTCCAAGGTGGACTTAGTTTTAAGACGTCCATGGAACTCTTGGTACTGTATATATGCGTGAGGGGGCGTCATTTTTCGCTAAACTTCTTTTGTTTCGATAATATTTAACGATATTAGGATGCTTTGTAGAAAGTAGTCCTGGGTCCCCTTGTGTCGCGGATGTGTCGCTCATGCAGCTGGGTGCTATCTGGTCGTCCGTTTACCTGTATAAAATAAAGGGAAAAAGCAAGCGAAACTTATTTTGGTACAGTTGTTCCCTATCATTTCGAGCTAGAATACACTGAGGAAGAGATGAATAATCGTGAAAGATTCAGTTAAGTGTTGGTGATGGTGATGGAGGAGGATGCCGAGAATGAAGAAACACAGTGGCAGAGTTGCGACATTGAGGGTCAGAAACCGTGTGCAGTTCATGCAGTCTGAACAAACTGGAGTTGGACATACATACTGTATGAGGGTGGTGCCAGACTAGTAAAAGCTATGTTTGCAGCTTGCACTTTGCATCATGTCATCTGTTACTACAAAACCATATAAAACAGTGGTTTTCAACTTTTTTGATACCAGGGCCCATTTATTCAGCGTTTTAGCCACGGAGAACCACCGTTGGATTACATTTGCACACCAAAGACCTAAAATTAAAGCTTTCTTTTGGTTTTGTCCACCGCTGGATTTTGCAAACAAAACAGTGTAGACTTCTTAACAGTTTTCATGCCATTGAAATAGATCTACGTCTCCCGTTATCATTATGATTTACAGTAACGACTGATGCCGCTGACGTTAACGCTACTGTACGTGACGTAGTTACCGGCGCCGGTTTAATTCGATCCCCATGCTAACAGCAGCTAGCAGCGACCGCATCCACCATTGATAGACAATAACAAGAGACCCACCAAACCGGAACCGGAAGTGTGTGTCGCCAACTAACTTGTCCGTGGGGAAACATGGACCGAAATATGAAATATGAGTTTTTGATGAAAAAAACTGGCACTGGCTACCTCCAAAAATATGAAAAAGGGCTGGCACGGAGAGTGTTAATTAAATAGTGCTGATTCACATGACTCTTGAGAGTGTAAAATGAGAGTGTAAAAATAAAACTGGGTCCATTTGGTTTTTCTCAAGAGTTACATCTGGTTAACCAACTTTCCATCATTTAGCCTGGGGACCACCTGGAACCATCCCAAGAACCACTGGTGGTCCCCGGACCACCTGTTGAAAACCCCTGATATAGAAATAAAGAAATTTAAGATAATTAAAGCAATGCATATTAGTGCTTCTACCTTGATGCTGCAGCAGTTTTCCCTGCAGACGGACCCTTGCTTCAGCAGGGGCGAAATCCATTCAAGCCCTCGCCCGCGGGCGAGCCCGGTTTCAAAAGCGGGCGCCCGGTTTCACAAACGGTGCCTTAAATATTTAGGGTTAGGGTTACGGTTAGGGTAGGGTTAGGGTTAGGGTAGGGGTAGGGTTAGGGTAGGGTTAGGGTTAGGGTTTTGAAAGCGGGCGCGCCCGCGGGCGAGGGCTTGAATGGATTTCGCTGGCTCTCCCTTGCTTTGTACCTGCACTTGACGGTCCAGAACTTGGTTGTTGTCAACAAATCATGAAAACAAAACAGTCGTTGGGCTCAGGAAGGCTGTTAATTTGTGTGTGTTGTTCTAAATGTGTCCACAGGGTGGAGCTGATGGATTATCTGGACAGCATTGATTGTAGCCTAGAGGACTTCCAGGCCATGTTGTTCTGCAAACCCTTTACTGATGAGGTAATGTTCACCCTTTCCACCTAGACCAGGCCTTTTCAACCTTTTTTCATACCAGAATTCATATTCAGAAATTTGAGCCACGGACCACCATTTGATGACATTTCAGCCCCACGGACCCCAACACGCAAACATTACTTTTATGTTTTTATCTGCAATTTCAGGCTGGATCTCGCAAGCAAAACAGTGTAGACTTCTTAGTTAAGTGGTGCTAATTCAGATGATGGATATTTTAACTCTTGAGAGTGTAAACATGGAACCAAATGGACCCACCAGGGTCCATTTGGTTTTTCATGTTTTTTCATGATGCTGAATCCATTCCAAGTGTTATTTTTTTTCTCAGAAAAGTACTCATTGGGCTACAAACAAACATACCGTCATCGTAAATATCCTTTGTCAGCATATTTGGGCAAGTTTTCAGCTCAATGAGTTGTGCACATAACTAATGCATCATGAAAACCCCTTATAGTGGAGCGGCTAAGTGATATAATACTGCATTTTAGGTTACAAGCATGAAAATTGGTATGAGTGGTCTCCAGAGGTCACTTGACAAGAAAATTGACAGAGGCAATTGAAATTTCAAAATGGCGGCCACTTTTCCAAAATGGCTGTCACCTTAATGGAACAGTCAGTGATAAAATGGTTTATTTGTTGATGGAACCATGAAAATGGGCATGATCACTCTCCATGTGTCACTTGCCAATAAGCCACCCCCAGCTAGTTGAAATTTCAAGATGGCGTCCATTTTTCAAGATGGCCGACACCATTTAACTCATATAATGGTTTATTTCGTGGTATAAGCATGAAAATTGGCCTGTGCAGTCTCTGTGAGTCACTTGACAATAAGTCGCCCACAGTAGAGCCCGACCGATATAAAATTTTGCGGCCGATCCGATATGCCGATATAATATGGAATACAACCACCGATAACCGATTCGCGACCGATATATATATTTTTTTTGCTGGAATGAAAATAGACTTTTTTCTTTGTGAATTATGCAAAGATTTGCTGCCGATATGATTATGCAGTGATAGTCATATTGACAGTAGTAGGCTACATGGTAGACAAACTGCTGCCTTAAACCAATGTCTTTATTTAAGACCTGTTTTTTATACTTGTTCGGTCAACCTGTCTGTAACGTTTATATTTAGACAATGGTCGGCTGTGGTGGTGTTGGGGAACATGTTTTAAGTTGAACTGAGCAATGAAATGTTGCCAATATTTGTTCCAATGATGCACAAATACTTATTTCATGAACCAGTCTAGATTAGATTGAACTACCTGCCGTTGCATGTGGAAAAGTAAATCCAAAGTGGTGTTCTTCAATCGGAGTGTTGTTGGTACGCTCTCTCTGTGTACTAACCAGCATGGAGGAAAATATTGAAATAGGAGCACCGCTCACTGTCACAGCACACTCTTGTGGGCAAAATAAATCATTGCACCTACAAAGCTATGCACGTAGCCATTACGGGTTACTATGGGAACACTGAGGTGTCAACACTGACCACGTGTTGACTCCTCAGTCCACGTGGTTCTCACATTGAATGTGCCTGTTACGGGTTACTATGGCAACGGGGCAGTAACGCTTTGATCACGGAAATCATGATCGAAGGTCCGTCGTTTTTTCGCTGTTTTTTTTTTTATTCTATCGGCAAAATTTTTGACCGATACGATATAACCACCGATAGATGGGGACCCCTTATATCGGCAGCCGATATAAAATACCGATTCTATCGGTCGGGCTCTAGCCCACAGTTATGTGAAATGTCAAAGTGGTTGCCAATTTCAAGATGGCTACCTCACCTAAATAGCAATGTAATTGTTTATAGCGACACAAGCATGCAAATTGGTATGAGCCGTCTCTAAGGGTTGCTTCACAAGAACTACTCCCAGCCACTTGAAATTCCTTTGGTGATCATAGATGGATTATAAAAGAGTGAATATCTGCACTACCAGGACGCACTGGTGATATATCACTGCTGTTAAACTCAGAATGGGGTTCAATGTCAGGTTGAAAGGTAGTCTCCCATAATACTTAGTCTTATTTACCCCAAAACCGTTAGATAGTCGCATCTGAATTGACAGGAGAGTCGAGTCAAGGTTAAAGGGGTTTTAGTTAACCGGATAGTGTACAGATCGCACAGGATTTAAATTACATTGGATGAACAATGGACTAACTGTAGTGCTCAGGGCATGATCTTAGTTGTTTTGCATACACCAAAAAGCTGGGAGGTTGTAAAAAACGGTAAAAGGGAGGTGGTATATGAATGAATGAATGAATGAATGAATGAATGAATGAATGAATGAATGAATGAATGAATGAATGAATGAATGATTTTTATTGACAGAGATGAGAGTTACAGTACAAGTCAAGTACACACTGCAACAAAACTGATAACAGCTTGGAGAATTACAGTACAATTCAAGTACAACTACATCAAATCTGACAGAGCTGATTGGACACACTAGTTAAGCATACACTTGTTTACAATAGTGGCCAACTTGTTAATTTCATTTAGGCATTCAAATACATACAAAACAACTACTTCAGTGAAGTCAGAAGCAGCAAATCATGGAGGTAAAATCATAGTGGAGGTAAAAAGGGAAAAGAGAAATGTACAAAGAGGAGAGGGGGGTGGGTGGAGGGATTTTATATACAATTTTGTTTTACAGAGGCCAGTTTCGAATTGCAGCCATCTGTAGGTGCCCCTTGAGAGCGGTTTTGAAGGAGTCAAGGGATTCACAAGTCTTAATGACTGTTGGTAGGGCGTTCCACATTTTGGTTGCATATGAGCGGAAGGAATTAAGTCCCTTGTTTGTGCCAAATCTATAAGGATAAGACCTCAGCCTCTGCTTTTGCTGCAGACCATTCACAGAATGGAGTTCGAACTCCATATGAAAAAGGTTGAAAAACCACAGATAGTAAGCAACGAGTCAGATTAACCTGTTTTTGCAGTAACATCAATCACATGTATTTTGGGTTTTTAGGATTACCAACCACTGGATTATCAACCAATGGATGCATAGACCATAGCAAAATCAATTTTCCACCGATTCAGATGGCCGTGGCCGATAGTCCAAAATGAGGCTCGACCATTCGCGACTGATGGTTAACGGTTATAGGGGACTTCCCTCCTCTAGAAAAGTTAGAAAACAGCCGTGACCATTGCTATCGGCTGGTCATTTACTATTGGTCATGAGTCATTTGCTATAATATTCTGTCGCCCTTTGCCAGTGTGTAACCAGAGTAAGTTCTCATGTGTGATCTGTTAGTTGTTAGTGAATACATATTTCATATGTATATATGTATGTGCATATTTCACTAACTCCAGACACTAATGCCTGTGAGCCACACCATGTCCAAAACGGTGGGGAAATAAGAGGTGCAGTTGCGTCTTTCTGTGCTTAGACAGACACAGAGACACTGAAAAAAAAAAATACAATTAGGCGATTGCAATCGTCCAATGGGGTCGAGATGTCCTGGTTTAGAACCTCTGTGGAGAGTTGATGCACATTGACCACAACACTACAACACTAAAGTTACCATATATACACGTACATAAGCATGAGGAACATAGGGCCTAATTTGGGTGAGGGAGCTGAGCTGATGAGCAGCTGAGCTGAGGGAACATGGAGCTGAGGGAACATGGAGCTGAGGGAACATGGAGCTGAGGGAACATGGAGCTGAGGGAACATGGAGCTGAGGGAACATGGAGCTGAGGGAACATGGGCTGAGGGAACATGGAGCTGAGGGAACATGGAGCTGAGGGAACATGGAGCTGAGGGAACATGGAGCTGAGGGAACATGGAGCTGAGGGACATGGAGCTGAGGGAACATGGAGCTGAGGGAACATGGAGCTGAGGGAACATGGAGCTGAGGGAACATGGGCTGAGGGAACATGGAGCTGAGGGAACATGGAGCTGAGGGAACATGGAGCTGAGGGAACATAGCGCTGAGGGAACATAGCGCTGAGGGAATATGGAGCTGAGGGAACATGGAGCTGAGGGAACATGGAGCTGAGGGAACATGGAGCTGAGGGACATGGAGCTGAGGGAACATGGAGCTGAGGGAACATGGAGCTGAGGAACATGGAGCTGAGGGAACATGGAGCTGAGGGAACATGGAGCTGAGGGAACATGGAGCTGAGGGAACATGGAGCTGAGGGAACATGGGGCTGAGGGAACATGGGGCTGAGGGAACATGGGGCTGAGGGAACATGGGCTGAGGGAACATGGGGCTGAGGGAACATGGGGCTGAGGGAACATGGGGCTGAGGGAACATGGGCTGAGGGAACATGGGCTGAGGGAACATGGAGCTGAGGGAACATGGAGCTGAGGGAACATGGGGCTGAGGGAACATGGGGCTGAGGGAACATGGGGCTGAGGGAACATGGGGCTGAGGGAACATAGAGCTGAGGGAACATAGCGCTGAGGGAATATGGAGCTGAGGGAATATAGAGCTGAGGGAACATAGAGCTGAGGGAACATAGAGCTGAGGGAACATAGCGCTGAGGGAACATGGAGCTGAGGGGAACATGGGGCTGAGGGACATAGGGCTGAGGGAACATAAGACTGAGGGTAACCGCAAGGTTACCGGCTCGATCCCAGGCTCCCCCAGAGTTTAATGTCGAAGTGTCCTTGAACAAGACACTGAACCCCTAACTGCTCCTTGTGTGTGTGTGTGTGTGTGTGTGTGTTGTGTGTGTGTGTGTGTGGTGTGTGTGTGTGTGTGTGGTGTGTGTGTGTTGTGTGAAGCGCCTTGGATAAAGGGGCTTGCCTTGTCATGGTAAGGGGGCTTGTGAAGCTATGCCAGTGGGAGGCAACTCCTGATAGGATTTACCAAACTGGACAGGTCATGGGAGAGCCTTCTGAGGTGTCCAATAGATTTCTTTGACTGTAGGCCTATGTAATCAACATATAAACCCTAATATCACTTAACTGCACCAATAAGGTGGCGGCCATCTTGAAAAATGGCCATCTTTTAATTTAAAGTAGCTGTGTGTGGCTGACCCACAGAGGCTGTTCATGCAAATGTCATGACTCGTATCATCAAAAAAAAAGTATCACTTAACAGTTTTCATGCCATTGAAATAGATCTACGTCTCCCGTTATCATTATGATTTACAGTAACGACTGATGCCGCTGACGTTAACGCTACTGTAAATGACGTAGTTTCCGCGCCGGTTTAATTCGATCCCCATGCTAACAGCAGCTAGCAGCGACCGCATCCACCATTGATAGACAATAACAAGAGACCAACCAAACCGAACCGAAGTGGTGTGTCGCCAACTAACTTGTCCGTGGGGAAACATGGACCGAAATATGAAATATGAGTTTTGATGAAAAAAAACTGGCACTGGCTACCTCCAAAAATATGAAAAGGGCTGGCACAGAGAGTGTTTAACTTATGCACGTAGCTGTCGGCCATCTTGAAAAATGGACACCATCTTGACATTTCAACTAGCTGGGGGTGGCTTATTGTCAAGTGACTCATGGAGACTGATTATGTCAATTTTCATGTTTGTATCATCAATAAACCATTAATATCACTATAAATATGCATTTAGGTGGCGGCCATCTTGAAAAATGGATGCCAATATTGAAATTTCAACTAGCTGGGGGTGGCTTATTGTCAAGTGACCCATAGAGACTGATTATGCCAATTTTCATGCTTGTATCACCAAATACACCAATATATCACTCCATTGTTCCACTAAGGTGACAGCCATCTTGAAAAATGGCCGCCATTTTGAAATTTCAATTGCCTCTGTCAATTTTCTCGTCAAGTGACCCCTGGAGACCATTGATACCAATTTTCACGCTTGTAACCCAAAATGCAGAATGCTTATGAAAATAAGCACTTAGCCGCTCCACTATTATTCAGGGAGCGGTGTCCCAAGTTGTTGAAAGAGCTATTTTTGACTCAAAACTGGAGCCACAAGAAACCTGTAAGCCTATAGTGCAGGGGTTTTCAACCTTTTTCATCTCAGGACCGCCATTTATTCAGGCTTTGAGCCATGACCAACACTTGAGATAATATTTAGCCCTACAAACCCCAAATCTAAAGATTTATTTGCTTTTGTCCACAATTCCATTTGGGAAACAAAACAAGCAAAACATACATTCCAAAATGGCTAATTCAGATGATGAATATTTTAACTCTTGAGAGTGTAAAAATGAAACCAAATGGACCCTTGCGGAACGTCATTTTACGTTCTCAAGAGTTACATCTGGTTAACCAACTCAGCTGAGGACCACCTGGACCACCTCTCAAGGCCCACTGGTGGTCCCCGGACCACACTGTTGAAAAAACCCCTGCTATAGTGCTTACATGACCACACCATAAACTCCATTTCAGGTTTCTTCTACAATAATCACTGTAATCCTAAAATAAAAACTCACAAACACTTCGGGATTCCATTCAAAGTTCAAACCAAAAAAATAAATACGAAAATTAAATAAACTAGGATAGCCCTGATGCGTGTACACATGCACGCACACGCACACATGCACACCCTGTGCAGCTCACAGCACGGATGCTTCAATGCATCCTCGTCTAAATCCGTACTGGTTTAAAAACCGTCCGTTTAACATCCAAGCTTTACGAACCGCTCTCGTTCCTAATGTTTTGCTCGATGGACACACAATCCTAACACCAGGTTTCATCCTGCCGGCCGACGACAACACCGCACAAAAAAAAAATAAAACGAAAACTTTTAATACGAGGCTGCGGGGGAGTTAACGCACCTCCGTTCATATTAAGGCTCCATCTCTGATAAGGGGCTGGGCTTCTGTGGCATGGTCAACCGGCTACTACTTTTAACTGGGGACATGCAGTAATGCTCTGTCAGACAGGCCACATGTCGGTTGCTGTCAGTGACTGAAATGTTTATATTATTTTTGAGTATAACCGCAATATGTAATGCTACTAAGGGAGCCACTAGGGTGTGTTCTAGAGCCTTAATTAACATTAATTATTGTTTCATTTTCCACACAAACCTTTTTTTTTTTTAACAATACATATCATGAACATCTTTTATGGATTGATGTTCATTTTGTTCATGTTTAGTTTTTGCCATTGGTCATGGTTATATTATATTTGCATATAAACACCTCAGAGGCTGGAATTTACACAACTAAAATAATGGACTTGACTTTAACCCTGAGTAAGCGAAAGTAAGTAAAATGCCTGCAATAAATATATTTTTGTCATCATTAGTTATTTCTTTCTAACAAATCATAGTAGTACAAAGTAGAAATAAGGTTGAAACAATTAGTTCCCTAGATTGGTCAAATAGCTGATAAAATCCCCCCTTATCTCAGGGGTTTTCCAAACCTTTTTTTTCACACCAGGGCCCACCATTTATTCAGAATTTGAGCCACGGACCACCACTTGAGGACATTTTAGCCCCACAGACCCCAAAACTAAAGATTTATTTTGCTTGTGTCCACAATTCCAGGCTGGATTTGGGAAACAAAACAGTCAAACATACAGATCAAAATGACCATTAAATCTTCTAGTTGTGTAGACTTGGGCTAATTCACATGATGAATAAAATGAAACCAAATGAAACCAAATGGACCCTTGCGGGTCCATTTGGTTTAATTACTTTCACGCTCTCAAGAATTACATCTGGTTAAGCAACTTAGCTGGGACCACCTGGAACCCTCTCAAGGACCACTGGTGGTCCCCGGACCACCTGTTTGAAAGCCTCTGCCTTATCTAATGCTTGTTCTTTCTACTTGCAGGACCTTGTGGTTTCTAAGGACAACAGCGAGCAGGTGGTCCGAGAGCGCATGGAGACAGAGGACAATGCGGGTGAGATGGGTGGGCCTCAATCTTTATTTGCACTTAATTTGTTAGTAAAAAGTGGTCCAGGTCTTATTTTGTGAAAACGCTCCTTAATGCCTGTTTCCCCTCTCCCAAAATAGGCTTGTAATGGGCCTAAGGGGTCAAATGCAAGTTCACCTATATTCTGCTATATATTGTCTCCCCACCATGTCAGTAGCGTGTTAACCCTCACACTTTCACTTTCGTTTCAGCAGTGGTTCAGCCATAAACCATGTGCCACGCCCCCAGCTTTTGAGACAGCTGGATCACTGCTGTACCAAAAGTGAAAGTGTGAGTGTTAACTCACTACTGACATGGTGGGGAGACAATATATAGCAGAAAATCGCATTTTGGAGCAATGTATATATAGGTGAACTTGCATTAGATCCCTTAGCCCCATTATAAGCCTATTTTGGGAGAGGGAAAACAGGCATTAAGGAGTGTTTTCACAGAATAAAACCTGGACCACTTTTTTCTAACAAATTAAGTGGTCCATGGTCCATGGCTCATTAAATTTAATGCCATGATATCAATATCGAATCACCAGGTTCAATTGATTTTTACTTTTTTTATATTTCTGTAGGTTCTATTCATTAATGTGTTCACGTCAGAAAGACTGGCTGGTCTTATCAGGCTGCATTGATGTGCACGATTGAACCTTTTTGTTATTCATATTTTGTAAAAATTGCTTTTAGATGTTCAAGTTGATTGTTGAGAATATATTGTTTAGAATTGTTTTAAAGGGGAATTCCACCCATTCTCAACATTTTTACTGTACCTTAGATGTTGTTGGACAACCTCTAAGGTATCTAAGGTGTTGGACATGATAAAAAAAAAAAGTCATCACTGCTTCCAGTGATGAGGGTGTACACATGGAACCATTCCATCCCGGACCACCTGTTGAAAACCCCTGCTATAGTGCTTATATGACCACACCATAAACTCCATTTCAGGTGTCTACAATAATCACTGTAAACCTAAAATAAAAACTCACAAACGCTTCGGGATTCCGAAGTGCAAACCAGTTCAAACCAAAAAAAAAGAAATAAGAAAATGAAATAAACTAGAATAGCCCTGATGCGTGCACGCATGCACACACACACACACACACACACACACACACACACAATGCACGCACACACACACACACACAAATGCACGCACGCACGCACGCACGCGCACACACACACACACACACACACACACACACACACACACACACACATAAGCAACTACATATGAGTTGTGCAGCTCACAGCACAGATGCTTCAATCCTTCCATTTGGTTCCATTTGTATACCCTTACTAAAACTAACCTAACTAAAACTAACTAACTATTTATATTCTTCTTATGACTACTTAACTAAGCACTACTTTAGGAGGTGGTATGTAAGCCTGATGAGGTGTACCAGTCACTACTACTGTATCGTACTGTTACACTGTATTGCCCTGTATTGTCTTACTTGTGGCTGCAAGTCTGTGTGTCCATGACAAATTTCTCTAACGAGACTAAATAAAGTAATCTTGAACCTTAAACCTAACTGGATTAGAAAATAAAATGTAAAAACTAAAAAAAAAAAAAAAAAATCAAATACTTGCACCACATTTTCAAAAATGTCAGCTGGTCATGTCCAGGTGGTCCCCAGGCTAAATGATGGAGTTGGTTAACCAGGTGTAACTCTTTATTTGAGAGCGTAAAAATGAAACCAAATGGACCCTTGCGGGTCCATTTGGTTTCATGTTTACACTCTCAAGAGTTAAAATATTCATCATGTGAATTAGCCCCAAGTCTACACAACTAGAGAATGTAGAGGATTAATGGTCATTTTGGATATGTATGTTGGACTTTTTTGTTTTCCCCAGATCCAGCCTCATGGAATTGTGGACAAAAGTTAAAGAAATCTTTTTAGTTTTGGGGGTCTGTGCGGCTAAAATGTCATCAAACGGTGGTCCTCCTCCGTGGCTCAAATGCTGAATAAATAGTGGGCCCTGGTATGGAAAAAGGTTGAAAACCCACTGTTCTAAGGCAGGGGTTTTTCAACAGGTGGTCCGGGGACCACCAGTGGTCCTTGAGAGAGTTCCAGGTGGTCCCCAGGCTACATGACGGAAAGTTGGTCCAAGTTGGTCCATTTGGACCAGGAAAAGGTGTCCTACACCAGAGCCTTCAAGTAGGAGAGTTGCCATATTCCCGTTCAGTGCTGTGCGCCAGGGCTGGAGGCAGTGTTGCCAACTGCCAAGATCCAAAATGCACTAGTGGCACTTCCAAAATGCACTAGAAACAAAATTTCTAAGAAATTTTACTGTGTGCCTGCCACTCGCCAAGTGTGTGCAAACTTCCGCGGGAGTTGGCATGCTAACATGCTATGCTAACGTAGTAGCAAACCCTAAATAGTATCGACCAATCAGAATAGGGGGCGGGGCTAAGTTACACCAATCAACGTCAGGGACTCATTACCGAGTCCAATGATGCCACCCATATGTCTCTATGACATAGCATTGAGGAGTTATGGCAGGAAATAGTATCGACCAATCAGAATAGGGGGCGGAGCTAAGTTACAACCAATCAACGTCAGGGACTCATTTCCCGAGATTTGCCAATGTGTGCGTGCGTGAGTGTGCATGTGTGTGCGTGTGTTGCTGCATGCATGAATAACCAGTCGTGGCCCATCAGGTGACCTCAGAGAGGACCCGGACTATGTGTGTGCATGCGTATGCGCGCGTGTGTGCGTGCGTGTGTGTGCGCGCGTGTGTGTGTGTGTGGTTGTGTGTGTGTGTGTGTGCGTGTGCATGCGCGTGCGTGTGCATGCGCATGCGTGTATGCGCATGCGTGTTGTGTGTGTGTGTGTGTGTGTGTGTGTGTGTGTGTGTGTGTGTGTGTGTGTGTGTGTGTGTGTGTGTGTGTGTGTGTGTGTGTGTGTGCGTCACACACTCCATATTTGGGCATATGTAACCCCATGGAGAACTCCATGAGCAAGTACACTATGCAGCAAAGCATAGACTGGAGAGGAGAGCATGTGTGTGCGTGTCTCTGCGCGCGTGTGGCTAGTGGCAGCCATCTAATTAGGGCCTAATCTGTTACACCTGTGTTCAGTGTGTCAGTACAGATACTATGGTCCATTAGTTTATACAGGGAGTCAATGGATAGCACTCTCTTGGAACAAAGGCCTCTCACGCAAAAATTAAAACTCGTAAGTGTTTACTTTTTTCGATGTGGGCGCTACGACTTCGCAAGCTATGTTGTGTGCGATCATGGTATTGGTACGATAAAAGACGTGGTCGTGAGAAAACAAACGTCAAACGCCAAAATGCAGCACATTACAATGTAATTAATATGGAGACGGGAGGTCACGTCATCTCGCTCTGAGGCACGTAGCACCGGTTCTGTACCTGACTGGGCTTTGATGGTCACATTGGGTGAAAGGCGAGAAGTTTGTCTACAAAATGTCCGAAAACCACGCGTGTAAAGCGAATATTGTGGCCGTGAGGACGATTTGTTCGGTCATGACCCGAACCTCGAGACACTGCATCTCGCACTCTGTTTCACTCGCTCACTGGTCGTGCGAGCCTCTAAGCTCCGCTAAATTCTCGAACCATGCACACTTTGAACTGCGATAGCGGACAAACCGTGCAACATATTCGAATACCGCCTGAACCGTGACGAAGTCGAGAGCCGCGTCTGCTGTTTAAAGTTAAAATCGTGTTTCTACGCCACAGTGTGCCAGAGTAATGTGGCTCCAAATAAGCGGTGTGCCCCCATTCATTTCGAATGGGGATTTTTTGCGTCGTTTATTGCGAATTACGTTGGCACGGTAACGCGTATCGGAAAGAAAAGCACAAGCACATCTTTCCCGGCCGAGCCGCACGTTTTGATGTATATATTGCGGGGGTTGTGCAAACCGTGCGGCCGGCCATAGCGGTCAAAATTCCGGATAGATAGACGATAAGTGATGGATTAAGTTGACGAATCACAACCTGTGTGCTTCTGCCATACTGGCAGGCACACAGAACTAGAATGCGCTAGAGCAGTGGGTTTGCTAGCTGCACGCCTGGAACATACAGATCAAAATGACCATTAATCTTCTACATTCTCTAGTTGTGTAGACTAAGTTTGGCTAATTCACATGATGAATATTTTAACTCTTGAGGGTGTAAAAATGAAACCAAATGGACCCGCAAGGGTCCATTTGGTTTCATTTTTACGCTCTCAAAGAGTTACAGCTGGTTAACCAGCTGCCCCACCCAGGGTGGCCTGGCAAAGGCAAAATTGTCCCGGTGGGAAAATATGTGCCAATCCGCCCCTGTGTTCTAAGGCGTTGTAGCGTTATGTTTGCCTTCCAGACAAGCAGCTGATCCAGTACACACACTGCCCCCTGCTGGCCTTCCTGGATGGCAGCAGCACCTCTGGCTCCTCCCCCACAGCGCCATCTAGTGACGACATCCTGTTGCATTCCTCCTGCCAAGGTAAATAATACAACAGTTTGGGATTGTTTTTTTCTTTTTTTGTTTTAAAGCGGAATTCCACCCATTTTCAACATTTTTTTTACGAGGTCATTGACGTACCTTCAACGTCTTGGGTAAACATGTTAGAAAAGTTACCCCCCATTCTGTGTTCCCAAGAAATGGAGGTCTGAAGAAAATCGACTAACATGGTGAAACATCTTGATGACATCATCAAGATGTATTTTCACCATGTTAATGGATTTCTTTAGACGCTTCTTTTTTTTTTTTTCTGAGAGCGTACAAATGGAACCAAATGAACCCTAACGGGTTCATTTGGTTCCATTTGTACGCTCTCAGAAAAAAAATGAAAATGGGTGGAATTCCCCTTTAACAACTAGTTGTTGTTAGTTTTGGACTTATTCGTGTTTTTAATTAGTTTTAATTTGTTAATTTTTAGTTTTAGTTAGCTTTTACACTGAGCTTGCTAATTTTTTTATTTTTGTGACATTTTAGCTTTTTTCAGTCTCGCCCCTGACCAGTTAGCTGTGGGATTTAAAAGGGCTTTAGTAAATATTGTGTAACTAAAAACTCAAGAAAAAGATACCATTAAAAAGAGGACGTTAGTCTACACATTTAGCGTGTGTGTGTGTGTGTCTGTGTGTGTGTGTGTGTGTGTGTGTGTGTGTGTGTGTGTGTGGTGTGTGTGTGTGTGTGTTGAATAGCCAGTCTGCACCCTACCTTCTATAATTCCTCCTCTCCTTCAGTCTTCAGTTCCAAATTTGTATTTTCACTTTTTTTTTTACAATGTCAACCATTGTTGATTCCAACAATGGTTGGATTCAACATTGCATAAAACGCTCGGCGTTTATCGACGGTCGAGTTTCTTTATGTCAGCAATGAAAATCGCCCGTCGATAACGCCGGCGTTTATCGTTGCCGTTTGGAAAGCCCTTTATCGTGACTCAATGGAAACAGGCCTGGTTTTATACAATGACTGTCTAATAAGGACAGGACGCCAAGACATGGCTTCCTGTCCTCATGGGAGGAAACAGACATGCGCAGTACAGACCAGGAAGTTTGACGCTTGGCAAACCATCCAAGAGACCAATGGCATGCAGTGTTGCCAACTTCGCGCATTTGTCACTATATTTAGCGCTTTTTCAGCCCCCCCCCCCCCCCCCCCCCCCCCCCCCCCCCAGCGCCAAAATTAGTGAAAAACTCCTGGCGGAAAATCTAGTGCTTTTTGGCTGGTGAGTTGGGCGGAAATTGATTGACAAGCGCCAGAGATAAAACCCTCATTTTTCACCATTTTTTCTCATTTTTTTTCAACCAGTGGTCCCCAGGCTAAATGATGATAGTTGGTTAACCAGATGTAACTCTTTGAGAGCGTAAAAATGAAACCAAATGGACCCTTGCGGGTCGATTTGGTTTCATTTTTACACTCTCAAGAGTTAAAATATTCATCATGTGAATTATCCCAACTTCCCAAGTCAGCACAGCTAGAGAATATAGAAGATTAATGGTCATTTAATGGTCATATTCCCTTCCAGGCAGAGCATCTAGCGCATTCTACTGCATTTTGGAAGTGCCACTTGTGCATTTTGGATTTTGGCAGTTGGCAACACTAATGGCATGCATGGTTTGCAAGAGTCAAACTTCCTGGTCTGTACTGCGCATGTCTGTTTCCTCCCATGAGGACAGGACATGTCTTGGCGTCCTGTCCTTATTAGATAGTCATTGGTTTTATATAGCATCAGCATTATCATGACTCAATGGAAACAAGCCTGGTTTTATCTAGCATCAACATTCTAATGACTCAATGGAAACAAGCCTGGTTTTATCTAGCATCAACATTCTAATGACTCAATGGAAACAAGCCTGGTTTTATCTAGCATCAACATTATAAGGACTCAATGGAAACAAGCCTGGTTTTATCTAGCATCAGCATTATAATGACTCAATGGAAACAAGCCTGGTTTTATCTAGCAACAGCATTATCATGACTCAATGCCCCCCTAAATACCCAGTTTGCCCCCCCAAACATGCTGCCATGCAAAACAAACCAAGATATTTCAAATTTAATTGCTTATATTTAAAATGATGTGAAACACTACTACTGCTGCTAACTAACTACAGCTGTGTCACCACTAAACCAACAGCATTTCATCATTGAAAACAGAAAACTCTGATGCTTTACTTGACTAATAAAAGTCCTGTAACCAAAAATGGTATGGGGGCGGCTACATCACCCCCCCCCCCCTCCCCCCCCCCCCCCCCCCCCCCAAATGGGACCTGTTACATGCGCCCCTGAATGTCGCAACGGCAAATGAGGCTGGTCCTGCCAGGCTGGGACATTGCTAAAAGTTAAAACTGCTTTCAAAGTCCAAAAAGAAGGACTGGTTCTATCAGAGTGGTGATTGAGACTCGAACCATTAAAAACATGCCCGAAAGATTAAAAAGACACCAAATTCAATTCTAGATTGACACTAGATTCTACTACCAGGCTGATGCTAGATTCTAGTTTTTCTGGGGGGAAAAAAAATCTGTTTCTGTGTTGGTGATGCTCAACATATTCCATACCAAGGACCCCCAGAATTATCTATTTTTGGCTGCATCTTAAGACATCTTGTTCTAGGGAATTGAGTTTTAAAAAAAAGAGTTTGCTTGTGAAATAATGTACTCAAAAATTTGCGCCACATTTTCGTGATTTTTCTTTTTTTTTTTTTTTCAAAAATATCAGACCTACAAGCTTTTTTTTTTTCAATAGCTAAGGCATAGTAATAAACATGACGCTACAGGGTACAGGGGTTATAGTATAACAGTAGTATAACAACCAACTTTTACTTACGGTATGGACAGTACATGTTATTAACTCTCGGCTCTCCTCCACAGCGCCCCCCAGTGACCTCCTGCTGGAGGAGCAGCAGGGCGCGGCGGCGCCTCCTCCTCCTCGCCGCAGCTCGGCTCTGGTGCGCCTAGAGCCGCTGACGGAGGCGGAGGCCAGTCAGGAGACGCTGTTCCACCTGTGTGAGCTGAACCAGGAGGAGGAGGAGGAGGAGGAGCAGGGCCGGATTTAGCAGCCGATTCCACCCTTATCAGTGGATAAGATCGCAATTTATCAAGTTGTCGTCAGCAGGACTTTTTCGTCTCAGACTGGCCATGCTCTGCCGACTCCCATTGTTCCGAGACGCAAAACCCCTAGGTCCCCTCCAGCCGTAACCCTAATCCTAACCCCCGTTGGGGATTTAGGCTTAGGGTTACGGTTGGTGGGGGCTAGGGTTTTGCTACAAACAAGGCTAAACCCTTCTCTAACCCTAAACCTAAACCTAACCGCAAGCACATTCGACCGTTATCAGCGATAAGATCGCAGTTGTCATCGTATCAGTGCAATCGCAAGCAGATTCGACTGTTATCAGTGGATAAGATCGCAGTTGTCATCTTATCAGTGCAATGGTGTCAGTCAGCTACCAGACAACATGCCTCCTCGATAAGATCGGCTAATAAGCAGCCTCCTGGGAATTATCGCTCGATAACGGTCGAACCGGGTGGATTTAGCCAGAATGGCAGGAGGATGGGCAACTCCAATATGAAGCAGTGGTGTTCAACCTTTTTGACACCAGGGCCCACTATTCATTTCAGCATTTGAGCCACGGAGGACTACCATTTGCAGACATTTTAGCCACACGGACCCCCAAAACTAAAGATCTCTTTTGCTTTTTGTCCACAATACCATGCTGGATTTTGGGGGGAAAAAACAGTCAACCATACAGATCAAAATCACAAAAAGAGAAAGCCAGGTGCTCATAGGAGATGCAAAAAAAGTTACAAACGAATAAAAGTTGTCGCTGGTGCTGTGAAGATCTAAAGGGACTGGAACAGTGAAAAAAGGAAGGCAACGATCCGAGCAATCAAAAGTTAAAAACGAGGAGAGGGGATATAAAAACAAGGTACTTTATTGAATAAAAAAGTCACTTTTTTATTCAGGGACAAACCCCATATTAGTTTGCAAAGTGCCCATAACTGACGCCAATTAAAAAAGTAGTCATGAAGTGCATTTCTTTTGTCTTTTTAAAATGAAAAACCCAGTTTTTCAACATTTTATCCACTGCGGACGCCATATTGAAAACAATGACTTTTGGTTGTTCATATCTCTTAAAATGTTAGTATTACTACTACTACTACTACTCACCAAATCGGGCTGATTCTTTACACTCTCTGCTACCAACTCATTATGGTAATAGAATAGGAAATATATCGGAAATACATAAATAAATAAATACGAGATATACAGTAATTATTAAGGAAATTTTATGCATGTACAGTACATAGGCCTATGTAAACTGTCAAGTTCCACTTTACAGCTATTTAGTTCTAATTCCATGATTATTATCATTATTATTAGTAGTAGCATTTTAGAAAATAATCTAGCGACAGCACTAATTGATTTGCCCGCCTTCTATTTTATAGACAGAGCTAGAGCTATTTGAAAGACAGCACAGACATGCATTAACGAGTGCCGACGAGCATCAGCCTCTCCAAAAGCCCTGGGATATGATGGAATATGGATTACTTTGCTCATGGAAAACTCACATTTCCAAATTGCACCATAGTACACTACCATGCTCTTTAATAGGCCTGCTCAGGGGCCTGGCGAAGCCCCTACAAATACGTTTCCCTGGCAAACAGACAGACAGGGTTTACATAGAGACCAAGTTTATGCATGGACCCTCACCCTTTATTATGGGTATCCGTGTGGCATTGACATTAAAGCCAAGCTAGCAGGTGTCAGTCTGGCATTGGGATTAGCCAGACTTACAGGTGTCTGTGTTAACGTTAAGCTATTAGCTAGCAGGCTAGCAGGTTTCAGTGTGGTGTTTTCATTAGCAAGACTAGCATGTATGTACAGTAGCTTCAGCATTAAGCAGGGCAGCAAGGCATCGGCATTAGACAGGCTAACAGGTATCATATGACATTCAAGGAAGCAGATATCAGTGCAAAAAGGCTATATTACCGGAAAGTCCAGGAACAAAGTTTAACTTTCCAGCAAACTCTGGAAAACACGCAAAATGTACCATCACCCCTGTTATATTACCCTATAGGCTATTACTGTATACTCCCAAATTGTACCACCAACACCTTACTGGCCGTTGAGATGATAGCATACACATAAAGCTGTATGTGTTATCATTCACGGTGTGCAACGGACACCATGGTTGGACTTAAGAATGACTCAGGCTTAAAGGAGAACTCCACCCATTTTCAACATTTTAATATGTCATTAATATACCTTAGAGATGTTGTGTGGACATGATAAAAAAGTTCCGCCAATTCTGTATTTCCTAAAAATGGAGGTCTGAAAAAAATCAATAACATGGTGAAATACATCTGATGACATCATCAAGATGTGTTTCACCATTTTCTTTCAGACCCCTTTTTCCTGAGAGGGTACAAATGGAACCAAATGGACCCGTTAGGGTCCATTTGGTTCCATTTGTACCCTCTCAGGAAATATGGGGTGGTGAAAATTTGAAAAATGGGTGGGATTCCCCTTTAACAAATTAGCCTACATTAATTCATTAATTAACCTCGTACAACCAGTATTTCCTCCATTTGACCCTTATTTTGAAGAGCCAAAAGCTACAACCAGATGTTGCTTACACTGTGTGTGGTGTCGCACAAGGAATTTTAATTCCAGACGGGTAAAGTGTTAAGAGAAGCAGAGAGTTTTTTTTTTTTTTTACACAGAAGGTTTCAACAACGATTATGTTTTGTACATATTTTGTATATATTTTAAACTCATGTAAATGTATTTATTATTGTTTGTTTTGTTTTTACATTTCTATTTCACTTGAAACTGTAATGGTTTGTAAAACTATTTACACCTTTTTTTTAAATCAGTGTGTTATGTTCAATTTACACATTACACCTAATATGTCTGATCAAAAAGCTTCATATTTGAACTGGGGGCCACTCAATCAAAAGTGATATTATTTATAAGGCTGTTGAAAATAACGAGTCAATTAGCTAAATTAATTGTGTTTATTAACCTGATTAGATTTTTAATCTTTCTCAGTGGAAAAAATGAGTAGAATGTGGTATAGCTGTGTGTCTCCCTGTAACCAGAGCCAT
This sequence comes from Benthosema pterotum, assembly GCA_039105355.1. Taxonomy (NCBI): domain Eukaryota; kingdom Metazoa; phylum Chordata; class Actinopteri; order Myctophiformes; family Myctophidae; genus Benthosema; species Benthosema pterotum. The sequence goes on along the minus strand of CM076980.1, from coordinate 11,089,683 downwards.
AGAAGATCTACAAGCATTCGAGGGCTCGTAAATCACATATTTTGATGAATATTTAAGAAATAAACAGATTTTTTTTTGCCCAGATTCTTTTGTTCAAAGGAGTGCAGGCATATTTTGGACATAGCTTGAATGGTGATTAATCATGATTATTATTATTTTTTTTGTATCATTCAACAACAGCCCTAATTATTTATATATAATATTATAATAATATTACAATAATAATATTTGAACTGGGGGGTCCCTAAAATAGTTATATTTGAACTTGAGACTCCACAAAAATCACATTTGAACTGACGACACCCTCAACCACATTTTGTCACATGCTATTTTTGGAAGCGTTTCTTCTTTCTTGGGTAATGTGTCTACAGTATTGTTTGAGCATTCTGTATAGTAGCCTATGGTTATTGTTTGGTTGCTTTTGATGCAGTATAGCCTAATGGTCTTTATTATTATTGCTATTATTATAGTTTATTTCTTTCAAGGCCTTAATACAGTCTTTAAAGGGGAACACCACCCATTTTCAACATTTTAATATGTCATTAATGTCCCTTAGAGATGTTGTGTGGACATGATTAAAAATCTTAAAAATGGAGGTCTGAAAAAAATCATTAACATGGTGAACTACATCCGATGGCATCATCAAGATGTATTTCACCATGTTAATGATTTTTCTTCCAAACCCCTAGCGGGTCCATTTGGTTCACATGTGTACCCTCTCAGGAAATTTTCAAAATGGGTGGAATTCTCCTTTAATTGTTAACTTTATCAATGTGCAGATGGTATGTTTGCATTACTCTGTTTAGACATATGTTGCATTGTACATGCATTGTGACCCGTATAGCTCAGTTGGCAGAGCACTGGCCTTTTCGAACGCCAGGTCACAGGTTCGATCCCCGTCATGGCATGGACGTGCACACACGGAGCGTTAGACGGGCAGGTGCTGAAATCCCGCTAAGAGGGCACTTGTGGACAAAAGAAAATGGCAAAAATAGCAGCTCTACAAGTTTGTAGAGCTGCCATTTTTGGCGACGCAAGCCCAGCACTCTTTAGCTATTAGTGGCGATGAATCGTAATGCATAGACTTCTAAACAAGTTTGTTCAACGCAAAATACATCATTCAAGTTCATGAGACTTCGGGGAAGAAAGCCCCTCCCAAACTGCTATGGTACAAGATGGTAGGAGATGTTATCTCCGCATAACATCTCTACGGTATATTGGCATAGTAAAATGTTGAAAAATGGGTGGAATTCGGCTTTAATGTTACACATGTCCCAAAAATGAACCAGTATTCAATGTGTAAACCTCCATGATATTTACATTGGTCATTGGAATGAATGAGCCTGCCTGTCATGGTTGGACACTGGGGATGAGGGGGGGGTGGAACTTACTGCAGGGTCTATTCTCCTGAATGCTGGCATGGATAGGAGTGGCCATTTTGCAGTTCATTCACCATAGTAATGTACATGCTGGATTTGTGGTCTGGAAAGGGCAGGTAATTGACTTAACTTACACATACAACAATACAGTATATACAACATTGTATTAATATGCATACACTTAAAGGGGAATTCCAGACCAATTAACACCGCCCCACCCTTCTTAATTTACCCCTGTTGACATAGTAACCTAGTCTAATACTGCATCTGTGGCTTGCTGGAGACCATTTGAGGACGGTCCGTGGAAAAACACAAAAGCATTTGTAGCGACGAATGTTAACTCCTTCGATGCAGGGGCGGATCTAGGCATGGTGAGGCAATGCCCCCCTAAATGCCCAGTCTGCCCCACAAAACACGATGGCATGCAAAAAAAAAAAAAAAAAGATATTTCAAATTAAACTACAGCTGTGTCACCACTAGCCTTGGGCAATATACCGAGTAATATCATTGGGTCTATAAAAAATATTGAATATCGTCAAATATTGATATTATACTGTATTCTATTAAAATATCAGCAATGAGACTTAATTGCAAATATAAAAATAATTTTCATGTTACACACATGCCTAAAATAGCCCTTATTTGGGCTAGGCTTTTTGGAAACAATGTATTTCCGACTCCAGTTTTTTCCCTATTTAGGCTGCTTGAACAGCAGAGCGCTCAGTTTCTGACCCCTCAATGTCACAATTCTGAGAACTAGGTGACTGGTGGAACGTGTCCGACTCTGATTGCTCGTCATTGCCGTCTAGCGGTCACCGGTAATATCGAATATCGAGCTAATTAACACATTATCAATACCGATATTCAAAAACCAATACCGCATAAGACTAGTCACCACTATAACCAACAGCATTTCATCATTGATAACAGAAAACTCTCCGAGTCAGACCTTTATATAGCTTTATGCATGCTGCGTGTCTGTTGAAACTTCAACAACTGATTGTTATTAGTGATGCTTTACTTGCCTAATAAAAGTCCTGTAGGCAAAAATGGTATGGGGGCGACGTGATCGCACCCATTTTCTCCTGCCCCCCAATTGGGAAATGTTACAGTACATCTGCCCCTGCTTCTATGGCAATTTACAAGTGGATCATCACCCTTTCAGGCCGGGAATCCATATTTGGATTCTGTACAGTATGTACAGTATTCCATAATTAACTTTATTTGATGCTGAAATATGAATATTTCAGGTTTTTCAAAAACCTTAGGGCAGGCCTAAATGGGTTAATTAACATTAGAGCCTGTGGAACTGGGGCAGGTGGTGAATTCACTCTACCAGCTAGGTTACTAAGGCAACAGGGGTCAATCGGGGGGGGGGGGTGTTTTGGTTTGGAATTCTCCTTTAATACAGTCTGTTGTTTTGTTTACCGTCGAGTGAGAAACAAATGTTGCACATTATTACACAACCATGCCTAAGCTGGGATGTGTCTGACCGCGGTTGGACAACCACTAGCTTATAGATAATGGATTCTGTATTCATATCTATGATAAATAAGGACAGTGCACGGGGGCGTGGCGCAGGCTGGTGCCGGAGGTTTGCACATGCTCGGTGGAACTGCTATGATGGAATGTTCCAGCAGAGGCACTAGAGTTACTGAAGCTGAACTGAAATAATAAAACAAGAATATAAAAAGAGAATACCATAATGCTTCCGTCTTTAGTTTATTTAGTCAATTTAAATATACTACTGTGTGGAGGGAAAAAGCTGTTTATAACAGACTGAAAGACAAGGGCCTACATTTACGAAATGGAAATGTTTTGTACATTCTCCTTTTGTAGATTTTCTCTTTATTTATCATAGATTCATATTGCACATTATAGCCATCATGGATTCTGTGTTTGCAATATCACAAACGACCATTATCTGTATTGCGGGAAATCCGACACAAATAAAGGAACATAAGTACACCGCTTCTGGAGTCTTCAGTTCACGTTTCAGTCATTGTTGGCCTTTTTCATATATGTTTTTTTCTCTTGACACCTGTTGTAGAGAATGAGGACATACCAATGCTGTCTAAAAGCATGACTTTTGTTTTGTCTATCATTGATAAAACAGGGAAAAACAACAAACTGCACTGTTTTTCCATGGTCTTGTTTGTATGATGGAACAAATGCTAAATTTTATATTTCCAGTGACAAAAGATCATGATCTCACTCATTTAAAAAAACGATAAAACATGAAAAATAACATACGATCAGTAAACCAATAATATGTCCAATGGTAGAATACAGTATATAAACAAAGATAGGTTCTAAATTACTATTTATGCTTATATAGGTTAAGACGGATGATACCTGGTAGGTTCTTGTTTTACTGATGATCCTAGATCATCAGTAAACCAAGAACCTCATCAGACTAACCATAGAATGTATAATCAAATAGAAATCTAGGATCATTAGTAAACCAAGAATAAGCCATCAATCTATATATCATTGATGTTTCACATACCTGTATTTCAGTAATTTACTTGGCCATGTTTCACGTCCAATCATCCATCTATTTTGTTTTCAATTCTATTTCAGTGATTCATTTAGCTATTCATCCATTATGTGGCTATGGGCCTACATGGACATATGAAATCACTGCAAAAAAAAAAAAAAAAAAGTTACAGGTGTATCTCCTGTGTGAAGCTCACGTGTTTAACATGTTCCATAAGCCAAAGCCTGTGCCACAAACTGTACAATTAAAGGGTTTCCTGTATGAATTGACATGTGTTTAAAGATGGCGTGCTGTGATTGTTTATTTCATTTCATAATTGTACAGATTTTTTTTTAAATGATGTTTTCTACATGACCAGAACAACCAGCTCTACCCACAAACTGTACAATTAATGGTTGTCTTGATTGTACCAACCTTTTCTGAAATATGTGTCATCACTGACACAGAAACACAGATTTTTCACAAAAAATAGAATCTAGTGTCAGAAACTATAGAAACTATAGAAATAGTGTCAATAACTAGAATCTACTGTCCGAAACTACTGCAAAATCTAGCGTAAAAATCTAGAATGTTGCTGCAGCTATAATCTGGTGTCAGGAACTACTGTATAATCTGGTGTCAGGAACTACTGTATAATCTGGTGTCAGAAACTCAAATCGAGGGTCAGGACACAATGGGTTAAACCAGTGGTTCCCACGTGTCTTCACGTCAAGGAATCTGAGATTATTATCCACACAGACATTTTATTTTAAAATGTTAAAAAATATATATATTCAAAATATTATGATTTATTCCCAATTATTATTGCTATTATTATTTTCAAGTTACAGCTGTACAACCTGGCAACATGTCACTGTGAGCACTGTGAGCTGTTTCCTCCCGCGTCCCCCCAGCCGTCGGCCGCCGGAGCCCCACCAATGTTTTGACAACATGATTTGTTGACAACAAGAAAAGTTCTGAACCGTCTGCAGGGCAAAGCAATTGTCTGTCTGCAGGGAAACAACCGCAGCATCAAAGTACAAGCGACGTAGAGGGGGGAAAAGGCAATATATATGTATAGAATAGAATAGAATAGAATAGAATAGAATAGAATAGAATAGAATAGGTGAAACTGTGAGACCATTTCAGTGCCGACGTGGCATTTTGTGTCCGATTCCGATTAGGCTGATATTGTGCGTCCATCATGAAATCAAGTGAAAAGCAGGGGGCAGCATTTACATTGGGTGGGACCCACTTCGCACCCAACATTCATTGGTGACCATTTCACTCAGGGACCTCTAGGAGAACAGGTCTTCGTCGTCGGCCGATTGGCTCTGCTGTTGTTGGATGTACTTGAAGATGTCCATCTGGTCCTTCAGCTGGTCCACGGCTACGGCCGGCTTCCCCGGGGACCCCCCTCCTCCGGGGACCACCACAGGCGAGGCTCTCTGGGTGGGTTTCGGGGCGAGGGCGGGCTTGTCCTGACGCGAGCGTTTGGTCAGCTGGAGCAGCTTGGCAAAGTCGTCTTCGATCCTGCAAAAAACAAAAAACAAACAAAAAAAAACAATAAAGCAGGGGTTTTCAACCTTTTTGACTCCAGGGACCACCATTTAATCAGCATTTGAGCCACGGACCACCATTTGATTACATTTGCACACCAAAGACCTAAAATTAAAGATTTCTTTTGGTGTTGTCCACAATTCCAGGCTCGATTTTGCAAACAAAACGGTGTAAATGTCTTAATTAAGTGCTGCTAATTTAGATGACGAATATTTTAACTCTTGAGAGCGTAAAAATGAAACCAAATGGACCCTTGCGGGTCCATTTGGTTTCATTTTTACGTTCTTAAGAGTTACATCTGGTTAAACAACTTAGCTGGGGACCCGCAAGGGTCCATTTGGTTTCATTTTTACATTCTCAAAGAGTTACATCTGCTTAACCAAATTTCCATCATTTAGCCTGGCGACTACCTGGAACCTTCTCAAGGACCACTGGTGGTCCCCGGACCACCTGTTGAAAACCCCAGTTCTGGGGGAAATCAGTGGTTTTCAACCAGTGGTCCGGGGACCTCCAGTAGTCCCCAGCTAAGTTGGTTAACCAGATGAAAAGTTGGTTAGCCAGATGTGACTCTTGAGAGCGTAAAAATCAAACCAAATGGACCCTTGCGGGTCCATTTGGTTTCATGTTTACACTCTCAAGAGTATTCAGCTAAATTAGCACCACTTAATAAGTCTGCACAACTAGAGCATATCGAAGATCGGTCATTTTGATTTACTGTATGTACTGTTTGCCTGTTTTGTTTGCAAAACATCCAGCCTGAAATTGTGGTCTGTGGGGCTAAAATGTTAAATCTCAAGTGGGCCCTGGTATCAAAACGGTTGAAAACCACTGCTCTAAACAAATGGGTGACGCCTGTCAGCCACAATGCGGGACAGACAGGGCCTCAGCATGCGGGACGCTCGAAGCGTACCCCACGCAACGGGCGGTGGGACATCTGGTCACCCCTATCCAGGGCCGGATCTAGAGGGGGGCAGGGGTGGGCAGGGCCCACCTGAATGTGCATCCTGCCCACCCAATGAAAGGTAGTGGTTTTCATCCGTGCTCTGAGGACCACCAGTGGATGAGAGAGGTCCAGGTGGTCCCCAGCTAAATGGTGGACAGTTGGTTAACCAGATGTAAATCTTTGAGAGCGTTAAAATTAAAGCCAAATGGACCCTTGCGGGTCCATTTGGTTTCATTTTTACACTCTCAAGAGTTAAAATAGTCATCATGTGAATGTAGAAGATCAATGGTCATTTTGATCTGTATGTTTGACTGTTTTGTTTCCCAAATCCAGCCTGGTATTGTAGACAAAAGCAAAAGTTTTGGGGTCTGTGCAGCTAAAATGTCCTCAAATGGTGGTCCGTGGCTCAAATGATAAATAAATAGTGGGCCCTGGTTGAAAACCACTGCTTCATATGAAAGAACTTTGGAGATGCCCACCCTGCCATTCTTCCAGCCCCAACCTACAGTAGTAGGGCTGGCTAAGTCCGGCCCTGTCCCTATTATAATGGATTGCATTTTATAGCGCTTTTCTATGCACTACGTGTATAGCTTACAATGGTCCATTCATTCATACATTGGGAAGTAGAGCGGCGAACATTCAACGCCAGCGTCCTAAACTTCACACATTCATACACCAGTGGTGGCAACCACCGGGGGCAAGGTGGCGTTCAGTGTCTTGCCCAAGGACACTTCGACATGTAGACAGGAGGAGCCGGGAATCGAACCGCCGACCACTGGATAATTGGCCGACCTGCTCTACCTCCTGAGCCACAGCCGCCCTGACCGAATCCATGATATGCAACCAAACAACCGCCTCTCAAAGTGGAAGCGAGTCCTACCTGAAGAGTTGCTCCGTGTCCTCGTCGAGTCCAGAGCCCGCGGAGAGGCCGCCGGTCTCCTCATACGCGGTAGGCAGCAGCAGGGAGGAGTCTCCGAGGCCCACGGTCCCACCCAGGTCGGGGTCCTCAAACAGCTTCACGTCGCCTGTTTTTACAGCAAAGCAAGAAGAACACAATGGAGGGGGGAAAAAAGGAAGCGACGTCGAGTCTCTTACACTCGACGTGATGTGTACAGAACAGATTCAAGCACGAAAAAACAATCAATATTCCAATATGTGGCAATTCCTTATCTGTTGAAAAATAGCAGATCAACAAGCTCATGTCGCGCCACCGAGTGGCGCGACATGAGCTTGTTGTTCTGCTATTTTTGAAAAATTGTGAAAATGTGCTGCAAATCTCTGAATATGTTATTTTGGAAGCAAACATTTTTAACTCAAATTTTTGCATCTGGGGGATCCCTACAACAACATGTTTTCAGATGGGGGTCCTCTGCAGCCAAATATGGATAATTCTGGTGGTCCTTGGCTTGGCCTTGGACACAATAACACAGATTTTTCAGAAAAACTAGAATCTAATGTCAGAGACTATAGAATCTACTGTCAAAAACTCGATTCTAGCATCAGAAACTAAATTCTAGTGTCAAAAGTAGATCCTAGCATCAGAAACTATAATTTAGTGTCAATAACTAGAATCTAGTGCCGGAAACTACTGTAGAATCTAGTGTCAAAAGCTAGAATGTTGCTATACACCAGCTATAATCTGACACCTGACACCAGCTATAATCTGGTGTCAGGAAATACTGTATAATCTGGTGTCAGGAAATACTGTATAATCTGGTGTCAGGAAATACTGTATAATCTGGTGTCAGGAACTCCAATCGAGGGTCTGGACACAATGGGTTAAAGGACTACTTCACCACTTTTCAACATATCGTCATAACAAGTCCTCACTGAAATACCACAGTTTTTTTTTCTACCTACACTGTGTCTCACAGCAGGGCCGTGGTCAGATCAATGGATAGACTATACCAGTGGTTTTCAACCTTTTTCATACCAGGGCCCACCAATTACTCAGCATTTTAGCCGCAGAACAAATTAGAATGTAATATTCATCAAATCAAGAATAAAATGTTTGATAGTTATATAGACAATTGGAAAAGGGACTTATGGTATAAACCTAAGTTACGAACCTGCTGCCTTATAAAGGACAGTTACACTGTTGAACCGTATGTGAAGTATAATTTAAACAAAAGAAAACGATCTCTGTGTGCACAATTACGTTCAGGAACTTTACTATTAGCACTGGAGACCGGCAGGTTTAGTGCCACTCCAGAAGGAGAGAGATACTGTTTGTGTTGCGTTTGTGTTGTGTTATAGTGAAGTTGAAAATGAAATTCATTTTTTGTTTCATTGTCCTGATTATGATGACATCAGAGAAGGTTTTGTTAATAAGATGTCTTCTGTTTCTGCGAATTTCCAAGAGTTAAATGAAAAAATAGAGATATGTTTTGACAAAGGGTCCTTTATTGTGGCAGACTAATTATCTGTCAGGCCTGGGAAAGGAGACAGAGTACCATGTATAATACTGGGCTGTAATGTGTGAATTATTATTTCATTGTAAACGCGCTGTACTTGTACTTGTGAAATGGTGTCTTATAAACCCATGAGGGTTGGGCCCTTTATGAATGATCAAAAAGCCGTCTGTTTTGGACGAGAATTTCCCAACTTTTTTTTGTAATTTTTTTATAACGTGTTGTAGACTTGGGATAAATGCAGCGAGGCTGCGGGCTTAGGAGAAGGCATAGCAGTAGGGATAAGGGGAATGGATATGGGATGAATAAAAGGCCAACAAGACCAACACGGATTGGATGAAAGTTTAAAAAAAAAACGCCCAAACCACAACTATGCATAATGTAACAAGTCTAGGAGGTGCCAGAGTCATGTCTCCTCCTCCGCGTCATCAGTGCCCATACATGTGTGCGCGTGTGTGTGTGTGTGTGTGTGTGTGTGTGTGTGTGTGTGTGTGTGTGTGTGTGTGTGTGTGTGTGTGTGTGTGTGTGTGTCTTGGTCACTATCTCACTCACCTTCCTTGCCTGTGAAGGTAAATAACTGTGCTTCTGATGCATCCTCTTTGTCGGCAAACAGAGACTCGTGGTTTGCAGGCCGAGGCCGAGGTTTGGGCTGACCAGGAGAAACAGGAGGCATCTGGACAGGCTTCTTATTGGTGCTGGAGAGGAGAGGAGAGGAGAGGAGAGGAAGGAGAGAGAAGAGAGGAGAGGAGAGGAGAGGAGAGGAGAGGAGAGGAGAGGAGAGGAGAGGAGAGGAGAATAGAGGAGAGAGAGATATAGGAGAGGAGAGGAGAGGAGAATAGAGGAGAGGAGAGGAGAGGAGAGGAAATAAGGAGAGGAGATAGAGGAGAGGAGAGGAGAGGAGAATAGAGGAGAGGAGAGGAGAGGAGAGGAGAGGAGAGGAGAATAGAGAGAGGAGGGGAGAGGAGAGGAGAGGAGAGGAGAGGAGAGGAGAGGAGAGGAGAATAGAGGAGAATAGAGGAGAGGAGAGGAGAGGAGAGGAGAGGAGAGGAGAGGAGAGGAAGGAGAGGAGAGAGAGAGGAGAAGAGAATAGAGGAGAGGAGAGGAGAGGAGAGAGAGAGAGAGAGAGAGAGAGAGAGAGAGAGAGAGATAGAGAGAAGAGAGAGAGAGAGAGAGAGAGAGAGGAGAAAATAGAGGAGAGAGAATAGGAGAGAGGAGAGAAGAAAATTAGAGCGAGGAGAGGAGGGAGAGAGAGAGAGCGTAGGGAGGAGAGGAGAGGAAGAGAGGAGAGAGGAGAGAGGAGAGGA
>CM076980.1:10956221-11079107 GCA_039105355.1 Benthosema pterotum | reverse complement strand
CTGCTGATATTTTAACAGTAATTTAAAATTCTCTGATCCTGATTCTGGTAACTAATCCTACGTTTTCAAGGACGAGGTCTAAAGTATGACGTGGTGAGGGCTTCAGCCAGAGTTTCTCCTCACTTCTTATGGCCTCAGTGTTCTGGGGCTATGTCAACTATGTCAATGCCATTGTCTTTGCTGAAGGTTTCTTTCCAAGTCTCTAGCTCAGCCCTGCAAGGTCCAACCCAGACTTGTGCAGATGGCTGCTGGCTCATCTGGAGGCCCCGGTTTGTGTGATTAGGTGGGGTTGACTGCTGCAATCAGGATTAGGGGCTTGACCCTTTCAAAACTGTGGCAGTCTAGCCAAGTGTCTGCATTTGTTTTGGAGGCTATAGGAGACAGGTTTCTCACCAGCACCAGGTATCATGAGGTGAAGGCTCCTTCAATTGACATTGTTGTTGAGTCTTCATGGGGAGAAGCATTATGCATTCCGAACCATATCTTCAAGAAGGACATGAGAGTCGAAAAGAATGGTCACCATGGTGCAATATAACTTCTTTGAGTATGGACTATTTTCCTGTCAACTAGCTTGTGTGTGAAGGTACAGCACTTCAGCAGGGGTTTTCACCAGACAGCTTTTACTGTATGGATCTGGATGGGATCTGGCTAGAAGTACACAGACTGGTGTTGGATCTGGGTGGGGATCTGGCTAGAAGTACACAGACTGGTGTAGGTTCTGGGTGGGATCTGGCTAAATTACACAGACTGGTGTTGGATCTGGATGGGGATCTGGCTAGAAGTACACAGACTGGTGTTGGATCTGGATGGGGATCTGGCTTAAGTACACAGACTGGTGTTGGATCTGGATGGGGATCTGGTTAGAAGTACACAGACTGGTGTAGGTTCTGGTGGGGATCTGGCTAGAAGTACACAGACTGGTGTTGGATCTGGATGGGGATCTGGCTAGAAGTACACAGACTGGTGTTGGATCTGGATGGGGATCTGGCTAGAAGTACACAGACTGGTGTTGGATCTGGGTGGGGATCTGGCTAGAAGTATACAGACTGGTGTTTGAACTGGGTTGGAATCTGGCTAGAAGTACACAGACTGGTGTTGGATCTGGATGGGGGATCTGGCTAGAAGTGGGGGGGGGGGTGTGGCACAGACTGGTGTTGGATCTGGATGGGGATCTGGCTAGAAGTATACAGACTGGTGTTGGATCTGGGTGGGGATCTGGCTAGAAGTACACAGACTGGTGTTGGATCTGGATGGGGATCTGGCTAGAAGTACACAGACTGGTGTTGGATCTGGGTGGGGAATCTGGCTAGAAGTATACAGACTGGGGTTGGAACTGGGTGTGAATCTGGCTAGAAGTACACAGACTGGTGTTGGATCTGGATGGGGATCTGGCTAGAAGTACACAGACTGGTGTTGGATCTGGATGGGGATCTGGCTAGAAGAATACACAGACTGGTTTTGGATCTGGGTGGGGGATCTGGCTAGAAGTATACAGACTGGTGTTTGGATCTGGTGGGGATCTGGCTAGAAGTACACAGACTGGTGTTGGATCTGGGTGGGGATCTGGCTAGAAATACACAGACTGGTGTTGGATCTGGGTGGGGATCTGGCTAGAAGTACACAGACTGGTGTTGGATCTGGGTGGGGATCTGGCTAGAAGTACACAGACTGGTGTTGGATCTGGGTGGGGATCTGGCTAGAAATACACAGACTGGTGTTGGATCTGGGTGGGGATCTGGCTAGAAGTACACTGGTTTTTGATCTGGATGGGGATCTGGTTAGAAGTACATAGACTGGTGTTCTGACCTCACTGGGTACTGGTCAATCGGGTAGAGCTGGTTTGAGGTGGAGTGAGTACTAAGAATATGTCAGCTGATTTCATGGGCTCACTTGATTTTCACATATAGGGTAGAAGACATGGATTTACTGCCTACATCAATACATCAATATTACACATTTTGATGATTTGACTATTATCTAGCATTTTATATAAAAAAAAAATCATAATCCTTGAAAACGTTTTGTCATCAGAATCAAGATTGTATGTTGTATGAGCTGAATTGGTAAAATAACAGCAGATGATGGCCACCATAGCTGTCATCACAGAGTCAGACCCATAGCCAAAACAATTCCTTTATGGCAGGCTTTAACTTTGTGCCAAATGTCATGCTTTCATTGAAAAGTGCACAATTTTCACACAGAGGCTGGGCTGGGTATGCCTAACTTTAATCCCCCCAATACTGTATTGTTTCTATTTATTAACAATTTATACCATTACTCATTCATGATAGGTAGGCACTAACTTCATCCTTCTAGGTTCAACAGAATTTAAATTAGGTGCCATTTGAAGTAATTTGATGTACATGGTCGTCCATTTTTCCATATCATATTCCAAACATTAATATATGAAATCCAGTTAATTCCTGGGTTAGTATTGATAGATATAGCAAAAGAAAACAAAGAAAAAACAGCAATTGTGAGAAAATAAAGACTTTTAAGAAAAACAAAAATCCATTTTGGTCAATTTTGAAAATTAGGCAAAAAATGCATATTTTTTTTTCATCTACAGATGGGCCACTCGAACTAAAAATTGTTCTATAGGTCATCATCTACAAATTAGAAGCGAAAGTCAAACTTTTACAAGAGTTGTAAATGACGTGTGTCGTGGGACCCCACTATAAGGCTATAGCCTTACGTTTTTTTCAAAATTTCGACATTTTTCGAAAATGCTCAAAAATGCTCAAAACGATGAAAAAAAGCATGCTGAGCAAGACCGTAAGGCTATAGCCTTGCGTTTTTGTCAGTTTTTGTCATTTTTTGAAAATCCTCAAAATCATGAAAAACGGTAAGGCTATAGCCTTAAGTTTTTTTTAAAATTTCGACATTTTTCGAAAATGCTCAAAAATGCTCAAAACGATGAAAAAAAGCATGCATGAGCAAGAACCCGAACGCTATAGCCTTGCGTTTTTGTCAGTTTTTGTCATTTTTTGAAAATCCTCAAAATCATGAAAAACGGTAAGGCTATAGCCTTAAGTTTTTTTCAAAATTTCGACATTTTTAGAAAATGCTCAAAAATGCTCAAAACGATGAAAAAAAGCATGCTGAGCAAGACCGTAAGGCTATAGCCTTGCGTTTTTGTCAGTTTTTGTCATTTTTTGAAAATCCTCAAAATCATGAAAAACGGTAAGGCTATAGCCTTACGTTTTTTTCAAAATTTCGACATTTTTCGAAAATGCTCAAAAATGCTCAAAACGATGAAAAAAAGCATGCTGAGCAAGACCGTAAGGCTATAGCCTTGCGTTTTTGTCAGTTTTTGTCATTTTTTGACAATCCTCAAAATCATGAAAAACGGTAAGGCTATAGCCTTACGTTTTTTTCAAAATTTCGACTTTTTTCGAAAATGCTCAAAAATGCTCAAAACGATGAAAAAAAGCATGCTGAGCAAGACCGTAAGGCTATAGCCTTGCGTTTTTGTCAGTTTTTGTCATTTTTTGAAAATCCTCAAAATCATGAAAAACGGTAAGGCTATAGCCTTACGTTTTTTCAAAAATTTCGACATTTTTCGAAAATGCTCAAAAATGCTCAAAGCGATGAAAAAAAGCATGCTGAGCAAGACCGTAAGGCTATAGCCTTGCGTTTTTGTCAGTTTTTGTCATTTTTTGAAAATCCTCAAAATCATGAAAAACGTTAAGGCTATAGCCTTACGTTTTTTTTAAAATTTCGACATTTTTCGAAAATGCTCAAAATTGCTCAAACGAGAAAAAAAAGCATGCTGAGCAAGACCGTAAGGCTATAGCCTTGCGTTTTTGTCAGTTTTTGTGTCATTTTTTTGTCATTTTTTGAAAATCCTCAAAATCATGAAAAACGGTAAGGCTATAGCCTTACGTTTTTTTCAAAATTTCGACATTTTTCGAAAATGCTCAAAAATGCTCAAAACGATGAAAAAAAGCATGCTGAGCAAGACCGTAAGGCTATAGCCTTGCGTTTTTGTCAGTTTTTGTCATTTTTTGAAAATCCTCAAAATCATGAAAAACGGTAAGGCTATAGCCTTAAGTTTTTTTCAAAATTTCGACATTTTTCGAAAATGCTCAAAAATGCTCAAAACGATGAAAAAAAGCATGCTGAGCAAGACCGTAAGGCTATAGCTTGCGTTTTTGTCAGTTTTTGTCATTTTTTGAAAATCCTCAAAATCATGAAAAACGGTAAGGCTATAGCCTTACGTTTTTTTCAAAATTTCGACATTTTTTGAAAATGCTCAAAAATGCTCAAAACGATGAAAAAAAGCATGCTGAGCAAGACCGTAAGGCTATAGCCTTGCGTTTTTGACAGTTTTTGTCATTTTTTGAAAATCCTCAAAATCATGAAAAACGGTAAGGCTATAGCCTTGCGCTTTTTTCAAAATTTCGACATTTTTCGAAAATCCTCAAAAATCCTCAAAACGATGAAAAAGAGCATGATGTGCAAGAACGTAAGGCTATAGGCTTGTGTTTTTGCCAGATTTTGTCATTTTTTGAAAATCTTCCAAAATCGTCCAAACGATGAAAAACGGTAAGGCTATAGCCTTGCGTTTTTTTCTCTCGAAATTTCGACATTTTTTCGAAAATGCTCAAAAATGCTCAAAACGGTGAAAAACGGCATGCTGAGCAAGACTGTAATGCTATACCCTTGCGCTTTTGCCAGATTTCGTCATTTTTCGAAAATCTTCAAAATGATGAAAAAACGTAAGGCTATAGCCTTGCGTTTTTTTTCTCGAAATTTCGACATTTTTTCAAAAATGCCCCAAAATGCTCAAAACGGTGAAAAACGGCATGCTGAGCAAGACTGTAATGCTATACCCTTGTGTTTTTGCCAGATTTCGTCATTTTTCGAAAATCTTCCAAAATCGTCCAAACGATGAAAAAACGGTAAGGCTATAGCCTTGCGCTTTTTTCGAAATTTTGACATTTTTCGAAAATCCTTAAAACTATGAAAAAAGGCATGCTGTTCACGACCGTAAGGCTCTAGCCTTGCGTTTTTTGACGTTTCTTGAGAAATAACGAAATAAACAATGGAAGCAAGCCTTTGGTGTTTCTGTCACTTTCTATTTGGCATTTTGTGATCTCACCAAGCAGCCGGCGTGGCTCGCTGGATAAAGGTTGTGCCTGAAAATTTGTGGGCCTGGGTTCAAGTCCCGGCTGTTGCACCGTGTGTGTCGTCTGATGCCTTTAACAGAGAAATAAAACAAGTAATTCTAGTACTTTTCTTTGTGATTTTCATTAAAAAAAAATCAATATGACTTAATATAGTACCGTACTATGTCATCCAAAACCATAAACTATATTATATCTTTCATTCACTTTTTACTTTGAAATGTTTTGTAGTTTCTGAGTTTTTTTTTTTACTTAAATGGCCAATGCATTTTCAATGGCAATAGCACAACCTTTATTATGCTATTACTCCTACATACTCATACCTAGAAACGCCATTTATGGCTATTAACGTTCGTCTTACGGTGGACATATTTGCCTGAAAAGGAATCTTTGGAATGTTTCATCGTTTTAGAAATATAAGGCTCCCAAATTTGAGACTTTTTATAATGGGGTCAATGGGAGCTAAAAGGGGCGTAAAAAAAAATCACGTTCACCAAAAAAGTTCATTCACACTTTTTTAGATTCCGCTTACAGTGGAGGATACATGCTGGAACTTTTTACTTTGAAATGTTTTTGTATTTCTGATTTATTTAACTTAAACGCCCAATGCATTCCAATGGAAAACTTTATTATGTTATTAGTCCTAGATACTAACACGTAGAAACCCCATTTAAAGCTATTTAGGCTCATCTTACGGTGGACATGGTTGCCTGAAAAGGAATCTTTGAAATGTTGCATCGTTTTAGAAATATAAAGCTTTATAATTTATAATGGGGTCGATTCAATGTTGTTCTAAAAAGTAAGACCTTGAGTGGGGTTTGAACTTGCAACCTCCAGATAAAGGCCTAGTGTCTAGTGCCAAACCCACCGCGCCACCTGAGACAGCTGGAAGTTGTGGGTAAGTCTGTAATTGGCTTTGCGTAGCACCATTTAAACAAAAATGACATCTATCTCTGATGTTTTTTATTTATTCCTATAAAGTATGTTTGCCTGCAAAGGAATTCTTTATAATGGGGTGAATTGAATATCGTTCCTAAAAATAAACACTTGAGTGGGGTTTGAACTCCCAACCTCCAGATAAAGGCCTGTTGTCTGGAGACAAACCCACGGAGCCAGCTGGGACAGGTGGGTGTTGTGGGTCAGTCTTTATTTGTATTTGAGTAGCACCATTCATATAGAAAATGACATCTATCTCTGATGTTTTTTATTTATTCCTATAAAGTATGTTTGCCTGGAAATTAATTCTTTATAATGGGGTGAATTGAATGTTGTTCCTAAAAATAAGCACTTGAGTGGGGTTTGAACTCCCAACCTCCAGATAAAGGCCTGTTGTCTGGAGACAAACCCATGGAGCGAGCTGGGACAGGTGGATGTTGTGGGTCAGTCTTTATTTGTATTTGAGTAGCACCATTTATATAGAAAAATGACATTGATCTCTAGTGTTATTTATTTATTCAGATGTCGTTTTTCCTAGATTCCGACATTTTTCAAAAGTCTCAAAAACGATAAAAACGTCATACTATAGCATGTGGTCCGAGGTCATGTACTATAGCCTGTCGTTTTTCTTCGATTTCGTCATTTTTCGAAAATCCTCGAAAATCCTCAAGACAATGAAAAACGGTAAGGCTATAGCCTTACGCTTTTTCGAAATTTCAACATTTTTCGAAAATCCTCAAAAATCCTCAAAACGATGAAAAAGGCCATGATGTGCAAGATCGTAAGGCTATAGCCTTGTGTTTTTGCCAGATTTCGTCATTTTTCGATAATCTTCCAAAATCGTCCAAACGATGAAAAACGGTAAGGCTATAGCCTTGCGCTTTTTCGAAATTTCGAAATTTTTCGAAAATCCTCAAAAATCCTCAAAACGGTGAAAAACGGCATACTGTGCAAGACCGTAAGGCATAGTCTTGAGTTTCTGCCAGGTTTCGTCATTTTTCAAAAATCTTCAAAAATCTTCAAAAATCGTCAAAACGATGAAAAATGGTAAGGCTATAGCCTTGCGCTTTTTTCGAAATTTCAACATTTTTCGAAAATCCTCAAAAATCCTCATAATGATGAAAAAGGGCATGCTGTGCAAGATACTAAGGCTATAGCCTTGCGTTTTTGCCAGATTTCGTCATTTTTCGAAAATCTTCAAAAATCGTCAAAACGATGAAAAGGGCCATGATGTGCAAGATAGTAAGGCTAGCCTTGCGTTTTTGCCAGGTTCCTTTATTTTTCGAAAATCCTCAAAACGATAAAAAACCAGCATGCTGTGCAAGACCGTAAGGCTATAGTCTTGCGTTTTTGCCAGGTTTCGTCATTTTTCTAAAATCTTCAAAAATCCTAAAAACAATGAAGAACGGTAAGGCTACAGCCTTGCGGGTTTTTTTTTTTTTTCTTTTTTTTCTTTTTTTTAAAGAAATTTCAACATTTTTCGAAAATCCTCAAAAATCCTCAAAACGATAAAAAACAGCATGCTGTGCAAGACAGTAAGGCTATAGCCTTGCGTTTTTGCCAGGTTTCATCATTTTTTCAAAAATCCTCAAAAAGGATGAAAAAACAGCATACTATAGCATGTTGTCAGAGACCATCTACTATAGCCTGTCGTTTTCCTCCGTTTTCATCGTCCCCCCAGCCGCCCATTGGTAAAGCCATTGTTAAGCATTTATTTGGTTGATCGCAAGAATGTCCCCTTCATCAGTGTGGTTGTAATATCACACTATTGTAATCCTGGGAGTTTATTATTGGTCTGAGGAGTAACCCAATAGTTTTTAATCCTGAAATCCTCAAAATGATGAAAAACGGCATGCTGTGCAAGACCGTAAAGCTATAGTCTTGCTTTTTTGCCAGGTTTTGTCATTTTTCACAAATCTTCAAAAATCTTCAAAACGATGAAAAACGGTAAGGCTATAACATTGCCTTTTTTTTAAATTTTAACATTTTTCGAAAATCCTCAAAAATCCTCAAAACGATAAAAAACGGCATGCTGTACAAAACAGTAAGGCTATAGCCTTGCATTTTTTCCCGGTTTCGTCATTTTTCGAAAATCTTCAAAAATCCTCAAAACGATGAAAAACGGTAAGGCTATACCCTTGCGTATTTTCGAAATTTCGACATTTTTCGAAAATCTTCAAAAATCCTCAAAACGATAAAAAAAACAGCATGCTGTGCAAGACAGTAAAGGCTATGGCCTTGCGTTTTTTCCAGGTTTCGTCATTTTTCGAAAATCTTCAAAAATAATACAATAAAAAGAACAGCATGCTGTGCAAGACCGTAAGGCTATAGTCTTGCGTATTTAAAATATACTGTATTTGCTCACTGTGTACAAGTTATTGGGTTGGACATCCATGCCACTGTATAGTCATGCTGTACATACATACACAGCAAATTGCTTTACTTCTAAACTATACACCACTGAACAAGAGAAACAGCATTTTCCACCAGGTCTTTTATTTGTAAGGCACCAAGAGACGCTTCCTTACTGCTGAATGGTTCTTTCTTATTCTCTTTGAGTACACATTTTAGGTTTTTTTGCCACTGTCTTTTTTCTTTTTCCAAACGAGGCTATGGTGTAATTTCCATCAACATACATTATAAACAAGTTCATGTTTTAAGTTTCGCACACAAAAAATAGTTTAAAAAAATGACAAATGACATTTACAAAGCGCCAAAATAAAAAGGTTGTTACCACTTCTTTGTTACAGACATAAAGGGGCAGGGAGGGGCAGGGGGTGTCAATATAGTGCCTTTCTTACAATAGGCAAGTAATGCACACACAACATCAAAGTTTTCCATGACACTTGCCATACATACATACACACATTAAAAAGCAGCCTTGAAACATACAAAAATGCTTTAAAAAAATTATATGTATATTGATATATTCATATGTATATAAATTGGCCCTTCACAAAAAAAAAGGAAAAAGGTAAAACATACCATTCATGTGTCTGAGTTTTGTCAAGTTAGATAGAGAAAAGCTTCAACACATACAATAGAGTGCATCTCAATTACCCAATATAGCTCTGATTTCTCAGACTTTTCAATTCAGTTTTTCGGAAGGAGACAAAAATTAAGAATAATTCAACGGCTAGCACAGAGGGAAAACAAGCCAGAACTGGCGGGTATTGAGACACAGCCAAAATGCTTTTTGAAGTTAATGGAGGAACTCTCATCTCAGAATCCAACATGACACACTCACAGACATACAGGTGGGTTGCTAATGCTCTGTGGAGAGCAGTCAAATTACAGTGGAATATACCAAGCAACTATCAGCCTGACAATCACTAACACACAGTCGATAAAGACAGACAGAATGCATTGGATGCATGAAAGTTAAACACTCAATAATGGAACAGGCATACATGCACCTTTCTTTTAGGTACTACAGCTTTTGGTTGACAGTATAACAGGACCAAGACGTTTAGTGGATGAAAAGCACGTTACTGCCATCTGCTGTTCACAAGATGGATGCCATTTACTAAAAAGAAAAGAAAAGGGGGGGAAAATAGAAAAGGTTTGTTCTCTCTAGGTAAAAAAAAAAAAAACACCTGATAATTACAGTAACTGATTTTCTCTACTGTACAGTACTTTGTATGTCACAGACTGGTGAAAAATCTGTGTCTTGCACCAACTGGCAACAAGATACTGTATAAATATTTGTTTTTGTTATTTGGATTAAGTCATAAGTACTATATATACTCCATATGGGTGCAAGATGCTTTCGTGAACGAAGCCTGGCTTAATTGAGGAACTCATGTGTTTGCCCTTGCTTCTAGAGCTTTAGCAAGTCACCTATGGAACCTGTATTTCATCAAAACCAGGGGACAGTGAGGGAGGAACTTTCCTTGACACAAACAAGTTGAACAAATTATAGGAAAGACAGGCTGATAGTACAAACAAAAGTACAATAACTAAATAGAGTACCGTAATTTCTCGGACTATAAGCCGCTACTTTTTTCACATGCTTTTGACCCTGCGGTTTATACAATGGTGCGGCCAATCTATGGATTTTCCAGGTTCCAGGTGGGCTCCGCAGACTAAATGACAGAAAGTTGGTTAACCTGATGTAACTCTTAGACCCTAGCGGGTCCATTTGGTTTCATGTTTACACTCTCAAGAGTTATGATATTCACCATCTAAATTAGACACAAAACCAAAATAAATCTGGGGTCTGTGGGGTGAAGATGTTGGTAAATTGTGAAAAAGTTGAAAACCACTGCTCTAACATGAAGCACCTGACTAAGCCTGGTGCGGCTTATAGTCAGGTGTGACTTATACAAGGAAAAATCTGTATTTTGCCGCAAATTTAGCTGGTGCGGCTTATATTCAGGTGCGGCTTATAATCTGTAAATTACGGTATAGGAAAGACAGGCTGATAGTACAAACAAAAGTACAATAACTCAAAAGAATAGAGTACTCAGAAAAAGGAGACGGAAATCAGGAAAGAAAAAAAAATAACATGGCCATCCATTTATATCCATCTCTATTTTTAAGACAGGTCCTATTCAAGTTTATCTTGATCAGTTACACTGGAAAGGTACAGGGTTAAGGGCAGGAGTAGGGGATGGGGAAAATACAAATGGTGCCTTTTTCCACCATTACATTCATTCCAGCATGCACACAAACATTTCCAATGTTTAATTAGCCTGTTATTAAATTCAAGGAATAAGAAAAAAGTAATAAAATTTCCAAAATGTTTTAACAATTACATTTGAGGACATTATATTGGCTGGACAACTCTCTTAAATCAAACACAAATAAACCGAAATGCATCTGGGAATACTATGTTTTTTCCCCCTTTTTATGGTTTCACAATGGGGAAGAAAAAAAAAGGTTTCCCCACTTAGATAGGATTGAGGTACATCATAGTTGAACTGAAGTTAGATTGAGAAAAGAATAAAAATCAATGCTAGAGGGCAAAGTTTAGTCTAAATGGATTTCATGGGGGATTTTTTTTTACAGTATGTCCCATTTCACACAGTTAGAAAATTAATTTGAGATATTGAGAGAAAGGAGTTGATGGAGCTAGTATACATTACTAACCAAAGATGGAGAAAGTGGGGAAAAGAGACACAAGTTCAATTGCATGGGCTAATACTCCTCATTGCATTTAGCCACCAGCAAGTACCACTGGTACAGGAGGAGAGGCCAGACAAGACACTGGACAAATAATAATAATAATCATATACAAACTGATTTTATATATTGATTATTGGTACAAAAAAAATCAAGTGCGGGGCTTGTGAATAAAGCGCAAGGAACATGTGATTTCACTTCAAGAGGCAGGACCATGCTGAGAAACTGCTGCTGACATTCAATCTTAAAGCTCACGCCTCACTCTAAATTTCAGTCAAGCCTAACAACAGTGGCTCACACTAAAATAAGCATCTATTATTATTTTTTTTAAGTCTAGAAGCCTGAACTGAGTCTATTTCCTCTACATAATTATGATGGAACCCAGCCCCCCACCCTCCCACCCTCACTCTCAGTCTCAAAGTCATTCATCATCCGAGCGCCTGAACTTGTCCTCTTTCACACCTGCCAAACCCCACTTTTCAAGGAACAATTTACCCTAGATCATTTCAACACCCAGTGCAACTTGATGTCATCATGATTACTTTCCACCATCACGATTACCCCCAGACACACATACACGCGTGCGCACACACATACACACACACCACGCCGCACCACACCCCTCTACATACAGAGAGCGGACCATGACTTGTAGCCATCACAACTTAAGCTAACATCCCCACCTCTCCTCCTTTGCTCGTCTCACCACCCACACCCCTCCCTCCCTCCCAGTCGTTCAGTTTGGACTAATCTGACTTCTCCCCGTCCTCTTCTCTCTGCTCCCTTTCCGCCGCTTCTCTGGCCTTGTCCTCCTTAGCCAGTTGGGCCTGGGCATGGGAGTGGTTGGCCAGGATGGAAGAGAGGGAGAGCAGGCCGGAGCTGGAGGACACCGCGGGCATGCTGGGAGGGGTGAAACCCAGGGGCAACGATGTCATGGGTAGAGCCAAGCCCTGGAGCTGGGACAGCTGGTGCACCTGGAGCTGTTGCTGAAAAAAAAAAAACAGATGCACACATGTGAGCACATATGATATGTACAGTATATGCATGAAAGTAAAGTTCTTTTTCATGGACACGTATAAACATGTCTGCATGTTATGTATGATTATGGTGTAAATGTCAAATGCACATATGTAATATTTAACAATACATCAAAAGATAACAGGCCTTAAAAGCACTATATGGTGGTCAATATACTTGTGCTCCTTGCTTTGTTAGAATTACTTGCAGCACGAGTATTTGTGTGCAACACGCAGGTATGCACTCTACTTTTAAAATCATTAAAATCAAATTTATAAAGATCAGATAGGTTTGGTAACAACATTCGCCAAAATACAGTATAAACGACAAACATACCCGTATAATAGAATTCATCTCGGGGGGTGTAACTTGTTTGGCTCTCTCTATGGCACCCAAAACCTGCTGTTGATGCTATAACACATGAACACACGATAAATGAAAGACATTCACACACTGACTGCACTCTTGTGTGCAGAGTCTTCCATGGTTCCAGGAGGTGAGTTTTTCTTCCTAGGATAGCTGCATTTGTTAGGGCTTATGATTGGTTGTCAGCAGAAAATATAGCCTTAATCTTACTAAAACTATGCCTAATGCTTTTGTTTAGATTTGTTGGGTAAAATAGTGAGAAAAAAAGTAGTGCGAAACGCACTGTTCCAAGTTTTTAATTTATTTTCTAAATTCTGTTTTCATTAGGAGGTTTGTTCAATAACATTTGAAATATAAATTGACAGCTAATGACTTGAAAATTATGCTGATATCATTTGCATCAATTATGTTGGAAAATCAAACAAAAACATGATTTGCATAATAAGTTGGAACACAGTGTAAGTGTGTATGCAGCTGCTGGTGGTCTGTGTCACATGTCAAAGTGTTCTTGAACAACGCTAAACTTCTACAATCTCACTCACTGTTATTTGCTGTAGATAACTGTGCCAGCTAAATCCTGTGAATAAATTACGAAAAATGAATAAATTACTAAAATAAATGTACCTCCTGTGATAGGTAGGGGAGCACCTGGGCACAGATCCCATTCAGTCTCTTCACTATTTCTGCCTGCAAAACAGACAGAACATGTTAAGGACAGAAGACTACAATTGGTTGATCAAATGGTATTTTAATGACCCCCTGGTATCAAATTCAGCCGTAGATGGGAAAAGGTAAACTGACCATCATTGATGACTTCAATGACAAATGCCTAGGTTCTTTTTTCAACCATTATAGATTGGTGCAAGACAACTCGTTGTCCTGTGGCATTAGCTACCACCTGAATATACTAATTGTGCTAATATCTTTGGTGACTAATGCTCAATAGTGCTATGTGATCGCCCAAATTACACTGAATGACAGAGACAATAGAGTACATCTTAAAAGTAAACAGATGGTTAGACCAATTAAAAAGACAACATGAGAGAAACAGTAATTATAGTTTACCTGTTTGTGCATTTCAATGTTCAGCCCATAGGACATCTCATAATACTAGAGTAAGCACAGGGAGAATAAGACAAAAGTTGCATTCTTTTAGCAGTGGAACACAACAGCAAGACAATTGCTAAAATACAAACAATTGTTTTACAACAGGTTAATACTTATATCCCAGAAATATCCCAGAAAGCACGGTTAGGAGTCGGACTAAGATGGATTACTGATGTCTTGACTTTGGCCAGTTAAAGGCAATCCAAGACTAGTGAAATCTAGCCCAGATTATCCACTCATTTCAGCCAACACAACTCCTGTCCACTAAAGATGTTTGTCCATGGATGAATCAGAGTCAGATTGAGGCCAGACTAACTTAATCAATCATAACTAGTGATTTGGTCCATTTTTACGCTCTCAAAATATTCATCATGTGAATTAGCCCTAATCTACACAACTAGAAGATTAATGGTCATGGACAGAATCAAAGGAAATCTTTAGTTTGGGGGGTCTGTGGGGCTAAAATATCCTCAAATGGTGGTCCGTGGCTCAAATGCTGAATAAATGGTGGGCCCTGGGATGAAAAACATTGAAAACCACTGCTGTATATTACAGAGCAGACGGCAAAACAGCAGAGCATTATGGGATTTGTAGTATTAGCGGTGAATGCAGTGTTACAGCGGTGCCACGGCTGTATAATACCGGTGGGCTGCTCTAATGTTAATTTGATATTGCCTCAAGGGCCAAAGAAAATTACACAGCGGGCCAAATTTGGCCCGCGGGCCAGAGTTTGACACCTATGCTGTAGGACATCCTCCAGTGACGTCCAAGACTTCATCAATAATAAAACTCATCCTTGGCCAGATCAGACTAGTTATGATTACCGGGTAAGTAAAGTTAGTTTGGCCTCAATCTGACTCTCTCAAATTCATCCAGGGCCATCCGTCTATAGTGGACAGGATTTGCATCGGTTGAAATCAGGGGATATTCTGGGTCAGATTTGACTAGTGGATTGCCTTGATCTGGCCACAATCAAGAAGACATCAATAATTCCTCCTGGTCCGGACCATGCTTTCTAGGCGGGGGGGACGATTCACTTAGCTCACGATACGATACAGTACCAATATTTAGGGTTCTGAAACAATTTATATTGCGATTCTTAATTATGCTGTTATTCGATATATCTCATTTGTTTGCTACAAATGACTGTGCTTTTATTATACTAAAACATTTAAATGGGAATTCCCGCCATTGTCAAGATTTTTTTCTGAGAGCGTAGGAAAATAAAATAAAAATCATTAACAAAAAGAAACACAAACAGAACTTGGCATCAATTTGTGTTTCACCATGTTAATGATTCCTTTTTTTATCATGTCCACACAGCATCTCTAAGGTACAGTAAAATGTTGAAAATGGGTCGAATCCCGCTTTAAGCTCTGCAAGTTCAATCAACTAGAACATTTGAAAGCAATTTTGGACAATATAAATAAAAAAGTGCAATCATACACATCAATGCAGCTTGATAACGTCAGTCAGTCTTTCTGACATGAACAAATTAATGAGGCCTAGACGAATATAAAAAAATATATATCAATTTTTAACCTGGCGATTCGATATTGATATCATGGCATTAAGAATTGCGATACAGTATATTGAGGAACTTATGCACGTACAGACACAGACTTATGGGTTGTAGGAATACAGGAAAGACTTATGGGTTGTAGATAATACAAGCAATCTAATCGAGACCCGAGTTCTCATTCTCAAGTGAGACCTGGTTTGGATCGTAATAATCATATGAATCGCTGGAAATAACATCCACACACAGTAGTATAATGTGGCTTACATGCAGATTGGTTTTCTACACCTACATCTATGACGCATAACTCCAAATTTTGGCCAGGTACTAAGCCCTGAATCTTCCATTATGCCTACAGGCAGCATGTACAAGAAATGTGGGGCTGAACAACACAGCAGTTTGCAAGATTACATCTTGATGCATGCACGCAGGCACACACACAACACAGTACAGTACAGTATATCACTCACCATGATGTAGTGACGTTGCATCTCAGACTTCTCACTGGCCAGTTTATCACACTCCAACTTCAAACTGATTCCAAAGAAGACAAGCAAAACTTTACCTTTATGAATAATCTCATCTTGTCACCCATTTCTTGATACAAATTTGGATATGTTAAACTTAAAACAGGATTACATATTTAAAAATACAACTTTTCTGAAGTGCTTAATCTTAGATTAAGTGCATTAAAGGGTGACTTGATTTATAATTTTTTGTTTTGTTTTCCTACATTTGTGTGAGCTTGCATGGACAGCACAGCCACACGTGCCACTAAATATAAATACCTGTGGTACTGTGCTTGAAGAAACTGGAACTCATCCTTGATGCGGTCACAGGAGTCTGAAGTGGTGAACTTGAGGGGCTGACTGGACTGAGAAGATGCCTGGACAAGAATAGCAAAATATTACCATTTTATTATGGTGTAATTACACACATCCCGATAGCTGATACCTGGCCATAACACAGATGAATGTAAGAATACCAGTATGCAAATGTGCAGCCAGACTGTTGTCATATTTTAGGGTATTCATGTCATTCTTAGTGAAAATAGAGATGGTCGAGGACTACCCAAAATCGCAATCAGCTATTCAGACTCAAAATGATGGAATTGGTCGGGATCTTAAAAAATGAGCATAACGCAAGAATCTTGGTTCATAGAAGCATTTCACTAGCTCTTCCCAGAGAAATCCCAGTATATGGAATTGGAACCATGAAACGTGGATTATTGTGACTCATTGCTTATAGAGGCAAGAAAAAATACTTTTACCCAGGGGCAAATGTAGCCACACCCATACCATTTTTGGATACAGGACTTAGGTCATAGGCAAGTAAGCATCAATAACAAAATCGTTGTTGAAGGTGCTTGTTGTTTTCCGTTTTCAATGATGACATGGTGTTGGTTTGACAATTGTAGTTAGTTAGCAGCATAGTGTTCAAATCATTTTAATTATAAGCACTTTAATTTGAAATAGCTTTGAAATTTGGGTTGTTTTGCATGTCATGTTTGCTGGGGCAGTTAGGGCATTTAGGGGGGCATTGCCCCCCAAGCCCATGCCTAGATCCACCCCTGCTTTTACCATCCCAACTAATATTACCCACAAATAAATCAAACCTCACATGGCACATGCCAGGCCTGAATAAGGAATATTTTAGGGAAAGATGAGGGCATGGGTGTGTTTTGGTTTGTAGTAACAGAGTGAAAAAGACTAATCCTTTGAGATGATAGCTATTTAGCACATATGTATTAGAAACAGAATGTGGAGTGTTTTGAAGAGTGAGAGGGACGGGAGGAAGGCGGGTCAAACATCAAACTAATCCAAACAAAACAAAACAACCAGTGCGTTCTTTAAAGGGGAATTCTACCTGAAGAAAGCCACTAACATGGTGAAACATCTTGATGACATCATCAAGATGTATTTTCACAGATTTCTTTAGACACTTCTTTTTTCTGAGAGCGTACAAATGGAACCAAATGAACGTGTGCATATTCTCTCAGACAAAATGTTGAAAATCAGTGGAATTCCCCTTTAAAAGGGTTCAAGGCATTCAGTGATTTGGGAGATTTGGAGAAACAAAAAAAAACAACAGTCTGCCCTGGTAACAAGATATGAACATGCACACACTCTAGTGTGGGGTGGCACCTAACAGGCATCTCGATATATATTGTATCGTGACCTCTGTATCGTGATACAGATATCTATTGTGAGATTGCAAGCAAATATCCACTGCTACACACTGTCACTGCAAACCCATCCACAGGGGCAAGAAATGCAGTGTTTAGAAAACACTAGATTAAAGTGCTGCTGAATGTCGTAGGTGAGAGGTATTTAGTGGATGAAATCAGAATGGTTCGCTAAAGAGATGGACGACACTCACAAATGCCAGACCAATGCAGTAATCCAGCGTTTAATCTGGTCTCCTAAACCTTATTACTCTCTAAACAAGTGGCACAAGGACAGTGGGATTATGAGGAGAATAGTGAGAAAGAGGTGCTGTGCTTCGCACACAGTGGTCGAATCTCTGCTTCATCTAAAATGCAAAACTGCAATGCTATGCAGTGATATACTGTATATGGTCAGTACTACCTTGCATGGCTTTCACTGCCATTGGTGTGATTGGGATCCGCAATCTATGTAAAGTGCCTTGGATTAAGGCGCTATATAAGGGCACCATTTACCATCACCAGCAGTGGACACTAGGCACCGTAATATATTCATTATACCAGGGGTTGACACTAAGGTCTCGGAGGCACTTTCCCATCGGGCAAGTGCAAGTCAGGTTCTACTTGCCCTCAGCTCATGGTCACTTGCCCCCCAAAAATATATTGTAAGTTTTGCATTTAAGTTTACTTCCTACTTGGGTGCTTGGGTTCCAGGTGGTTAAGCTGTTTAACCAGATGTAACTCTTGAGAACGTAAAAATGAAACCAAATGGACCCACAAGGGTCCATTTGGTTTCATTTTTACACTCTCAAGAGTTAAAATTCATCATTTTCATTAGGTCTACACAACTAGAGAATGTAGAAGACTAGGTCATTTTGCTGTTAATTTGCCTGTTTTGTTTCCCAAATCCAGCCTGGAATTGTGGATAGCTAGAAAGCAGGGAAAGACACAGAGGCAGAGTGCAATGACCGCCTTCAAGACAAATTTATCTTGTGTTGTGTTATAGTGCACTAAGTTGCACACTTGCCGATCGGGCAACCAGGTAGCAGTCTTCATTTGCCCCACCATTTTTTTACTTGCCCCGAGCAAGTGGGCAAGTGTTAGTGTCAAGCCCTGTATATTCATTATACTGTGCGGATTTCAAATTCCAGCTCCACCTGTCTACAAGTAGAGTGTCCTTCCTTGGGCAAGACACTGAACCCCATATTGCTCTCGATGTGCTGGGTGGTACCTTGGTTTTCTCGTAAAACGCATTGGATAAAAGCGCTATATAAATGCAGCATTTACCCCACATATAGTATGATACAGTATATTATGTACCACATTAATTGGAAGTTTGGTTTCCTTCTGAAGTTGTTTTGGTGACATTAGTGACGGTGACACGCACACAAATTCGTTCAGCGTGTGTTGAGTTAAAGGGGAATTCCACTCATTTTCAACATTTTTCTGAGAGTGTACAAATGCAAACAAATGAACCCGTTAGGCTTCATTTGGTTCCATTTGTATGCTCTCAGAAAAAAAGAAGCGTCTAAAGAAATCCATCCACAGGTGAAAATACATATTGATGATGTCATCAAAATGTTTCACCATGTTAGTGGTTTTCTTCAGACCTCCATTTCTTGGGAACACAGAATGAGGGAACTTTTTATTGATCATGTCCACCCAACACCTCGAAGGTACATCAATGGCAAAATAAAATGTTGAAAATGGGTAGAGTTCCCCTTTAATAATGAAACCGGAATGGTCAACAAAGGTGCACGGCACCCTTTCCTCCAAAATCGCAAACGTAGCACGTATACTAAAGCATTTTTTTTAGTACAAAACATCTTCCTGTTTTCAGGAGCACGACGCCTGCCCTTTGCCCTGATGCATTTATGACGCTGACCCAAAGCTAACCTCGTCAACTATTGTTAGCAAACATGTTTGTGAACTAATTAGGTGGGTGGGTACGGTGGGTTCAACTCACAACGTCAACCTTCGCTGGCTGACATAAGTGACATTACACAGATAACGTCATTATTGATCATTTATTTTTGATCGTGTTCCTTCCGTGTCAACTAGCAGAAAGCGAGCTGCCTGGCGATGGCTAGATGTATACATTCGAACCGAGACGCTAGCCTTGTGTGCTAAAGTTGTGCTCAGAGCCATAGAGTACAGTCAAGAGTTACGCCAACTCCATTCACTTCATTGGGGACCGGTCCAATGGCGGCTCTCCTACATAGACTTCTAGTAAGAATGGGGTCAAATGAAACAAATGGGGACAGGAAGTAGGCAGATATGCATTGGACTAAGGCAGGGGTTTTCAACTTTTTTTTTCACTCCAGTCTCCAGGGACCATCATTTATTCATTTGTGCCACGGACCACCATTTGATGACATTTTAGCCCCAAAGACCTAAAACTAAAGAATTCTTTTGGTTTTGTTCACAATTCCAGGCTGGATTTTTCCCAAACAAAACAGGTGTAGACTTCTTAATTAAATAGTGCTAAAAACCTGCTAATTCAGATGAATATTTTAACTCTTGAGAGTGTGAAAATGAAACCAAATGGACCCGCAAGGGTCCATTTGGTTTCATTTTTACATTTTCAAGAGTTACATCTGGTTAACCAACTTTCCATCATTTAGTCTGGGGACCACCTGAAACCTTCTCAAGGACCACTGGTGGTCCCCGGACTACCTGTTGAAAACCCCTGGACTAAGGCAACAGCCCATCTTTAATGACCAATAATCCCTTTATTTTGGACCGCATGGTAGCAATAGCACAACATGAACATTACAGAGACTTTAGATGTCACTGTGCATTGCTTTAAAATAGTTGACATGTTGCATACATTGCCTAAAATAGTACGACTGCCGACGTTGAAAACAATGTATTTAAAACTCCAGCTTGTCCCCCTTTCAGTATACAATGAATGGCGCTCGAGCGCTCAGTTTCCGACCCCCTCAATGTCGCACGTCTTCTACTAAATGGAGTTGTGCTAACGTCGCTGTGGGGGAAGAGAGAGAGAGAGAGGGGGCAGGCAGCTAACTCCGGGTCGACAGTTTTTTTTTGCTCGCCTTAGTCGCCTACAACCTGGGCCAAAGTCAAAGGTTCTCGACTTACCGAGTGTCTTGATTGTGGAAACATCATGTCAACAATGGATTTCACCGTGCGTTTCCTTATTAGACTGCCCCGACAGACACACAGACACGGTGCACACTTTAAGCTAAGCTAACGGACTCTCGGGCTTTCTCTTTTTTAAAATGACTGTTAAAAGGGAGGAGGGTTTGTGTAGTTTTCACTCTGTCATCGTTGAAATTGCGTCAGACAAGTAGCACCGCATCGACAATGTCGTCTATCAATCTTTACGGTGTTAAACGGAACGTTGCCCCCCCCCGGAGATAACAAAGATTAAAGCGTCATCAAAGCAAGGGCCAACATCGGGCTATTTAGAAAACGCCTCTGGAGGGTTTGATCCTGGATGTTGACATATGAGCCTCTGGCTGACATTCCTCTGTCTGCAAAGAAGAGCAACTCCTCCACCATACAAACCCTGCTGTCGAGAAACGGCCGCCCCCGCGTGGCCGCAGTGCGTCACTGACATAGAGCAGAGATTTGATCAGGGGTTTTCTCCCAAGCCAGGGCCAAATGAGATACATAAAATATTGTGGAGGGCCAAGACTAAAGGCTGAACTAAAGTCTAATATTAATTTAATCAAGATAAACGTTAAGAGTGAGACCCACCATTTTGACACCAGGGCCCTCTATTTATTCAATGTTTGAGCCACAGAGGACCATCATTTGGGTCATTTGATGACCCACAAACCCCAAAACTAAAGATTTCTTTTGCTTTTATCCACAATTCCAGGCTGGATTTGGGAAACAAAACAGCCAAACATAAATGAGCATTAATCTTCTACATTCTCTAGTTGTGTAGACTTGGGGCTAATTCACATGATGAATATTTTAACTCTTGAGAGTGTGAACATGAAACCAAAATGGACCCGCAAGGGTCCATTTGATTTCATTTTTACACTGTGGTTTTCAACCTTTTTGACACCAGGGCCCACTATTTATTCAGCATTTGGGCCACGGACCACTATGGCATTCTAGCCCCACAGACCCCAAATCTAAATATTTCTGTTGCTTTTGTTCACAATAGCATTTGGGAAATAAAACAGTCAAACATGCAGATCAAAATGACCATTAATCTTCTGCACATTATATCAAACTCAAGGCCTGTGGGCCAAATCAGGTCCTTGATTATCTGTTCTACACATTCTCTAGTTAGGGCTTATTATGATGGTGAAATTTCGAACTCTTGAGAGTGTAAACATGAAACCAAATGGATCCGCAAGGGTCCATTTGGTTTCATTTTTACGCTCTCAAAGAGTTACATCTGGTTTCCATCATTTAGCTGGGGACCACCTGGAACCCTCTCAAGGACCACTGGTAGTCCCCGCACCATAGGTTGACCACTGAGCCCACCCAAACATGCGCCCTACCCACTCAAAGGTCCCCCATACCCCCACCCACACCCCACCTCTCCCCAATATAAAAAATATTGAGCAGCATGTTTAGACATGCACATCTTGCATGCACATCAATGGGGAATCCTCCTAATTATAACCTTCTTTATTCCCCAACCTGTGCATATTTTGGTGATTTGAATTATTGTCATTTTTCATCGTTATTTGTCATGGTTATGAACTGAATACCCAGGGCCTGAACGGAAACAAGATTACAAGGCGTGATCTCATTGGTTGAATGCTTGACTGTACCCTGTTTGACTGTGTAGTGTACTGATTATATTTCAGTATTCATTCAATTAAATCTGGACAAGCCTGCATGTCTGGGAGTCTGTCCTTCTATGGTTTCATGACACTCAGAATTACCAGCAGTGTCCAAGCGGCACACCTTCCACATTGAACAGCTCTACCCTGGGATTATGTATGCCTCCTATAATACACTCATTATTTCACATCGAGATTATGTGTTTCCCCATCTGTGCGCATTTAATCTCAGACCATGTTGGACCAATAGATATTAAACTTTGCATGCATACTGGAAATCAGAGGAAGTGGGATTGGGCCGAAATTTTGCATAAATACTATACCATCATAGACTGTCCACATGAAGTCTAAGATCCAAGATCAACATGGTAGCCATACAGTTTTTAGCTCCCATGTTGGTGCAGCACTGCCTAGAAAAGTGTCTGTCTGTGACTCTGTGGTGTCACCATGTTTGTGGTGGATCAATTTATTTGTATTTATAGCCAACAGCCACCATGGAAGGCATAAAGACTGCATGCTTAAAAAAATAATCAAGCAGTAATTATCAGGAAGTTGCTTACGTGACATGCTTCAATGTACTGGATTATATGTCGATATTGTAAATATCATTTAGATTCAATGTTCCTGATCTTTTGTTCTCAATCTCTGGTCACAGGAAAATGCTATGTAGTTTGATCTGATATTAGTTAACAGAGAAAGACCTCTCGGACCACAAATCAATAAAACAGCCAACAACTGAAACACAAACCATGAATCACACTTACACACCATCAGCAAGTATAGGAACAAATTTATTTCAATTTAAAACAGATACCTTGTCATTATGTTTCTCTCTTAGAAGGCGGCAATGATCATAAGTCATGTTCATGTTTGAATGAGGATCAGGCAACAGTGGTCGAAACAAATACATGAAACACATAAAAAAGAAATATGGCAAGAGCAATGTAAATCAATGTTCGATAATAACCAATTGATACAACCCAGTTTATGCAATTGCATCAATACATCCAAACCCTCACTTCCAACACAAAATAAACAGCACATGCAATTATAATTACAGTTTCTTAAAAAAAAGAAAGAAAAAAAAAAGAAAAAAAAAATGCAGATTATCTTTTAAATCTTTAATCTTAAATACAGAATAAAGTATTTTGTATGTACTTAATCATCTATCACTTGTTTAGTCTCTGGTGTGTGTGTGGTCTTTATTTATATATATATTTCTTTTAAAGGAGACTGCCTCAGGTGGCGGCCCTTTCTTTGTCACCACCACAACGTTGGCACTTAAAAGAGAGCCTGGCTCTAGTAGAGAGAGTGGGGTTGGCACACTCAGTATTATACATCATTTACATTTGGTATACATACAAAATAAAGGAAAAAAAAACAAAAAACAAAAAAACAACAGCATTTTATACATCACTACACATTTGAGCATCAGTTTTCATTAGAGTAAAAAAAAAATCAAGTGGTCCTACAATACAATAGTGTTTCGGTAAAGTATTCTTATAATACAAATAGGAAGAAGGGAATAAAATTAAGAAGGTGACCCCCCCCCCCCCCCCCTGCCCAAAAAAGCGTGTTCTGAATATGCACAAATTCAATGTTGATCTTAAAAAAAGTGATTACACTAAATAATAGGGTACCTCACTGTACCCACTGGAAGTTGTATCATACCCAATCATTCATTGATCAGATGGTATGCTACCAACTAATCACATAGTAGTATGCTAGGTATCAGTATCGGGCTAGCCAGGCCCCAAATCAGCCTTCATCATTCAGTATAATTTCCTTCAGGACCATAAATTAAAGGCAAACAAAATGGGTGAAAAAAAGTCCAGTCTTTACACTGGTCAGTGCTCAAAAGGAAATGACGACAATGATGTCATTGAACAATGAAAAGGGGAAGTTTGATGTAGAATGCCTACAAAGTAACAGCCAGAGTTAATTTAAATCGGAGCGTACAAATACAAATTTGTACAATCATTTAAATGAACACTCAGGATTTTACAGTGTAGCCTGTAAAATTATCAACACATTGTGCAACTGGGCTGTACCAAACCGATGAACCCAAATTATCAGCCGTTCAGCCCTTAACTATGTACCTTGGAATTGTAGTGCTGAGTGTGATTGACTGGGAAACATGGTCATGTTTCTCAGTGTGCATCACCATTAAAAGTGAGTCGCAGTCCACACAAGGTACATTTTCACACTACTGTAAGAACAGTAAAACACCTGTGTATTTATGCTGGCACATCATTCTATTTTAATACTGACACACTGTAGAATCTCTCAGACAGGTATCTCCTCCTAGCCGACTTCTTGTTTAGCATCAGGCTAGTGTCAATTTTTAGCAGGATTAACTGGCAGTCAAGTTCTGTTGGCCAACATCTATGATTCAAACACTGAGGTGAGGGTGGGTGTGAGGGGCAATACTTGTGGTGTCGTTAGTGTCTCTTAGGGAAGTTAGCGTTTACATAGTCCATGAGTTCAAGTTTTACGCAACACCATGAAATCAATGCATTGATGAAAAAAAAAGGAACACTGGAGGCTAGGGTGCATTAATGCAGATACTAGGTTGTGCTAGGTGAGAAACTAAGGTTTGCATGTAATCCGTACACAACCTTATGGTTTAATAACATCCTGCCTACAATTTTTAGCACTAAAGTAGTGTCCATCTATTTAAAAAAAAAGCAGCAGTGGATGACTTGGGTTCTGTTGTGGTCCTGCACTCCACTA
This sequence comes from Benthosema pterotum, assembly GCA_039105355.1. Lineage (NCBI taxonomy): Eukaryota > Metazoa > Chordata > Actinopteri > Myctophiformes > Myctophidae > Benthosema > Benthosema pterotum. Next base: position 11,054,240 of record CM076980.1, on the reverse strand, counting down.
CCTGCCTGATGCAACTGTGATAGCCCTTAATGACAATGATGGACACATCGCCTGTAGAAATGGTCAAAGACCTAAAAGGGTATCTGCACGTCACTGGCACTATGAAAGCAAGCATGGAAGTAAAACAAAAACTGCAAATTAACAATGAAAAAAGACACACATTCGGCAAGCATGAATCATCATGTAGACTTCAATAACTGATAAAAATTCCACTTATTTTTTTGTATGATACATTTTCTATGTATGCATTACAGCGCTGCGTCTATAAACCAAGAGGAAAGACATTTTTTCTTCTTTTATAAACATCCAACAAAACCAACGTGAGGGCCACTAAAGAAACCATGTGGTATTATCATAGACGGAGGTGTAATGGCAATTACAACTGGAAATGTCTTAAGAGAAATATAGAAAGTAGAGATAAAAGTCCATACTATACCAGACATCTTTTTTTGTTTTTTGTTTTTGTCTTTTACAGCAGTTTAGACTCAAGTAGGCTCCCCCCCATGAGATAAGGAGCACTTTAACATGACAGAGTCGAAGCAGTGAAATTATCAACACCTTCAAACCTGGTCCATAAATTACATAAATTAAAAATAAAACAAAAGTAAAAATAAAAAAAAAACATAATCAATATTTTTTTAATCATCTTGTCACCGTATTGTGAAAGGGAAAAAAGAAGGAAGAAAAAGAAAGAAAGTCTTACCAGCCCTAGTTAGTGTTACTGTGGAGCTGTTGCAGTTGTTAAGGGTCCTAAAAAAAAAAAAAAAAAAAAGAAAGGTTCTTGTTGGGTGGAACCATTTTTCGCCAACTATTGCTCCAGATCTATACACCCCCACCGACTCAGCACAGCTCTGTGTGTAGTACTCTATCAATCAAGTGAACAAAATCCATAATCACAGTATCAATACTACCGTAAATTCATAAGAAAAAACAAAAAGAAAACCAAACAGTACACTACTGAAAGTCTTCGATTTTTTTGTTTGCCAAAGATGGTGTACCACAGAGCCTTTTGTACAGGAGCATTTCTGTGTATATGTATTTACAAACATAAATATACACAAATAATAACGCTTAAGAGTCTGAAAGAAAGGTCATAGTTCACCTCCTCTCATCACTCAACAGCAAGCAAATATTGTTTTAATTTTTTATAAACAAAGTGACTATACAGGTTTTTTTTTAAGAAGAAAATGAAAAAGTAAACAGAAGCACGTCCCATGTTGATATAATGGATGTCACCGTTATGGTGTGCGTCTGATTGGACGGCAGAGTGAACTGGGGCATGACACCATCAGTGTTTTGCTGACCATGTTGTCTTGATGTTCTCAAAATGTGGTTGAACTTAAAACTTGACGGTTCCGATTGGTCAGTCAAGCCATTTCGCATCCATTTTTGCTAGTCTATTAGTTCAATATTCATACTTCTAATGGGGTGCCACACACTGATGATATCAGGTCCTGCGATACCGTCCGCAAACCACCTATGGTAATCAGTGCAGAGCATTTGTGAAGTGGCAAATGTCATCTGCTCCCAGGGTAGGGTAGTGTAGTGTACGTTTGTGAGTGCACATGTATCAGTGGAACCAGGTGGTGCGAGTATCATACGGAAGGTTACAGATAGTTCTGTGGTATACAGAAATCATCTGGAGGAGGGAAGCAATGTGATTAAGTGTATAATAAATTAAAAAAGAAAAAAAGAAATCCACAGAATTTTGTAAAGGATACTTAAGTCAAGTAAATTTATGGTTACTTATTTTTAGACGTTTTCTGTAGTTTATTATTTTTTTGTGTGTTTTTCAAGATTTTGGCTTTTCCTTACCCTTTGTTATTATCAACTGTCAAATTTGCCATTATTTGTTAAATAGAAGTAGACATAGCAACAAGTTACTATCATTAAAAATGTTTAAAAAATCTCATCAATGAACAGAGATTTCATTTAGGTTTTCCTCTCCCTCTCGTGCTTTTTGTCTTCTTGTGTATTACATATGCATTTACTTTACAATATATATTTATTTTTATTTTTCTTCTTTTTTTGCGGTTACGACGCTCACGTTGGAGGGTACATTCATAGATGCAAGATGGAGACAGAATCCTTCGCCCCGCCACCTAACTTCCTGAGTGCAACATCACATCACATCCCGTCTGCGTCACGCTGCCCCAACCCCTCAACTTCAAGCCCCATTATTATTTCCAATATGTAATGTACTGCATCTCAGGTCCATATGTTGTTGTTCTCTTAAAAAGGAGATACAGCGCTGAATTCCTTAAATACCGTCATGAGGTCAAGAAAAGGAGACGAATCTCAGGATACCGTCTCACACCACCATGGTTCAACTCCAGAGGGCCAGGGGCCTAAATCCACATTTAACCAATACATAGAGCTCCTTGTCCTTGTTGCCCCAGACACATGCACATACATAGACGCACCCGCACACACACACACGCACGCACACACATACAAACACCAAAAATCCCCTCCAAAGTCAGAATATAGCCTGTGGGACATGGCCCCTGTGCCAGGTCAGTGTGCCAGAGCCAGTTTTTGGCCAAATTTGACACATGGACCAGCTTTGGGCGGATCCAGGACTCTGACACAATAAGCTGCCGAGAGTAGGACGACGAGGGCGAGCTTTGGTGACAGACAAGAGGATGTATGCAGGCGGGAGAAAGAGAGGGGGTGGGCGGCATCTGTGAATCCACTGTATTAGATGAAAAAGGAAGGGGGTTCTTTTGGTGTGTATGTATGCGGCCATCGTATGCCATGTGATGCGTGTGTTACCGAGCGCACCCTCTGTAAAAGAGGTGTGTTGTTTGTGCAATGAGGGGGCCAGAGGTGTGCGTCGTGCGTGATCCCTCAAACCAGGTTGTACTCTTTGAGGTTGAGCTGTAGGATGGTGTCTTTGACAGCTGCAAACACAAAGCGGATGTTCTCAGTGTCCGTGGCACACGTGAAGTGAGAGTAGATGATCTTGTCGCTGTCTGGGTTTAAGTCCACAAACATCTTGAGGATGAACTCCCGTGCCGCCTGGGCATCTCGCTGCGGACCTGAGATATAGAGAATGAAACAGAACTGCAATCAGTGCTGGCCTGCCTGTCAGTTTTTTGTTCTTCTTGGGCTGCACCGCTACAACTACACAACTACTGCCATTTACTCAGAACCAAAGGAAGGGGCCACAGTGGAACTCGTTGGCACAGTAGTAAAATATCTTTCCACAACTTGGGGTGCAACGGTTGACTTAGCCTAGGGCAGGGGTGCCCAAAAGGTACATTGTGATCTACCAGTAGATCACATAGGCCGTGCAGATAGATCACATGACAGTCCCCCCAGCACTTGGACCCTTATAGATCTGTAACTCTTGAGAGCGTTAATATGAAACCAAATGGACCCTTTACACTATCAAGAGTTAAATTATATTTAAACATCTGAATTGCCTAATCTTCAAGAGTCCACACAATTAGAAAATGGAGAATAATTGTTATATTTGCGTTTTGCCAATATCTTTCCAATTGTGGACAAAAAAACGTGTGTTCTTAGTTTTGAGTGAAATAAACTAAACTCAACACCACGAACTGTCAACTGAACTCAAACGTCAAATACTGTTTTCAAACATCAGTAATAGCATATACAGGAAAACCTTACATTTTTCATTATAAGTGCATTATTCTTAAACACTAACAGTAAGTAACACCATCGCCACTGTTTCAAAGCTTAAACTTTCTGGGGAGACTTGAAATGGATTTTCAGTAATGGAATAATCACATTTTTTGATGTGTAGATCTTGTTGAGCCGGTCATTTTGAAAGTAGCTCTCAAGTCAAAAAAGTGTGGGCACCCCTGGCCTAAGGTTTGGTTCGTATTTATTTTTTTAAAGGAAAAAATCTAGGTAGTAGAAATTAAAGTAGCATTCATTGACTTGGGAAAGGACAACAGCTCATGCACACACAGAGGCCCATCCATCCCCACTTTAGCCTAATTGGAGGAAGGCCCCTCTCAACGGCTTTTCTTCCCAAAGCCCCAACTGACAGGGACAGGGAGTAACTCCTTATATGGTCAGCACCCTCACTGTATATTCCTTTAAAAATACCCCCCCACCCAACCCCATTCAGACACATTCTAGTAGGCCTGTGGGGGATTAAAATTAGCAGTTTAGCACTGTAGTATGAGGACATCAGGACTGTACACTGAGCCGGGTGATAGACAGACAATGCTTCCGGAAGTCGTTCATTTGACTATGGGAGCCGGCAAATCTAGTGATACCAGGTAAACAGACAATGGTAGAAAAGTGGGTGGGAGCAGCGTCAGACAAAAAGATAAATATAGCGATACTTGGGCGATTTAGGCAATTCATTCTGTACCCAGAGAAGGCAAAGATTTATCATAGTTTCAAAAAGAACATAGATGTAAATTGGAAATATCAATGTATTCTACGCATATAAAGTCATTTAACTGACTTGGACACCAAAGCAATATCCTAATTAGGTACTGAAAGTTTCCCCTCAATGTACAGTATAGACCTGCGCAGTGACGTCACCTCCCCTGTTCCAGAAGTGGATTCCCCATTCATTTTTCTCATGGACTTTTTGAAATGTATTCATATAAAAGACGATTATGCCGCGGACAAAGCCAACTCACGTTGTGACAAATCATGATGACACAAACAATCTTTCGGGACAATCAAATAATTTCTAAGATGAAAAAACAAAACAAAAAGTGTTGTAATCTGCCGTTTTCTACTTCTTGCTAATTAGATATATGATAATATTCTTGTTGTCATGATTTGTCATGACCTGAGTTGGTTTTGTCTGCGGCGCAATCGTGTAATTGTGCAATTTTTATTAAGCATTTTCTAAAATCTATGAGGAAAATGAATGGGGAATCCACTTCTGGAACAGGGGCGGTGACGGTCTATACAGGGCATACACATACACACACCCTCACCATCAAACTCAGGGAAGTAGTCAACCAAGTGTGAGTATGAAATCTTCTCCTCCAGCAGGTCTTTCTTGTTGAGGAAGAGGATAACAGAGGAGTTCTGGAACCATGGATAGGTGATGATGGTCCTGAACAAGGCCTTACTCTCCTCCATACGATTCTGGAAGCAGGACAGAAGGATAGAATAAGCCAGAGAGCTTGATTTGTGGTATAAAACCGTGGCTACTTACACGTACAGTGGACAATGTACAATGTCTGCATGTGTGTTTAATTGGCTCCGTTTGAGTCCTTCATTACATATCTAACATGAATCACATACTGTATATGGCAAGGGACATGTTGCAAAAATAAGACTTTTTGGTTCTATGCAACCCTGGTCTCAAGTAACCCAGACCTCTATGCCTACCCATACATATGTGGTGACGTCTAAAATCAATGGAGACTGAAACAATTCAGAGATGAAAAAAGGGAGAACAATCATCACAGAAGAACCTAACATGACTTAAGAGCGTTCCTTCATATTACATTTCAAAGCAGTGGTGGGCTACGACAGACTACCGTAATTTCCGGACTATAAGACGCTACTTTTTTCACATGCTTTTGACCCTGTGGCTTATACAACAGTGTGGCCAATCTATGGATTTTCCAGGTTCCAGGTGGGCTCCGCAGAATAAATGACAGAAAGTTGGTTAACCAGATGTAACTCTTTGAGAGCGTAAACCAAATGGACCCTAGCGGGTCCATTTGGTTTCATGTTTACACTCTCAAGAGTTATGATATTCACCATCTAAATTAGCACCACTTAATTAATACGTCATAAGTCATGTTAATTTCTGTCTAATTTTGATGTTTTGCCTATTTTGTTTGCGAAAATCCATCCTGGAATTGTGAACAAAACCAAAAGAAATCCTTAGTTTTGGGGTCTGTGGGGTGAAGATGTTGTTAAATTGTGAAAAAGCTGAAAACCACTGCTCTAACATGAAGCACCAGACTATCCTATACAAGGGGGAAAAAAAAACAGTATTTTGCCCCAAATTTAGCTGGTGCGGCTTAGATTCAGGCGCGGCTTATAATCCTGAAATGACGGTAATGCAACCTTGGAATATGCAGTAGAAAGTGTTTTTACGAACCTCGTTGTCAGACTCCACCAGCACTTGGTCGTACTCACTGAGCGCCACCAGGAACATGATGGAGGTGACGTTCTCAAAGCAATGGATCCACTTCCTCCTCTCTGACCTCTGACCCCCCACATCCACCATCCTAAAGAGAGGACCACGGCGACATGGAGGAAAGAACAAGTGGAACATCCCAGGAAAACAAACAATGTTATTAACATGTTATTACAATCAGTGGTTCGCAAACCTTTTCGTGTCAAGGACCAGCACCAAATTGACACCAATTAGCCAGCTGAACCGTATTTGAAGGACCTCCATCCAGAAGAGAAGATGTTTTACGGCTACGTTCTCAACCATTTTAATTTATTCCACTATGACCTGCATTGGCCCACCCGCCATCTAATGGCATTTCTATCTATACGGTAAAGTCAATGTTAATTTAAATATCTGGGCATACACATGGCACCAAATGGACCATTTCTTTATTTCTTTATTTGTACACTCTCAGATTTGCAGACCCATAAGGGTCCATTTGGTTTCATAATAATTTAACTTTGAGAATCACTGATTTATTTCTAGTTATGACAGAACTAGAAAGACAATGTGGTTGGTGCTTGGTACAGTCCTGAACAGTCTTGGTTTTGTGATTACAGGTTTGAATCCATCAGTGGAGATACTTAACCCTAAAAATGTATCTTTGCTTTCAATTCAACAATTTTGACCCCCCCCCCTACTTCCCAGGGAGGGAAGTAGGCCTGAAGCAGTTTAAGATAGTCCATTTGAGTGAACGATGAAAACCTGATGGATTCAACACCTGAAGTAAAATTAGAGCAGTGCCAGAACAAATTCATTTCCCAAACATGATCATTCCACAAATGTAATGTGAAAAGCAATACACTGAACAGTTTGTTGAACTCTTGCCTTTTCAGCGGAAATAGCGGAAATGTCCAAAGACAGGCAAGAGACACAAACGGGTTACTGTACATGTAACTGGTGTGGGTAAGCTGCACCTGACTGCATCCTTTTTAAGAGAGATCCACAGTAGGATCAATTGAAGGGTGCTACATGCCAGTTTAGGAATTCATATTTAGTTCAGTAAAATCCAATTAATATTTACACAAACTCTATTTATTTATTTAGTATTGGTGAACTTTGCTGACAGTAAAGGTTTCCAAAACACTAAAAATCAAGTATGAAGTATTCTCATAGAAGTGTTCTCAGCATTTTCCAGCAGTGTTTCCAAGACATTCTGGGTTGCCACCCCTTGCAATTTTCTTTCTACCAAAAAAGGTTCAGAGGTGGATTTTAATGAAATTCATGAAATAAATGAAATAATTCTTTGTGTAGTGTCAAATTTATCTTTAAGATCACAAGCTAAAATGTTTTAGGAACAAAATACCCTGGTAACCTTTCTTCACTATGGTGTTCATATCAAGTGGCCCAGGATTTCACACCTGCTGTCAGCAAAACAAACCAGATTACTGCTTTTAGAGCAGGGCTGCCCAAAAGGTAGATGTAATGGTGATCTACCAGTAGATCACACAGGCCATGCAGGTAGATCACATGACAGTCCTTTAAAATGATCTGTAACTCTCTACTGTAACTCTACTGTAAATCTTGAGCTCGTTAAAATGAAACCAAATGGACCCATACGGGTCCATTTGGTTTCATTTTACCGCTCTCAAGAGTTAAATTTTTTTAAACACCTGTATTATGTAATTTCTGGAGTCAACACAATTAGAGAATGGAGAATAATTGTTATTTTGACCAACATTTTGCCAGTTCTCTTTCCCAATTGTGGACAAAAACGTGAAAGTTATTAGCTTTGGCTGCAAGAGACCAAATCCATCACAACTGTCAACTCAAACCCCAAATACTGTTTTCAAACTTCAGTAGTAGCATATACAGGAAACCTTCCAATTCTCCCCATCCATTTTTTATTATAAGTGCATTATTCTTAAAATGGAAAATGGATTTTTTTTATGTGTAGATCTTGAGCCGGTCATTTTGAATGTAGCTCTCAAGTAAAAAAAGTGTGGGCACCCCTGTTTTAGAGACTACGGATACTTCATAATATCACGGTCCGACGCTACGGGGAACATATAAGAATTCTTAAACTGTATGGTGCTCTCTTTTAACCTCCCAATATCACATGGGGGGTTCATTGTACAAAGGATGCTAGATCAGTGCAGGCAGCAACTTACACTTGATTCACACCACCCAATAGGGCAAGAGAAGAGGACCACAAAGCATCGGTTTCTCTACCAGCCATTTTCCTGGTGCAAGTGTATGATAAAGCATTGAACTAGAGCAGTTGTGAAGCCATTAAAACCCGTGTGGAGGAGACAAATAGAGAGGAGGACGAGGAGGAGGAGGGGCAAGGATGAAGGACGAAAGGATAAACAGAATACCGGTAGATGAAGAGGAGGACAAGAAAAGATGGGGGACAGCAACACAGACGGGGGGGGAGAATAAGCAGAAAGGACGGGAGGAAAACCCTGACAAGTAGGAGAGAACAAAAACACAGCAAAGATGCGAAAGGAAAGCGATTAGGATTACAGAGGGCACCTCCTCTAGTGAAGGGATCCCTCTGATGGCAGAATGATGCGGTCTCAAGTCACCTGGCCACTACCAGCTGAGAAATATCAATCTCACAAATAAAACAGTACTTCAAAAAAGGGGACACAACTTGCACGCGATTCTGCGGGGGCGTCGAAATATATGGCACGCAACCTAAAAATGCATTCCAGCAAAAAATCTGTTCATTCACAGCAAATGAGAGCAAGGTCATCTTTCGCTTGCATGGGAATTTAGGTCCCAGTTTCATTAAGCGTTAATCTGTGGCAAACGTTTCAGTAAAATCCTAGAGAAACCATTTACATCTATCTATGCAAGTGCGCGTACCTTGCGTGTCCTCACATGGCCTCTAACCCCGTAAACCTTTCGTACAGTACAGTATTCTGCCCATTACTAGATGTGCCCGTGGAAAGCCTCTGGTAGGGGGTGCAAGACGGGCCTCTCTCTCTCATCGAGCAGCACGGATCTGATCCACTAATTTTTGCTTTGCAAGAGCGCCCCCTGGCAATGGCCCAGTCCACTGCAGTCCACAGAGACCCGGGGCCAATCAGGGCCCTGCAGGACCTGCTGCCCAAAATAACACTCCACCACGGAGAGGACGACCTCGTTTCCTCTGCCAGCCAGAGAGGAACGGAGGAGAGAGGAGGGAAGGAGGAGGAGGTGGTTGAGAAAGAGAGAAGAGGAGCGAGCTGACCCATTTACAAAGACTGGGCTCCAAAATGTAGGACTTTGGGCTCACAATTGTGTGTGCGTGTGCGTATGTGTGTGTGTCATGGTTGAAGGCTATAAAATTGTGATAGCCAAAGTGTGTTGCTTTTCTGCACATGTCTTGTGTGGCGAGGAGTAAGTGGAGAGGAAGACGAGTGGGTTCCGGCTAGAAACAAGCTCAATGCAACTAAATTTATGTGGAGACACAATGTTCATAAAGTATTCATATAATTTGGGCCGAAGACAGACACACATTCAATGAGTTATGGGTTAAAGACTTCAATGGAGCCTAGGGATGACTTATTAACACAGAGGAACTGAAAATGTTCTCAGGCTGATTAGAGGCGTCTTTTCTACCTGAAAATGATGCTCTGCAAGTCGAAGGGGTACTCTATGATTCCAGTGGTTGGGATGCGCACCCTGAGCACATCCTGTTGGGTGGGAAGATAGTTGGAATCTGAGATACGATCCAGATCGGTAAGATAACTACAGGCAGTCCAGTTGAGGAGGAAAAGAGAGAGAGAGAAAGAGAGAGAGAGAGAGACAGATAGGAAGAGAAAAAAAGAGACAGAAACAACAATTATATAAAGCGTGACAGGCAGTTACCACCACAACCCCCATGCCATTCCAGGAAGCGTGGATCAGTCCTGTGGAAGAAGCTTCAGTGAGAACACCATATATCGGAATTCGGAAACACAAGGGTGCTATTGTCACTGGTCCTCCAACTCATCACATCCCTGAATCCTTCACATCTACCCTCCAGGATCTGTGTTTATTAGCCTGTAGCTGTGGCTATAGCTACAGCTACACATAAAAGATCATCTAAGCACCAAAATATTAATGGTGAAACTCGAAGTTTCAACATGACTTGAGGTCACGAAAATCATTCTAAAAAGCTTTAATGAGAAAATCTGCAAACACTATCTAGGACTTGGATGTGAGAGTGCAGCACGTCCCACAGAGAGTGCTTTATTAGGTCTTGTGTGTGTGTGTGTGTGTGTGTGTGTGTGTGTGTGTGTGTGTGTGTGTGTGTGTGTGTGTGTGTGTGTGTGTGTGTGTGTGTGTGTGTGTCTGAAGCAGACAGAGAAGGTTAGATGGGGAATCAGTGACAGTAGTTGAGGTGGTCAATGCAGCAGGAACAGAAACCACCTGGGATGAGAGATATAGAGGATTTATAAAACAGATTATGTCAAAGATTCCAGGAATGAAATTATTACATTATATTTACAAAGTGTTTTAACTCCTCCACCTTTCAGTGCATTTCTCCTATTACTTCCAGGAGAATCTCTGACATATATCTGTCCAATGCGTTTCCATCTGGTGCTGCTTGGCGACAGCTCCAGCGTTGAGCACCCAGCTTCGGTCTAACTTGCCACCCAGAAATTTTTGCAAAAGTCTGGCCGTAAACCACCGAACTGCAGTCAGGTTAACCTACATGTCCAACGGACTAGAGGGGGGCTAGTAGGGCAGTCCCCTACTACAACTAAATGGATAGAAATTAAGTTAAAATCTAGGCCTTACATGTTTCGGCGGTGATGCAACCAACACGGCCATAATTCAATTAAAACACCCCCCCCCCGTCAATAGCTCTGGGCGAGGTAACTACTACTAAGCCCGTCATACAGTATTAACTCCTGATAGCCATCAGTGGTTTGGGCCAGCCTCAAGCTGCTGCTGCTGCGGGGGCCGTGGTCCTCCTTGTACCATGGGAAGGTACCTGAAGATGACGTTCTCCAAGTCAAAGGGGTACTCTATGATGCCCGTGGTGGGAACACGGACCCTCAGCACGTCCTGCTGGGTGGGAACGTACCCCTCCGCAGTCACGCGGTCAATATCGCTAAGGTAACTGGAGAACACACATGCACAATGCAGGGTAACATTGAGATTGAGATGGTAGGCGACATGTTTTCTCACACTCATTCTGGAGACTTGCATGCAGACACAAATACATACCAGTCACTCTTAGACACACTGTATATCACAATGATATAGTAAAGGGGCGCACACATAGGGCCTACAATATTAAGTGTGTGCGTGCACACAGACACACACAATTTACAATTTAGACATTTAACGGACACCCTTAATTCAGAGCGACTTTTCATCAACGTTTACAGTTTAACCAGTATTTACAATACACATTCCAATGTGTATTGTGTACAATATACAATGTATACTAAAACATTAGACATCCTATATAAGTCACTGCTGCAAGTACTATGGGATACAATTGCTATGGGCTGAGATGGAGTCTGAAGAGTTGTGTTTTCAGACTGCAGCGGAAGATAGGTAGTGAGTCTGTGGTTCTGATGGAAAGTGCATTGCATAGTTTTGGAGCCAGGAGGGAGAAGAGCTTTGGGCCGTGTTTTGTCCAGGTGTTTTTAGCGAGGGTACTGAAAGTTTTCCCAGTGTCGGCTGATCGGATTGCACGGGAGGGCTTGTAGGGTCCAGACCAGTAAGATAAAGTGGAGTCAAAACTTTGGTTGGTTTGAATGCAGGCATGAGAGTTTTGAACTCTGTGCATGCAGTGACCAGGAGCCAACGGAGGGCACGGAGAAGGGGAGTGACATGTGAGAATTTTGGCTGGTTAAAGACCAAGCGGGCCACAGTATTTTGGATCAATTGGAGGGGCTTCAGTGCACATGCCGGTACACCAGTAAGGAGGCAGTTACAGTAGTCCAGTTTTGATATGACTGTTGTCTGGATGAGAATCTGGACTGACTCTTCTGCACGCGCACACACACGCACACAGATAATACTTCTCATTTGTTTCAACTTGCCTATACTACCAGATGGGCTGTGAGATGGGCAGAGATTGACTTCTTGTAAACTAATTTAACTTTGTTGTCTATCTTCATACTTCATGCTTCTGCATGCTGCCTGCCTGATAGTTGGTATGCTCTATGGTATGCATGCATGTGCATAGGATATTTCCTATTTCCCTAGAAAATAATGAGGCACAAATGGCAATATTTTTTTTCTTCTGTAAATAATGAAAAGGACAGGCCTATGAGAATATTTTAGTCTAATGTTCATTTGCTTGTAAGCTAAATAAAATAAAACTTTGTGGATTTTTATTTCTTATTTTTTTAAATGCAAAACATCGAAACCGAAACGCTCACTCATACCAAGGTACAAGTCGAACCGTGGGATAAGTGAACCGTTGCACCCCTAATAAGCAGACAAATACAATAAAGCAACAGAATTTGCAAATGCTACACAGATCTGAGCACAGATCACAGGTACTAATATTAACAAGCTGGTGGCACCAAAATCTGGCTGTATCTGCCTCCATCTCTATGAGGCAGTTTGTTACACTTTCCCTGCTCCTTGAGAGATGCACGTTTTTAAGGATGAGGGTACATAATACCTTCAGATACATCCGGATCTAACTAATGAATGCTTATGAAAACTTTATGATAATCATAGTGCCACAGTGATTTAGTCTATATCAGCAAAATTAGTCTCCGTCTCTGCCATGATTTTGTATCATGTCCAGTGTTAAGATACAGTCACAGTGGTACATTAGCAAAATCTGATCCAATTTGACATGTGGGCACTACATTCCAAAACTCCTAAGGGCGAGTTTATGACAAATGTATACTGCAGCTAAGTCAGACGGAACAGTGCCAGAGTCACTGTTTTGCTTTCAATTAGCTATGAGTGTTAAATGGGTGAGAGTGCGTGCACTCTGTGTGCACTCTCAGGCTCCGCCTCTCTCCATTTATTCTGCCCTCAGCTCAGCTCAGCTCTCAGGTGCCCAGACGCACTGATAACTCCAATTGATAAGCCAACTTCTCAGTACAGTTGCAAATTCAGACACCAGCCACAAGTTTCATCACATTTCTGTACATTTCGTGGATATTCTTAAGTTATCAGAGTACATATAAGACATGCTGTCTGACATGTCATTGTGGGGGATCAAACCTGTAACCTTACGGTTACAGGAGAACCCATCTAACCCACTAGACTGGGTTTTTGATTACTCTACCAGCCAACCAGCTGGGTAGGTCAGAACGAGCAAATCCGCTGTCACGGCATGTGAACCCATGGTATTGCCATTGCTTGTGAAATCGAATATACAATACTGTTCACATCCCCATATGAATGGAACGGCATCTCTAAGCCAGCCAGGCCAGGCACAGCCCAACTATGAAATTAGGGATGTGAAAAAGCCATGGTCCTGCTCATCGCAACCCCAAGTCGTGTTTTTGTAATGTTTCTTCTAATAAAAAGCTAAAAATGTATCAATAATATGATACACACATTTCCTACACTACAAGTTGTCACTAAGTTGTTGCACATTTCTATTCTTTTGTGTGTGGGAGGGGAGGAGTAATAAAGTAATATGTAACATATTACTGTTTGATTCAAATAATAAGTAATATAATATTACTTTTTCTAAGGGGTCATGAATAAATAAATAAATAGCTGAAGCTGTTACTCTACTAAGTAATACTGCCCTACACTGTCCATCACATCCGCATAGACACCCAATTTCACCACAGAGATGCACTCATGCATGCCAACTCCTGTCCCACGCACAAACATTAGGCACCATTCCTGTATATACAAGATAATCTATCCACACTCCAAGACTGCATTCATTGGATGTTGCAACACTCACAATACACAGCATGCAGTCTCCTTGCACGCACAAACACACAGACAAACATACTATTTGGTGGAGTCGGACAGCTGGTACTCCCTACGGCGGTCGTAGGCTTCCTGTATCCCCGGGTCAGCCCACAGCGTCTTGATTGCTATAATGTAGGGCTGGTCGAAGCCATTGATCTTCTCGATGTCCACCTCTTTCACCAACATGGCATTAGACTGAGGACAGTAGGGATGGAGAGGGAGCAGGTGAGGTAGAGAAGGAAGAGACAGAAGAGGAAAGCATGGACAGGGGAGAGGAAAGAGGAAGAGATTAGGGGGGCGAAGAGATGGAGAAAGCGTGTGTGTAAACTGGGGGTTTCATCCATTGCTTGTCCATTTTCCCCTCTGCCGTTTTGACAGACAGAACCTTGACAATGGCTAAACAGATGGATACATCACATTATTTATCAACTGATTCAGGCCAAAACCGAGAAAAGGGTCCTCAAGCATTCCTAATTTAGAGACCGGAGGAGGCAAACACTGTAGTAGAGCCCAACCGATGTCATTTTGTAAAATTGCAATGCCGATGGAGTTTTAGAGTCCTTGATCAGCTGATCAAGAAAATAAATAACCTGAAAATGTATTGAATCTATTGAAAAGAGTCAAATATTCATATATCGTCACTGTCAGGCAGAAACCTTGTATCGGCCTATTTCAACTTTTGTTTGTACGCATGTTATGTATCATAAGTTAATGTCCCATTTATTCATACAAGATTTTTAGCCTCGGGTCCAGACTGTTAACCCCACGATTTTCCAAATGCTTATGGTACAACCATAAGACTGCTCGTGAGTATGCACATTTTGTAATAAACGGGGTGTAACGCAGAGTCCCTCACTTGGTGCGGCCTCCAAAACTAGTCTACTACTCAAAACAAAACAGTGTGTCGGTTGTTGCAATTGTTGTCGATTACGCTCGTGCATCATGCATTGCTGTCAATATATGTCCAATATGTACAGTCCCATTACTCTGCTTCCTTCAGTCTTGTCTTGTTTTTCAAATGGTGCTCAGGGCTTGACACTAACACTTGCCCACTTGCCCGGGGCAAGTAAAAAAACTGATCGGGCAAGTGAAGACTGCTACCTGGTTGCCCGATCGGGCAAGTGTGCAACTTAGTGCACTATAACACAACACAAGATAAATTTGTCTTGAAGGCAGTCATTGCACTCTGCCTCTGTGTCTTTCCCTGCTTTCTAGCTATCCACAATTCCAGCCTGGATTTGGGAAACAAAACAGGCAAATTAACATACACATCAACATGACCATTAATCTTCTACATTCTCTAGTTGTGTAGACCTGGGCTAATTAAGATGATGAATTTTAACTCTTGAGAGTGTAAAAATGAAACCAAATGGACCCGCAAGGGTCCATTTGGTTTCATTATTACGTTCTCAAGAGTTACATCTGCAAAATTTACAATATATTTTTGGGGGGCAAGTGACCATGAGCTGAGGGCAAGTAGAACCTGACTTGCACTTGCCCGATGGGCAAGTGCCTCCGAGAACTTAGTGTCAACCCCTGGTGCTACAGTTCTGTGAGCACCGCTTGGTGATTGTTGGAATTATCTTTCCGGGTTGAGCAGCCAATAGTTATCGACCCCATATAGCATTCGTAGATTGCTATAGATTGCTACGGATCTACAATCTCTCAAGTACCCAACACGTACGATGCATTGTGAACTTGTAGA
The DNA here is from genome assembly GCA_039105355.1 of Benthosema pterotum. Taxonomy (NCBI): domain Eukaryota; kingdom Metazoa; phylum Chordata; class Actinopteri; order Myctophiformes; family Myctophidae; genus Benthosema; species Benthosema pterotum. The sequence continues at coordinate 11,038,569 of CM076980.1, read as the reverse complement.
CTGGATATTTTCGCTATTTTTTTTTTCTTTTTTTTTTAAACAATGGAATAGTTTTGGACATAAGGGAGCTACCAGCAGCAACAACATATAGCCTATATATGTTTCTGTATCAATGTTGTATAGTTTGAGCAGATTCAATTCCAATTGGCTACTATGCTTATGATGAATTTCACAGGCCTGGTTAGACGACCTCACTTCAACTCTGTGCCTGTTGTAATGTGCACAACTAGTGTGCGGGAGAAGGTAATGTTGTTATAGCGTGGCATCACCACCCTGACAGGTCCTATTCACTTTTATCATCGTCTATTCTATTTCATGATCTTCCCAGATTTTGGGAAGAACTAGCTACAGTGACAAAAGGAACACAAACATTATGTTTCTTCTCCTGGTTCCATCAGTGTGTCAAGCCAAGCTCTCACCCGGTTCTGTTCGTATTTGTAGGGGATCTTGAGGGTCTCTGTGGCGCGAATCATGGACTGCATGGAGGTGAAAATGTTCTGGTAGACGAGCCGGATGAAGCCCCTCTTGTCCTCGTCTGTATAGCCTGTTCCATGGATGATCCTCATCTGCTTGATGAATGTGCTCTTCCCACTCTCTCCCGTACCTGAGGAGGACACGCATTAAGAACATAAGAAAGGAGTGTCAGAAAGCCATAACAACAACAACAACAACACAACAGACAGAGACAGACAAAGAGACAAGATTTGTCACAAAACGGAGCGGGAGGTCATACACAACATACAGTGTATGTATGACAATCGGGTAGGGTGTATGTCATACCGATCCAAGCGAGATCTGACAAGTTTCCCCAACAGAAAATATTAATGGCAGAGAAATCGGACAAAAGAAACCGCATTGCGGGTTCAAGAGAGAAGATACTTGTACAAAAAGAAGATCAGTACAAAGATGAAGAGAACTGGTGGAAAGAAAAAGAAAAAGTGGTCTTTCAGTTATATTTTTTTTACTGTGGGAGAACGGTACATAATGTGTCAATCAATGACATTCAGGCCTAAGGAGGAGATGATGGGATAGAGAAATGGAGGGGGGGTGTTGCGGAGTGTTTGTCTGGCTGACAGAATGATGTGGAATTTGGGGAGGACATCTCGATTTGAGGAAGATTGACATTCTTAAAAACTCCTATTTAGAGCGCAAATGCCTCTCTGGAAAGTGAGTGTGTTCATGCACTGCAATGGACAGAGGTACAGTGCGAGGAAACTGCACTGGAAGTATTCGGATACTTGTCAAGTTTCTCGACGGGCCTGAAAATTGAGGCCCGGCCCTAACTGATCAGGCCCAAAGCCCGGCCAATTAGCATAGTTTTTAGGCCCAACCCTGACCTACAATGTCGGGTCGGGCCTGGTCGGGTTTGGGTAGAATTTTAGCACTGAGTAAAAGTGAAAATACCAATCAGCACCATCTTCATGAGGTAAATACACACACAGACAGACAGAACAGATTTAAAATAATTCAATATTTTTTTTCTTCCATGGAGCCCTAGGCCCGATCCGGCCCTATTGATCTACATACATTTTAGGCCCGAGCCCGACCCTAAAATGTCGGGTCGGGCATAGTTTGAGAACTATACTTGTCATCAACACAATGACAGTACCAGCATAAAGGCAGCACGCAGAGCTCTTATCCAGCAGGGATAGCACACGATAGGCAAGACAATGACAAAGTTAAGCCCATTGATAATTAGGATGAGCAATAAACAATGCTGTCGCTTTGATGCAAGTTATCCATATGTATGGACATTGAAAGGCGGTGGGGGTGGGTTCAGACACCCTCACTGAGGGACAGGGAGGCACAAACCCTCTAACAGCAGTAACGCTAGTTAACATAAACTTAACTATAGAAATGCAAAGTGGACTGACGGAGCACCATTATGAGGCGAATTTGTGAAAATTAGGAAGTGAATGTCCAGCTTGGCCTACTGGGAGGGTGCATGCAAAGTTTGACACAGTTGGTTAGCAGTATCTATGCAAAGGCAATAAAATAAACTAGACTTGCACGCTGCGCACAAGTAGGCCCTGGCCTAATACTAGCTATACAGTATAGGCCATGGCGGGCTGATACTAGCTATAAAGGTCTTTCACTTGCAACACATTTGCAACACATTACCAAATGGACCCGTATGGGTCCACAAAGTACCATCTTACGATCTCAAGGGTCCATTTGGTTACCAACTGTCCATCATTTAGCTGGGGACCACCTGGTGGTGGTCCCCGGCCCACCGGTTGAAAGACGGGTGAGACAAAGTAAGACAGACACACATACCACCTATACATTAAAAAAAAAAGGTTTTTTAAAAGCAGCCAAATGGACCCTCACGGGTCCATTTGGTTTAATTTTTTCACTCTCAAAGAGTTACATCTGGTTAACCAACTTTCTATCATTTAGCCTGGGGACCACCTGGAATCCTCTCAGGGACCACTGGTGGTCCCCGGACCACCTGTTGAAAGAAGGTCCCTTCAGCCTTCACAATCACGTAATGAACACCTACCGCCCCATTTAATTATGCCACAATGTAGGCCCAAAAATATGCTACGGTATACAGACTTCTCCACATTATTACACCAAATTAAATCCAACACAAATCCATAACACCCATTAACATAGAGCAGAGGTTTGCAACCTTTTCCATCCCAGGCCCCACTATTTTTTCTGCACTTTACCACCATTTGATGTTGAGCCTGAGCCTCTCTGACCCCAAAACGAGGATTTTCAAGTTTCAGGAGATATTCAGGAGATACAGTAACTGGCAAAACGGTTGTCAAAATAACAATTCTTTTACACTTTCTAAATGAGTACATTTTTGAAAATTAAGTAATTCAGATGTTTAAATATAATTTAACAATTTGAGAGAGTAAAATGATACCAAATGGACCCGTATGGGTCCACAAAGTACCATCTTACGATCTCAAGGGTCCATTTGGATACCAACTGTCCATGGCCCACCGGTTGAAAGACGGGTGAGACAAAGTAAGACTGACACACATACCACCTCTACATAAAAAAAAAGGTTTTTGAAAAGCAGCCATAATACCATTACCATAGCAACCCCCCCCCCCTTGTTTGTCTCCCACTATCTTTGTTTTGTGTTCATTCCTGTGCCCCCCATCCCTTTTCATACACCCCACCTCTTCCACTTTCCTAGGGGATAGTAAATATAACTGCAGGCCCCTCAGGCTGACTGTGCTCTTCATCTCTTGCTGCAACCAGGGGCGGATCTAGGGATGGGCATGAGGGGGGCAATGCCCGCCTAAATGCCCTGACTGCCCCACCAAACATGATGGCATGCAAAACAACTCAAGATATTTCAAATTAAAGTGCTTATATTTAAAATGATTTGAAACACTACTACTACTACTACTACCGGTACTACTTACTACCTTTAGCTTTATGCATGCTGCGTGTCTGTTGCAACTTCAACAACAACTGATGTTATTATTGATGCATAATAAAAGTCCTATAACTGAAAATGGTATGGGTGCGGCCTCATCGCCCGTGGCGCGAAGTGACATTACCTTACCATTTTCTCCTGCCCCCCCTAATTGGGAAATGTTACATCCACCCCTGGCTGTAACACAGAAGAACGGCCAAAAGCTATTTAGACATACTGTACGAGAGTGAGTGAGTGAGTGAGTGAGTGAGTGAGTGAGTGAGTGAGTGAGTGAGTGAGTGAGAGAGAGAGAGAGAGAGGTGGGGGGGTGGTCTAAGGTACAAGAGCAGGTGGAAACCCTGCTCTTGGACCTTCGACCAGCCCTATTGACAATATCGGTAGAGGGCGCAAATCCTGGTTGTTTTTCCCGGTGAAAAGCGGTCGCGTTCTGGCCAAAAAGTCCATCTTATCCGTGTGGTGGGGGGCTCAGAGTGCTACCACTAAGGTAAGTGGGCTTTCTAATGACACAAGACGTGTTTATTTTGGTGAGTAGGTAAAACGTTGTTTATATATCCACTCGAGAAGAGAGGCCGGTCGGGTGGAGTAACGGCCGATTGAACGGAGACGAGCAGAGCTCCAATGCAAGTCAGACTCAGAAGCAGTGGAGTTCTGGACCAGAGCTAGGTTTCCACTAGGGGTGGGAGACGATTCACTTACCTCATGATACAATATCGATATTTAGGGTTCTGAATCGATTTATATTGCGATTCTTAATTATGCTGTGATTAGATTTGTTATGTTGCGTTTTTTTATTTTTTTGCCACCAATGACCGTGCTATTCTACAAGAACATTTTTTCAGACAAAAGTTCCATTTATTTCTTAAATGTTTATCAAAATAGGTGATCTACAAGCCTCCAATGCTGGTAGATTTTTTTCAGTAGTTCAAATGGCCAGTGTACAAGCTCACAACATGTTAATAGATTGACATGTTGAAATATTCCAAAAAGTATTTCAAAATAGTAAAAAACGAATTAAGGAATTTGGGATAAGGGGTTTAGAATGTAACAAAAATGGAGCCCTACGTCTCTGGCAATCGGGAGAGACAGCTATGTCATAAAACCGCGCTCTACCCATTTTTTTCCCAATGAGAAAATGCTCAGTAGGTTGAGTCAGTGTGCACATGAGTTAATTGCATTAAAATTTTAATCGGATTAATCAACAAAATTAATTTAACTAATTAACTTGTTATTTTCAACAGCCTTGCTAAGTCTTAACTTCTCAACACACACGCCACTTTTTTCATTTTTATAAAGGCTGGTAGTGGCTGTGCACATGCACTGTAGCTAGCACTAAAACTGACCAAAGTCAACATATCATGCTTCACAAATGGAGAGTTGGTTAACCAGATGTAACCTGTTTTGTTTCCCAAATCCAGCCTGGTATTGCGGACAAAACCAAAAGAAATCTTTAGTTTTGGGGTCTGTGGGGCTAAAATGTCATCAAATAGAGGGCCCTGGTGTCAAAAAGGTTGGTCTTACTCTTACTTTCGTCTTGAAATCAAATTAATACTACGGAGACTTTAGTTCAGCCTTTAGTCTTGGCCCTCCACAATATTTTATGGATCTCATTTGGCCCCTTGGGAAAAAATAATTGCCCACCCCTGGTTTAGACGCCAATAGCAAGAGTAAAGCAGAGGTGCAGAGTGTTATTTGCAGTGTTTTAGTGGCACTTTTAGAAGTGGGGGGACGCCTCTTAAAGGGCAATTCCACACATTTTCAATTTTTTTTCTGAGAGTGTACAAATGTGAACCAAATGGACCCTAGCGGATCCATTTGGTTCCATTTGTACACGTTCAGAAAAAAGGAAACTCATTAACATGGTGAAATCACATCTTGATGATGTCCTCAAGATGTATTTCACCATGCTAATGATTTTTTTCAGACCTCCATTTCTAGGAAACACAGAATGGGGGAACTTTTTTTTATCATGTCCACACATCTCTAAGGTATATTAATGACAGTAAAATATTGAAAATGAGTGGAATTCCCCTTTAAGACACGTGCATGCACACTTGCATTTGCGTTCACCTGCACAACCCACATAGGCACGCTATTAAAACAAGTATAGCATATTGAGATTGTTTACAATGCCTAATTGTGTCCATAAAAGTAAATGACAAGATAAAAAACATAGGCCTACTTTTGCCCCAAAAATATTTTAAGATGTGAGAAGTGGGGGGGAGACACCCCCCCGCCCCCGTCTCCCCTCCACTACACAGGGGTTGACACTAAGGTCTCTGAGGCACTTGCCCATCAGGCAAATGCAAGTCAGGTTCTACTTGTCCTCAGCTCATGGTCACTTGCCCCCCAAAAATATATTGTAAATTGTGCAGATGTAACTCTTGAGAACGTAAAAATGAAACCAAATGGACCCTTGCGGGTCCATTTGGTTTCATTTTTACACTCTCAAGAGTTAAAATTCATCATCTTAATTAGCCCAGGTCTACACAACTAGAGAATGTAGAAGATTAGGTCATTTTGATGTGTATGTTAATTTGCCTGTTTTGTTTCCCAAATCCAGCCTGGAATTGTGGACAGCTAGAAAGCAGGGAAAGATACAGAGGCAGAGTGCAATGACTGCCTTCAAGACAAATATATCTTGTATTGTGTTATAGTGCACTAAGTTGCACACTTGCCCGATCGGGCAACCAGGTAGCAGTCTTCACTTGCCCCACCATTTTTTTACTTGCCCCGGGCAAGCGGGCAAGTGTTAAGCCCTGCTACACCCCTGGTTATTTGTGCCGAGGAGCTGCTGTGTCGGTCGGGAGCAGCGGCCTGACGGAGGACTGCAGGCCGACTCGACTCGGCGAGGGAAGGGAGATGGACCGCTCGCTCCCAACTAAAATGTCTGATTTATTTCTCGTGACCCTGTCACAAGATCCACTCTTTCTCCCTCTACCCTACTGTCGCCCCCCACCCCCACAATACAGCACACTACCAGCCTCTGTCTTGCTTTTCTCCTCCTGCCTTCCTTCCATCTACCCCTCCCCACAAACCACCCCCCCCCCCCCCCCCCCCAATCCTGATTCACGAGCCTAAGCCACAATCACTAAAAACCAACGATACCAATGCCATTAGCGATTGTGCGTATTGCTCTGATTCTTTATCAAATCCCTTGATATATTTCCAGCAGAGAAAAAAGTTGGCCTACACAGGTTCTCAACCATTATACCTTGCAATGGCATGCATGTCTAATAACATTTGAGAACATCTCGAAATAAATGACAGTACTCATCTTTTCTTTTCAGCACTGTACTGTAAACACATGACATTGTTATTTATGAGCGACTGCAACCCCTGGCACTAATTACAGTAATTGATAAGCTCAACAATGACTTGGGAGTTCATGATTCTAGTCCCCTAACCATTCCGTTCACAAAGCCCATCCCTAGTAGTCACAGGAAACCTCTCCTCCACCCGCCTGAGTCGTCTCTTCACGCCATCCTCTCATCCCTAACCACCCCTTGAAGTCAAACCCCAGCAACACTATTCTTGTCCACTGTCCATCTGTCAGGAATTTTGGATATTCATAACTAGAATATCCAGTCTTTTTCTAGTGATGACCTACAAAAAGGAGGTCAATCTTTTATTAGCTCACACACTATTTGGGCCCTGATAACGCTTTCCTCTCCAGCTAACAGCAAGAGAAAGATGGAGAAAGGAATGAAGAGGAATAGAATGGAGAGGTAGAGACAGAGAGAAAACAACAGAGACATAAAGACAGAGAGTCAGAGATGATGGAGAGGAGTGCCAGCGCAGCGATGACAGAGAGAAGACAGAGGTAAAGAATAGACAGTGGGCTCAGATGCTTTCAAAGCAACACTTCTTCTGGGTAACACCGCCCACATGCTAACATTGGGTACTATATCGACCCAAAACAAGAAAAAAAAGACAACAAAACAGGCTGAAGGTGTCCAAAAGCAATACTGTAATCAGGTAACACATGCACACACAGTTTATTTAATCCAGTGTAACGGCACATTTGTGTTTTTCTACCATTTTTCCAAATAATGCATCACGACACGATCCAGTCTGCAAGGACCTTAAGATCAGTTGTTCTTTGCTATAACTCAAATGGTATATTCCATTTTTATGCAGATGCCATCATCTACTGCTCATCTAAAGCAGAGGTTCCCAACCATTGGTACGTGGACCGGCATGCCACTGGTACGCGAGAAGCGAATCCCATGTTCTCCTGTCGTATAAAAAAATCCATTTGAAACACAGGAAGAAAGGAGTCAGAGGACAAACAACAGACCTGAGAACTGTTAGTAGGCAGTGAGGGTTGGGCGCTGTGTGTAGTGCGCGACCCTCAATCACCCATTGGAATGCAAATCATGCCTTTCAGGCAGCCTTTTGTGTCCTACTGATCTGGCAGGTATCTCTCTTGGAAAACATTTAGTGCTTACTGTACTTCTGATTGTGCGGGGGAGGATCTTAACACACGAATGCCCGTTGCCCAAAAGTCAAACTGTTTCCCAAACCTTCACAAGCATTTTTCAAAAACAGCAAGAAAAGTTGACTGTCTGTTCAAATGAAAATACCAAGGATTCCGACTTATAAATGGCTTTGAGTCTGTGTTACTTCCATGTTCCACAACACATAACCGTGACATCACTTTCCATCCTTGGTATCTTTATCATAGGTAACAACAAGTAACTAAACCCCAAATGCAATGCTCTTCACAATCAGCCTCTTATAGCCAGCTTTCCTCTGCAATGTATATTACCCCAGGTAGATTAATCTGTCTCGCCACTCTCAATAGAGGTGATCAGTCTGGTCCCTTTCATGACGTTGCCCGTGGCCATAAATGACTTCCCCCATTAATTTTCCTCATAGACTTTTCAATGAGTTGCATAAAGATGATTAGGCAGTGGACAAAGCCAACTCGGGTCATGACAAGGCATGATTTGTCTAACTATATGGTAATCAAATAATTTCTTTTTATTTGATTGTCCCAAAACATTGTGTGTGTTGTCATGATTTGTCACAACCCGAGTTGGCTTTGTCCATGGCGCTATTATCTTTATATACAGGTAGATCATTTTCCAAAAGTCTATGAGGAAAATGAATGGGCAATGTATTTCTGGACCACGGCGACGCCATGAAAGGGGTGGGACTGCTCAGCTCTACTGTGGGAGAATTTTACGGTCTAATTGATGACGAGCCAACCAGATTTGTCTGAAACCAGGGTACAACCAACCAGGGCCCACTATGTAAATATGGGTCGGGACATTAATAACACTATAATAGGCCTAATAATAATAATACTGAGAGGGGATGATACACAATATGATTATTTACAAAATTAGTCCAAAACCCAGATCAATGAATATTCTGAGTATTCATTGATCTGTGAGCATGTAGATGTCGTGCATTGACAGGTCAGGTTCATGTAACAATCATTTTCTGTAGTCTTTTTGGGGACAACACTAGCTATTCAGGCATTACAGCAATTTGGTTTAAGCACAGTCCAAAAAAGCTAACTAAATATGAGCGGTGGTTCTGTCCTAGCACTGCTTGTGAAGTGATACGAACACTCCACTTTCATCATATCAGAAACATCCAAGTTCTAACAGTAGCATTTATACACCAGGGCTTGACACTAACACTTGCCCGCTTGCCCGGGACAAGTAAAAAAAAATGGTCGGACAAGTGAAGACTGCTACCTGGTTGCCCAATCGGGAAAGTGTGTGACTTAGTGCGCTATAACACAACACAAGATAGGCCTATAATTGTCTTGAAGGTGGTCATTGCGCTCTGCCTCTGCGTTTTCCCTGGCTTTCTAGCTATCTCTCCTATCTCTCTCCCAAGTCCATTTTGCTGTGGTCACAGATCCCTGAGTCTGTGATAACTAAGGGAACCACAGATTTACACTGATTTACAAGTTGAATATTTACTGTAGTTGATTGTGACTTAAACAAAACAGTCTTCGACTGTGAAAGGAAATGTTTAAAGCACCCAATTAGAAAGTAAACTTAAATGCAAAATGTACAATATATTAGGGGGGGCAAGTGACCATGACCTGAGGGCAAGTAGAACCTGACTTGGACTTGCTCGATGGGCAAGTACCTCGGAGACCTTGGTGTCAACCCACCATCATATAAATTGTGCACACAGTGCACCGACGTGTTTACAACTTTACTGCTAAAGTACAATTCAAACTCTGTGTAGTATGAATTGCATACAGATGCATGCTTGCCGTGAACAAGCCAACTCAAACGTCTTCAATACAAAGATGAATGCAATAAAAAGGGTGATTCACCCATTTTTGTGCATGGGCCACAAGCATACATGAGATTCAGATGACCTGTTGCAGTATTACGCCATATTGACATTGTACCACATCAGGGCTCAGTGTCCCATGTCGGCTGGTACTTTGGGGGGAAACTACCATGCTGTGCACAGGCCTAGCTCTGTCCTTTGGAAAGATTACATATCAAATTTTGGTTCTGAATCCATCTGAATCCTAGTGTATCTTTTAAACGACTACAATGTGGATACCAGTGCTAATGATATGAACCATTTCCTCAATTCTAATTAATGAGATTAGCGAGATCCATGCTTTGATTATTTGTAATAAATAAATAACAGTTTTGATTTTTCCTGGTAATTGCCCAGCTCTATCCAACAATGTGTGTTAAAGGGGAACTCCACCCATTTTGAACCTTTTTTTCCGAGAGCGTACAAATGCAACCAAATGAACCCGTTAGGGTTCATTTGGTTGCATTTGCACGCTCTCAGAAAAAAGAAGCATCTAAAGAAATCCATTAACATAACCATGTTGGTGTTTTTTTCCAGACCTCCATTTCTTGGGAACACAGAATGGGGGAACTCTTTTTTTTTTTAATCATGTCCACCCAACGCCTCGAAGATACAGCAATGGCATAGTAAAATGTTGAAAATGGGTGGAATTCCCCTTTAAAGATGGTAATTGGTAAGGGTCCATTGAAGCTCCTGGGACCATCACTGAGCTCTTCAGGAGCAGCTACTGTATTCCTTCAAGCGTAGCTAGAGCTTACAACTAGGCGGGGAGCACTGAGGATTTTACTGTGTTGAAGTTTTCTTTGTTACGCTAGTCTCCCTGCGCCGCTTTTGTGGAGGCATGGAAATCCTGAGGTGGGTATTTGCATCCTCATTGTTAAAATGCACGAAAATGCAAATGGTCCATTGGGATGAAGTGTGCCGGCTTATCTCTGGGGTTACGATCATTCTCTCACCATTCAGGCATTGAAACAGTTCAGACAACACAAGGCAAATCTCAGCCCAGTGACCACAATTCAAACTAAAGGGATATTTGACTTTGAAAAAAAAAACTTTTGCTCATTTTATGGTCTACTCAGTCTCATGTGAACACACCAGACAGTTTATAAGTTATTCCATTCAGTATTTAGAAATTTGTTATTCATTTTAGTGCCTCCAGCTCCTTCCTATACAAACCAATTATAACTTAAAACTCCATTTTAACCATGACAGATCATTCGAAAACAACCCATCATTTTTCTGGTGACTGATAATGTCCTCCTAATACATGAGAGGACCGTGGAATTTCATTTGCAGTCTTCATTTATTTTTAAAATATTGTTTTATTCATTTGGGTGGGCATACCCAAATATCGGCCCGGCTACATTTTCCAAAACAATATTTAAAAAAAAAAACTGTAAATGAAATTCCACGGACCTCTCGCGTATTAGGAGGACAAAATCAGTCACCAGAAAAAAGATGAGTTGTTTTCGAATAATCTGTCATGGTTAAAATGGACTTTTAAGTTATAATTTGTTTGTATAGGAAGGAGGCAGATATGCTAAAATGAGCATCAAATATCTAAATACTGAATGTAGTAACTTATAAAGTGTCTGGTGTGTTCACATGAGACTGAGTAGACCATAAAATGACCAAAAGTTTTTTTGAAAGTGGAATATCCCTTTAATAGCACTAGTGACAACCAATGGCAAATGTTTTACCAGCAGTCATTACAACCACACACTATGACACAAGCCAACTTCTCAGCCATGGGATACTATGCTGATTGGCCACCATGTCTTTTAAAGATGGGTTGCCATGATTTTTTCTACCCTAAAACATGATCATCAGGTATTAATCTTATATGAAAAGTAAGATTTTTTCCCCAAAAGTGTACAGTGTTTGTTAAACTGTCATTTTTATGATTCCACCCAGCCAGTTCATTAAGTATGCCTGGTTTGCCTGGTGGGTGGTGATGGGTGGCGATCCACCTGAACTGAAGCCACACCCACAGCTTCAGTTGCATGCTAAAGGGGGAGTAGTTAGGGGAGGGGCTGAGTGCATGATGTCACTATATTGAAGTTTTTTTCATTCGCACGTTTGACTGTAAAGGTTCAGCCCCCAGGAAGAAACCCTAAATACAAAGGGAAGACATCATTGCACATAAAAAACACACTAAGGGGTCTATTTACATACTGTCACCTCTTAAACATGTACAAAATTGGAAAAAATCCAAAAATCACGGCACCCCCTTTTAAAGGCCATCGAAGGCTTCTACCTAAACTACAGGTAACTGCACTGAAACTGACACAGAGGCAGTTATAGCCATAGACATAGAGTAATAAGAGGATAGAGACCCCCTTCACCCCCCTTGCACTATTATTCTTAGCTTGTTTTGTTTTGTCAACATTGGAGAGCCTAACTGGGGGCTTGGTTATAGCAGAGCCCCGCGGCTGGTAATTTTAACAGATTGAAATCAATTTGGGCTCGCTTCTCCATCAAGTGGACTCACATCAGACCAGGCAGTAATTATGGGTCCAACATACATCAGATCAGACCTTTACCAAAACGTAGCAGTGTAGTTTTTACAGACACACAAATTGACAAGTTTGAGCCAAGGAGGCCTAGAGCTACACATTACACAACACATACACACCAGCTGTCTCCCCAACTGTGGACACACAAAGATCCTATGGTCTACCTCTAGCAGGGGTTGACACTAAGGTCTCCGAAGCAAATCAGGTTCTACTTGCCCTCAGGTCATGGTCACTTGCCCCCCAAAAATATATTGTAAATTTTGCATTTAAGTTTACTTCCTACTTGGGCGCTTTAAACCAGGGGTTTTCAACAGGTGGTCCGGGGACCACCAGTGGTCCCTGAGAGGTGGTCCCCAGCTAAGTTGGTTAATCAGATGTAACTCTTGAGAACGTAAAAATGATGAATTTTAACTCTTGAGAGTGTAAAAATGAAACCAAATGGACCTGCAACGGTCCATTTGGTTTCATTTTTACACTCTCAAGAGTTAAAATTCATCATCTTAATTAGCCCATAGTGGTCACAGACCCAGTGGTTCCGGACCCCAGCAAAATGATAGTTTGGAACCAAATGGACCTGGGAGAGAGATAGGTAGAGATAGCTAGAAAGCAGGGAAAGACACAGAGGCAGAGTGCAATGACCGCCTTCAAGACAAATCCATCTTGTGTTGTGTTATAGTGCACTAAGTTGCACACTTGCTCGACCAGGTAGCAGTCTTCACTTGCCCCGCCATTTTTTTTTACTTGCCCCGTGCAAGCGGGCAATTGTTAGTGTCAAGCCCTGCACACACCAGCTGTCTACCCAACTGTGGACACACAAGGATCCTATGGTCTACCTCTAGGCATGGATGTTACCTCCACAGCAATGGCCCACTTCCTCCCTCCCACAGAGCGAGAGTTAGGAGTAAGAGGAGACTTCAGACACACGCATACAGACACGTGCACATAAACACACAGGAGAGACACACTCTCTCTCTCTCTCTTTCGCTCAGTTCTATTTCGGCTCGTCAAGCGAGTGTTGCTTTGCCGTCTGTATCTGGGCAAACCGTGCTGTTATATGCGCTGGATGTCTCTCTGCATCCGTTGAGAGCACTGCTCAATGTGTGTGGGTGTGAGAGAGAGAGCTGGAAATTACATATACACTCTATATACTGTATGCATGGCATGTGCACCATGCACACGCACGCGCGCACACACACACGGACGCGCACACACACACACACACACACACACACACACACACACACACACACACACACACACACACACACACACACACACACACACACACACACACACACACACACACACACACACACACACACACACACACACAAATTTGACCACCTTAGCACGGCTTTGTCTGTTCGTCACAGAGTATGCGCTGAGTGCTGCTCTGTTTGAGTGGGTGTGGGTGAGCAGCAAATCAAATACTGCCTTCACAACAGGGCTGGAGCCAGCAGCAGCGCAGTATCTTTATTCTTTAGTCTATGCTATGCTGATACCAACTAAGCAACAGCAGCTTGAAGGACGTTATGGTATTGTTTGCTTGCGGTTGCACTTTACCTTTAAATGCAATGTTGCTCATCCACATCACATTTTATTTTCACTCACACACACTTGGCCTCTAAAATACCTTCCCGATTAATCTCTGGTGACTATGTTTATTTGCTTATCCATATCCCCCATTCCCTGCTCTTTTTAATCTCTTTACATGGCTCATATGCACATTGTGGCTGGACTGTGTCCAGAACACGTAGAATTTAGATCACAATGTGAGTCCTGCTACTTCCATATGTGGTTCTGAAGTTGCGCTCACAATGTTTCTGTAGAGCAATGTGTCTGCGCAGCAATCATTTATGTCAGTGGTTTTCAACAGGTGGTCCGGGGACCACCAGTGGTCCCTGAGAGGGTTCCAGGTGGTCCCCAGCAAAGTTGGTTAACCAGATGTAAGTCTTGAGAACGTAAAAATGAAACCAAAGGGACCCGCAAGGGTCCATTTGGTTTCATTTTTACGCTCTCAAGAGTTAAAATTCAATTAGCCCAGGTCTACACAACTAAGAAGATTAATGGTCATTTTTTTATCTGTATGTTAATTTGCCTGTTTTGTCTCCCCAAATCCAGCCTGGAATTGTGGACAAAAGAAGAGAAATCTTTAGTTTTGGGGTCTGTGCCTCTGTGGGGCTAAAATGTCCTCAAATGGTGGTCCGTGGCTCAAATGTTGAACAAATAGTGGTCCCTGGGAACAAAAAGGTTGAAAACCACTGATTTATGTGAATCTGCCCATCACACTTAATGCTTCGAACGATAAACATGATGCAATGCTAACGAAAGACAAACATGACCACACTTAACAATTATTAACAAAGAACATTGCGAGTTGGACAACTACTCCGGACAAGCATAATCAAAATAGGTGGGATCTTTTGCAAAAAATAAAAATGTATAAGGTTTACGTGGCCAAGTTATCAGTATTGGTAAGAGAAAACAGGAACAAGTTACCCAAGTAGAGAGATGTTCTGAGTATACAGTAATGCTGGTGAAACAGAAAGTCTATGGCTGTAACATAGCATAATAGAAAGTGTCTATGTCCTGAGTCCTGTCTGGGGACCAGGGTAGCGGCAGTATGTGGGACAGTCACCATGTAGCCTCATTCACCCCCATTTCTCCAGAGAGACACAAATGACCCCATTTAGGGATATGAGAAAGAGTATGCGTGCATGATGTTCCTGTTCATAGGCAGATGTGCATGTAATGTGATGAAACTGTGTTAAGAGATATACTTGCATATATATATAAATTGTGTGTGAATTCACTGCAACGCGGAGAGACTTGCGCCATTAGGCGCTACTTCAGCTACAAAAGTGAGGCAGGATAGAATAAATACACCCTATGGTCTATAAATGTGGGTGAATGCAGCTGTGCATGTTTGTGTATGCAGGTGTGCGTGTCTGTGTGTGTACTCAGTTATGCTTCAAGATTAATGACATGAACAGTTGAAAACTACCACTCCCACAAAACTAAACGGGCTCACTCTGATTTTGAAAATGTACTTCATCAACATGCTACACGATAGCCTTACAGACCAACTACCGTAATTTCCGGACTATAAGCTGCTACTTTTTTCACATGCTTTTGACCCTGTGGCTTATACAACAGTGCAGCCAATCTATGGATTTTCCAGGTTCCGGGTGGGCTGCGCAGACTAAATGATAAAAAGTTGGTTAACCAGATGTAGCTCTTTGAGAGCGTAAAAATGAAACCAAATGGACCTTAGCGGGTCCATTTGGTTTCATGTTTACACTCTCAAGAGTCTAAATTAGCACCACTTAATTAATAAGACATGTTCATTTTGGTCTAATTTTGATGTTTTGCCTCTTTTGTTTGCGAAAATCCATCCTGGAATTGTGAACAAAACCAAAGGAAATCTTTCTATAAGCCTGGTGCGGCTTATAGTCAGGTGCGGCTTATACAAGGAAAAAAAAAAAATCAGTATTTTGCCCCAAATTTAGCTGGTGCGGCTTATATTCAGGTGCGGCTTATAATCCGGGAATTACGGTAACCTATGGTTGCATGCAGTGCATGGTAAACTGCCATACTGACATTTTAATCTGGTCATTTAGGCTGAAACTAGTAACAGACATCCACAGGACTGACAGGAGTACATTAGGATGGTGTAGACCAGAGAGCGTAAAATGAAATGAATAATTGAAAATTAAATTAATACTACGCAGACTTTAGTTCAGCCTTTAGTCTTGGCCCTTCACAATATTTTATGTATCTCATTTGGCCCCTTGGGGAAAAAAAGGTTTTGACATTATTCTCAGGCAACTGACAATTGTAACTGATAGGTGTGTGGTGTGTGTGTGTGTGTGTGTGTGTCTAAAATTCTCGCGTGTGTGTGTGCGCGCGCGCGCACACACACACACGCAAGAATTTTAGAATAATGTCATTACATCATGACAAGTCAAGTAACTTGGGATCGGGTATGATTATGGCCAGGAATTCAGATATGAAATGACAGAGGCAGATCTTAACTTTTTGTTGTTTGTGTGGGGATTCAACATACTTTAAAAAACACCAAAAAGACCACAAACATGACCGCCCCATATACAAAGTGTTCAACTGTCTTTTGTGCAACATGCTTGCTCAATTAGCTCTTCACTCAGCCCCTCCCCAATCCAGCCTTGTCCAATGGGCACGTTGGAAGAGGAAAGCTTGACCTGGATAGCAACAGTTGCTAAAGTATTTGCACTGCCATTGGACCATGAGCAAACCCCACCCCAAAAGGCGGGGCGTAGAGAAGAGCTCATTACCAGCATCAAACCTGGCAATTACAAAATGATTTCGGTAAAGACAAGGAGCACGAAAATGTGGAATATCCTACCAACACTCATTAAGACATGATGTATATCCCTCGACTCCTTCAAAACCATCCTAAAAGGGCACCGACAGAAAGCAAAATGGACCCCCTAAATAAGTCCTGTTGCCCTTTTTATATGATGATTTCCTGATTTTTCCTGATTTTTTTAAACGTTCTAATGTATTGAAACAAGTGTAACGCTTTACCATGGCGTCGTCCACTGTACGTTTTGTATCTAATCGTACCTTTTGTTTTTGTGATTGTTGCTTCGTCGTCTGCCACATATATTTTTGATCATTTCATACCATTTTGAGTTTTTTCCAGCAAACTTGCATGAGATTTAGCAAGCATTTTTAGAATCTGCTTCAGGTCTAGAATATGCACATGTACACACAAACACGTGCACACCACAGAAGAAACCACTAAGCAGCTAAGAGGACCACATTGCCTTATATGATCAAAAGAAGACTTGGCAGAAGAGGCAAGGTCAGCAATAAGCACCTCAGTTTAACCCGGACAGTTTTCCTGGTTCAAACAGATGTAATTCCCCCCAAAAGGTTTCTTTATGATCCAGGTAACAAGTGGTCCCACTGCTGGAACATCAGCTGCTCCATCTATTTACAAAACATGATCAGCAATCACTCCTATCAGCTAAATTTGGTCATCGACAGCAACACCTTAAATTCTTATGCATTAAAACAGCAGTGTTTTGAGACAAGTAGAACAAACATAAATCACGTCTCACCGCTGCCTGAAGAAAGATGTTCTACCAAGCACGCAGCCAATAACAACATTTAAGCTACTGGATATACTTGGATACCTTTTTGCCCCTCAAATAACGGAGCCCTGTTTCTTTGATACTCTTACCCTGCATCCAGTAATTACACAACATACTACTTGAACGGATGTTATTAGTGACTCCACTGCTGGACACTACTGTTCAAGACAATAGTTTTATGAACTTGGTACATCAAATTGATCTACAAGTACTATTCAGTCAGCATTTTGGGAAAACCCTAGTCCTCGAGAGTCTGCCCTTGCCTCTGACTTTACTGCCCATCCGTTCGCTCCAGCAGTTCATTTACCCAATGCAGCAAAGGCCACAGCTCCAGGCCCTCCATGTTTTGACCAAGTAGAGGCAAACCACCGGTCATGGTGCAGGAGGCTGTCTGTATGGCCTGATATGGCCCTTGGAATCAGCCGGCAGCCAGACCATGGGCACTGCTGCAGCCCTGGCAGGGTTGGTCCAATTATTACTGGCTACACATGCAAAGGTTCTGCAAAACTTGTAAAATGGTAAAGATTTTTTGCTGTAAAAAACCTTAATGTTGTAAAAAAAAAAAGAAAGAAAAAAAAAAAAGACCTGAATTACAAACTTTTAAATTCATTGGATACTCTTGCCTCCGTCAAGACCGATTCTATAAATGATTTCTAAAACATGATGCAAGCTTGTAAATCTACTATTTTTGAATAGCCAAAAGCTTTAATGGGCTAAATACCTGTAGATCTAGAGCATAATGTAACAAGCCCAAATGATTTCAGCTAGAAAGTGAAACTCCCTGACAGGAACAGTAGGGGGACATTTAGGAGAAATGGTCACCAAGCTGAGCTACATATGGTGTTGCATCCATAACAAATCACTCATCTGGCATATTGCAGTGGGTTATAGCATAGATGAGTAGGTCGACTGATTACCCCAGAACACTAAACACTTTTTGTTACACAATCAGTAAAAACAGGTATATTTTACCCAATGCAAAATATTCCACAAAATATTTGTCATCAAAATATATTGAAATACAGCAATATGTGGCACAATGAGGTACTCTTCTTTATTATTTCATCATAGAACAGGGATGTGGACAGATAAATAAACCTACATTCTATGTCACTGAGCACCACGAAGGCATCAGCAACATTATGAAAAATTGCAAAATCGGATTTAATTATCCAGGTGTTCTAGGGTTAAAAATGTGACAAGCGTTTGTGAGTTTTGACAACTATAATTGTAAATGCAGTAGACCACACATAGCCTACTTGTGTGCAAGCCGAGCACAAGTACTCCAAACTAGAGTTCTCAACAGGCCTGGGAATTGAGGCCCAGCCCTAACTGGGCCCTAATTGAACAGGCCCAAAGCCTGGCCTGACCAATTAGCATAGATTTTAGGCCCAACCTGGCCCTCAAATGACAGTTCCGGTTAGTCCTGGTCGTGTTTGGGTAGAATTTGAGCACTCTAGATAGAGCAAAAATTGAAAATGCCAGTCAGCACCATGTTCATAATAGATAAATACACACACAGACAAACATAACTTATTTTATCATAATAAATTAATTCAATATATATTGTTTTTTTTTTTCATGGAGCCCTAGGCCCAACCTGGCCCTTACTGATCTGCATCCATTTTAGGCCCCATCCTGACCCAAAAAGGTCGGGTCGAGCCTGGCCGGGGGTCAGGTAGAGTTTGATAACTCTACTCCCAAACATTGGGTGCAGGGCCAATGTGGCAATCATGGTAGTAGAGTAAGGCCCGCACACCACTTCATCAGGTCCATATACGCATACAGATTTGATGAAGATCTAGTGAGATCGAAACATTCAATAAAGTAATTATTTGCCATAAGACTGGTGTGCGGGCCCTACTATCACAAATCCAGGCAACAAATGAGCAGGATCTCCCCCGCCCACAGCCGACCACAGTACCTGTGTGCTGCTTACGCAAGTACCGTAATTAGTCCAACGTTGGGAACAAAATTGTTTTTGTCCACCCCCAAGGCCCCAACAGTAGCTTTGGGTTTCACCAATTCACCAGACATACTGAATTGGATGACTGGCAGAGAAGACATTTGCCATAACACTCGCAGCATTGGTTCAATTTGGCTGATGACTGGCGTTAATTTCCCAACTTTCCACCTCTTCCTTCTACATGTACTTTGGGTGTCGATAGCAACAGAACTCAATTGATTTTCCCCTTCAATAACCCTGCAGGATAATGGCGGTTATAATATGAGAAAAGATAGCGTGGAAGGCATATACATCTTTCCTCTCCATTATTTACACAATGGTGCATATGACCTAAGGAACCTAAGGAAAGACAGTCATGCAAAATGATAAGAAATAAGTTCCTATTTAACCACCAAAAATAGCTTTATGCTCACAATATGCATTTTATGCCCATCCACAGAGGCATCCATTTCCTTAATTCCAAAAAATACTCCCATCAATTGGGCACCCCATGGATCCTTGGTTTCAAGGAGGTTTGTTTTTGTTCACCGGCTATTACTATAGAGTATGCACTTGCATAAACTGAATAGGATATCAAGTGGCAAAGTGACTTGGCAAACTGAGTTTAATGTTGTTTAATGCAATCAGATTGGACTCTCCGTTTGGATGTGGGCCATCAAGCCCTCAAGCCCTTTTTGCCACCGAGTAGGCATTCCCGCATAACTTCTGGGTATCATGATGATGTCACATACATAACCTCTATGTAGTATATAATTTAAATGCTGCTAACACTCCTACTGCTTTTATAGCTTGTTTTAGTATGTTGATTAGCGCGTACACAAACACACACCTAGGGTTTTTTGTTACCCCAGGGGCTCACTGGGGACAGGGAGGAACTCATTTTATGCTCACCACACTGTATAGTAGGGAGGATTAGCCAAAAACGAAGAAAAATAAATAATATTTAAATGAAGTGAAATAATTGTAGAATAGGAGGCATGTTATGTTTGATATGTGAGTAACATTCTAAGTAGACAACAGGTATCAGGGGTCATTCGTTTAATTTCCATTTCCTGTATAATATACCTTCAGGACAGTGGTTGATGTACATAACGAGTCACAGAAGAGATTGTACTCTAACAGTGACATGAGAGACGGACAGTTTGAAGGGTGTGTGTGTTTGTGTGTGTGGGGGGTGGCTTTAAGAGTAACACTGGGATAATAGGAGTCAGTGATATCTGAATGTCTGAGCAGCTGCTGTGTTTAACCAAGCCTATTAAGACCTGGACTAATCCTGCCTTACACGTCCTTATCCAGGCTTCCACTGACAGCCTTAACTCACTTAGGATAAGGATAGCCCATTTACAGCATGACTGATCGCAGCTTTGTCTCTCTCACACTCAACACACACATTGCATTTTTCTATAGACTTCTTTACCGAGTTATGACAAGTTAGATACTGGAGATGTACAACCTCTACTGTGGTCAATTGTGTCAAAATCAAATCAAGTACTGTCAAGTTCCCAGCTCTAATCATAGGATGACTTTCTTTGACCCGAATGACAGCATAGGATAATGTAAAATCAATAGGCTGAAGTCTAAACCACAACGTCTTGAGAGCCCCAGTCAGCCTGGGGCCTGAAATAAACCTAATGTGCCACAATAGCACTTGGTTTTATAGTACAGTGACCATCTTGCTAAGCTATATCAAAATATCAATAGTGGACTAAGTAGATATTCACCAATATCTGTCATTCACGCTTGAAAGTGATGAATGATGATGTAAAAAAAGATTAGATTAAATGGTAGCAAGCAAATCGTACATCTATAGTATAGCACTGATGTGGCCTACTTCTCTCAGGCGAGGTAGTCAGCTGGGAAATGAAAGGAGTTAGAAGCCACACATGTCAAATAACCTGGGCTGTTTTTGGTGGGCAAGAAATTGGAGCAAACGTTTTGAAACCAAGGAGGCAACCTAGATAATTCTAATTGTCCTCAAAAGAGATAACTACCTTCTCAATTACAATTACACTTAGCTACAGGTTCAGAAAGACAGTGGGGCCCACATCATGATTAGAAAGGAAGATGGGTCACATCATGTGCATCCAATTAAAAGTTAGCTGCCAGCAAGCTGCATGTCTACTATACATAGGAATTGTCTAAGGAAGGTGATGCACGTACATTGTGTTAATGTAAAGTCATTATATGCCGTTGTGGTTGATGAAATGCTTATTAATAATTTGCATTGTAGTGTATGTGCGCGCGCGCGCGTGCGTTTGTGTGTGTGTCCTAGAATTCTAGATCATGTTTTAGAGTGGCTAAAGATGCCAATGCATAGCTAGTGTACACACGACCAGAGCATAAAGTGCAGAAAGCCTCATCCAGTTCTGCAAATGTTATGCAACCTGGAGAGAAAGCTACCAACCCAACCTCCCTGTGCTCTTCTTCAATGTTGTCTCTTCTCCATTGATTGACGTTGCTGTTTTCTATTGTCACTAACATCCTCCAGGTTAGACAATGAACCACCAGGGTATACTGAGAGTTGGGCAACTGGTTAGATGGCCAATATTATCAAAACTAGCCAGATGTGATAGCTGGTTAGCATGCTGTGGCTGGCAAACGATGGCTGGCAGTGGTAACTTATGCCAAGTGAGCGGTTCTCCGCACATCAACATGCAAAGCATAGGCTAACCTCAATACGGACTTGTGGACCAGAATTCCTGGAGCTAAACTGGCTCTAGTACGTGTGTTAAGACACCAACAGCTCAACCACCATGCCATTCACAAACTAAAAGCTTACCAGTTAGCTAACCTTAACTAGCAGCATATTTGCTAGCTTGGCCAAGAAGGCCTGATAATGGTTGGTTTTCAGTAATGACGACGTCAAGACGGGCAAAAAGGCAGGCATGGCACAATTCTATACATCATCTGAGTTACTCACCGAGTAGAAGTAATTTCAGCTCTCTCCTCGAGTCTCGTTTGTCTCGGCGGAGCTGCTTGTCGATTTCTGCATTGATTCGTTTGGACTCCTTCGCCTCTTCGCTCAGGCAGCAAGCCATCATGGACTCCAGAGTCATCCCTGTCTCTGCTGTGTGGACGGGACCCCGACACACCGTCTGTCTGTCCACCGCCGAGAGATATCTATCCCGAGATCCCGAGTCCTCGCTTCGGATTCAGGGCGGTGGATGGGGAGGAGGTGGTGTCGTTACGGAGCTGGATGGATGGATTGTGGACTGGGGGTGGGGGGGAGGGGAGCCTCCTGCCTGGGGCCTCGCTGTGAAGTTGTGTCCCCCAGCCGAGAACAACTGCGACTTCAAGCCCGTCTGTTCTCGGCAAATCACGGGAGATTGAAGACAGGGGAGGGAGGGACGGGCCTCTCCCAAGACGCTCTAGTCTTGTGTCCGCCCGTTTTTTTTTTCTTAATGAAGCTAATGTTGAATTATTGCAAATGCCACGGAGGAGCCACCGCCGCGGTAGCTGCTCTGTTCTCCCCCAGTCCTCGTCTTCTTCAGTACGATCCTACGATCCAGCCAGAAAAGAAAACGGTTCAAACGGCAGTCGCGCCGCGACATCCAAAGCAGGAGAACCAGTTCGATTTCTGTGCGGGGTCTTTAACGTTAGCTAGCCAAAAACAACGCAGGTCCTAGTTTTAAGGAGCTTGGTGTAGTTCTATATAGTAATTGAACATATGTATATTAAAAAATACTAAATTCTACATATGACTACGGCGTTAAGGCGTTATTTTTGCACCGCGACGAGATACACGCGCCTTGGTCTCTGTCCGCTTGGTTAACTACATTAACGTTATGTTGATTAAGTTACTGTAGGAGGAATGAAAGCAGCCTGTTAGCTCTCAACAACGCCTTCGCAAAAAAAAGTGTTACAGCCCCGCAATCACATTACGGCAAGTCAGCTACAGTGGAGATGTACGGATTCCGTCTGCAGCCTTCAAAATAAAGTACAAACTCGGGAGTCGCAAGCAGGCCCGGATAAACATTTCCCAATAGGGGGCAGGTGAAACGGCCCCCAACGACGAGTGAGGCTACCCTTTCCATACCATTTTCATTTGAATTCTTTAGTTCTGTGACCCACAAGAATTATATCTTGTAGGCTACATGACTTATATTTGGCAAGTAAGCATCAATAATAACATCAGTTATTGCATGAATTTATTGCATGCACACTGCATGCAAGCTAAAGGTCTGTCTCGCGAAACGCACGCTCCCGTTTTAATTGTGAAAACAATGTCAACCCACTTCCGCTCTTGCTGTGGGCCAACTGTGGTTCATCATCGGTCCGATGGTTCACATTCTGAACTGATATAGCTCGGCCCGCAGTGATTGAAAAAGAAATCCCATTCTGTAGGCTACAACGTTGATGCGTTTTGGCCAAGCACTAACGCATGGACATGTTAATGTAGTGATTTTATAATTATTTATCGTGGACTAGTGGTCTGTCACTGTACGACGACACGAGCACGTTGTGCGTAACGTAAGTGGGTGGCCACTGGCTGGTGCGAATGCGACAAGGCGGGCACGGCAGTTTAGCAACTGACTGGCAAGGCAGGGGTTTGTATGAAATCTGTCAGGTTATTGAAAGAACGATTGGGTTATGCTCCCCAGCCAGGGAACAGAACTACAATTTTGTAGATGGGCGGCGGGGATGCTTTGTAAATAATGTAGCGTCCTCTGGGAAATGAATCCGATCTGATCAGAATACGTTTCACAAAGCGAGTTGATACGATCCAATACAATAAAATGAAGCACAAGTCTACCTTTACACAAGACACATCCTACTGTATCATTATACATGTTACACTAGTCTGGACGAGGTAATCATGCCCTATACTCCGAATACTACTGACATCTCCTGGTCATGTGCTGCAATTGCATGTCAATTCCGCTGTCGTGCCAACTTGATCAAAAGCGTAGCACTTTCATTCAATAAGTTCGTTGGAGCAGATGAGTAATCATGGTGTACTCTATGCGTGATTGCACGCGATGCAATTTATGATTTGCCAAGAATTCAAGCCCCCATCCCAGTGAAAACAGCTTTTAGGAACACACACAAGGACACTACATGAACACCTAAAAAAGGATCAGAAAACCAGCGATAGCTGGTATAATATTTTCAAAAAGAAAACGGTCCAACATACCATTATTAGAAAAAACATTTTTGACATTCAAAAATATTTTTCAAAATAGTAACATAGTTACAAGGGATTTAGGATAGATGAAGACATGGTAAATTCTCCAAATGGAATTGAATGTTTATGTAGGACAAAGTTTGTGGACAGGCCACCAGAAGTAGAAGCTGCTAGCGCTTACTCACTGAGAACCACTGAGTAAGGCAGTGGCTTTAGAGTTGGAGTGGTTCCACTTAATGCTGCCAATAGTTGAAAGCACACATTTCCTCACAGGGATCAACAATAAAACTTTGGACATTTATTTTCTTCTTATTTACACAATCACTTTCATTCACCCTGACAAAAGCTCATCTTAAACTCAATTTACCACAAATAGCACACCTACAAAGCTGACAACCTGTTGTGGGTGGAGCCGCCGTCGGTGCAGATCTTGATGCTGGTAGCAAATATTCAAACGAGAATTTTGAAGGCCGAAGTAGAGAAGAGTTCCATGTGAGCAGCAGTTCAACTAGCCACAATGCAACTCTAGATTCTTTTATAATTGGGCTGAATCTAGAGTTGCAATTCGATCCATCGACTCCCCCATAACAAGAATTTTCATCTGCGATTTGCTTGTATTAAACAATGGTAAACTCACCAACAGTGCAGCTGTATGAAACGGTTGAATTATCCTCTATCTGCAAAGCATTTATTTGATAATAATCCAGATTAAACATGTAACGATCTACTTTGTGAGAGCAAATATATATTAATTAATTAATATAAATATATTATAGAATAATCAGGAAAGCTAACAAAATAATAGCTGATAATTCTCACCCCGCAGACCACCTCTTCAATCTCCTACCATCAGGCAGGAGGTACAGAAGTATTAATTGCTCAATATCTCGCTTCAGAGATAGCAATTACCCTGTAGCTATTAGACACTTGAACTTGTCTCACTAGTCTACAGTTGTAACGATGCATGTATGTAACAATATGCAATGCATATAGCACTTTAAAAGACCTGTAATTTCTATGCTGCTGGTCTTTGCACTGTAATGTCGTCTTGTTGTCTTTTGTATATATGTTGTCTGTACATGTTGAGCATGAACCGAGACAAATTCCTATGAACTACTGTTGACATGGCAATAAAGTTCTTGAATCTTGATCT
This sequence comes from Benthosema pterotum, assembly GCA_039105355.1. NCBI lineage: Eukaryota > Metazoa > Chordata > Actinopteri > Myctophiformes > Myctophidae > Benthosema > Benthosema pterotum. The sequence goes on along the minus strand of CM076980.1, from coordinate 11,012,965 downwards.
TGAATCTTGATATAGGTGAACTTGGGAGGTACTTGTTTGTATTAACGGGTTGCGCTGGTGCCTCCTGCATTATGTGCAAATTCTAAACAGGTGTTAAACAGGATCGTTCAGTGACTAATGATGAGCGCTTCCAAACTCCAGTACTTAGACAAAGGATCACATGCAGAGAATGTATTGACAGAAAGTAGCACATAACATGTCTATGGTGGATTTTTATCAAACAAATGCTTTGCCGATAGAAAGAGGATAATTCAACTTTTCAACAAATCGCAGATGAATATTCTTGTTATGGGAGAGTCGATGGACCAAATTGCAAATCTAGATTCAGCCCAATTATAAAAGAATCTAGAGTTGCATTGCGGCTACAGTTGAATACGAGTCAGTATATGAAGCATTGTCCACTTGTGTATCTGTTCTGTTAAAGTAGACATTTTAGAGTTTCACAAATGAGGGGAGTGTGTTGGAATCTCTCTTTATGTAATAACCTGAATTACAGTCTGGTGTGTATCCAATTCAGTCTTCCTGCTGAAAATATGCACAATAGAGCTGTCTGACTTCTTCTGCCTGGGGCTGATTGGGGGAGAGGTCCTGCTTTTGCATGGGTTGTGGGTTCTCTGACTGAGCTACCTCTTCTTGCCATTCCGCATGGAAGGCATCCCCATGGGACTCACACACATTGTGAAGAATGCAGCAGGCCAGGACCATTGTGGGCACCACGTCCAGTCCACAGTCGTTCCTCTTGCTCAGGCACTGCCAGCGTGCCCTCAACCTCAGCAATGCCCCCTCTGCCACGTTTAGTGCTCTGGTGACGCGCTGGTTAAATTTCCGCTGTGGCTCTGTCAAGACGTCTTTACCAACCTTACCCCCCTCAGGATAGGCTGTCATCAGCCATGATTGAAGGGGATAGCAGGTCTCCCCCAGAAGGACGTACCTGAACAGGCCAGACAATCATCAGTGTGCTTATGAACAGTAAGGTTATACGTTGTAGTAAACTACTGTGTTAATACATTTTTTGAAATGTAATGGTAACTTGCCATGTTATCAACATGCAAGCATAGGCTAATATGGATGGATCTGTAGCCGTTGATTCATGGAGCTATGACTTTGGCTTTACATTTCTGTACAATATATATGAAGGTTTGACACTTTTGTTAATATGAAATAATGAAAACATAATATCCCATACCATTATATAAAACATAAGAGCAGGTACCAAGCAGAAAAATTCAATAGGACATGTGTCAATAGGATACCATGCAAATTAACTAGGTTTCACGAAAATGTGGCCTTCAGAAGATACAGTATATCTTTATACAATCACCCCATGACCTAAAATAAGTTTAATGTTCAATAGAAAATCTAAAATGCTAAAATGGGCAAGGGGTACGTACATACATTTGTCCCCCTGACAGAGGTGATGTGTCTATCTGAAACTTTGTCTCTGCCTGACTGTTCAAAACTCAAACAAATTGATATATGTATTCTGTGTATTCTATTTCTGTGGTCACCTGTGGTGCTTGGACCCCTGCATATTCAGTGATGCACATTGTCTAAATACAGACACACAATCTTAGTCAGTGCATATTAGCACACAAACCTTGGCCATATGGGACAAGGATACAACGAGGAAGCACAACTTCTGCACAGTTGTAAAATAATCTTCACCTGAGCAATTTCACCCATTTACCCATTTCCCATACCTGAGTGGTTTGCCACTGAAGAGACGGGGAGGGTCAGGACTCAGACCACCCTCTGATGCTGTCGCCCATAGGGTTGAGTTTTGCAGGATGTCTGTGGGCTCCGTACCACCAGGGAAACTGGCACACACATCCCAGAATTGCCCAATCCCATTGACCGACACCTAAACCATCAGATGGACAGAAAACAATAAGCTGTCAAAAACACTAAAGGCAGGGGGTTTTCAACAGGTGGTTCTGGGACCACCAGTGGTCCCTAACAGGATTCCAGGTGGTCCCCAGCTAAATGATGCACAGTAGGTAACCAAATGGACCCGTCCCTTATAGATCTGTAACCGAGTTAAATTATATTTAAACATCTGAATTACTTAATCTTCAAGAATCTACACAATTGTTGAATAATGATTATTTTACCATGTTTTCCAGTTTATCTCTCCTAAATTGTAGACAATAACGTGATAATCCTTGCCTTTGTGCCCGAGAGACTAAACTCAACATCAAATGTGGTCCGTGGCTAGAATGCTGAATAAATAATGAAAAAGGTTAAAAAACACCGCTAAAGGTAACGTGTGGCCGTGTGAATGTGGTCATTACAGTAGTGTTCTCTCTCACCTGAGACAGCACCGAGAGCCAGCCAGCAGGGTTTGCATAGTCAGACACGTTGGCTGATGGTGTGATGATGGCTGTGTGCAGTGTGGCCACAGCAGCCACGCAGTGAGGGAAACCCCAGTGGGAGAGGAAGTACTGGGCTGAATCCTCAAGCTCCTGATCATTAGGGGGCCGTAAGTACACCGGGCCGAGGAGTGCCACGATGGCATGACACAAGTCCCTCACACACCTGCACACAGTGGATTTACCCACACCAAACAGGCTGCTAATTGTGCGGTACTCAACATTAGATGCTAGTCGCCACAGAGCGACGGCAACACGCTTCTCCACAGGTAATGCCAGACGGAAGCTGGTGTCCTGTCGTGCGAGACGGGGCCTGAGCTTTTCGCACAGATAGAAGAAAGTCTCCTTGCTCATGCGGAACTTATCCAGCCAATCGGAGGGCTGGAATTCTGTCATTACCACTCGCTCCCACCAATCAGTGCTGGGAGTGGTGGTCCATGGGCGGCTGCGGATGCGGGCATTGGAGTGAAGCCCTCCAGCTATCATCACCTACGGACAGAAAACAAACACGAAGCTGTGATCTATCAACTCATAAAGTAATGTAGCGTGGTTTAGAAGTCAATGGAGAAATGCAAGTAAATGCATAAAATATACAATGGGTCAAAAAAATAGAGATAGTGTTAGATACCAGTATTTTTTGGTTAAAATATGTTGTGAAAAGGTTAAATGAGCATTCAGTGATTGTGGATTGTTTGGAACCCCAGGCCAACAGCAGATACTGAAAAGCTCAAACCGACAGCCCAAACTGAAACCTTAACTAGGATTTATTTTGATTTATTTATATGTTTGTTTGATTTACCCTAGAGGCTCATTGGGGACAGAGAAGAGCTCCTTCTAGCCTATAGAAGGGGGGATTGGCCAAAAATAAGAAAAACGAACAAAATTTGAATTAAAGGGACTTTAATTTTTACATTTTCCCTTTTTTGGGGGGTGTTTTTACAACCCCCGGTGTATTTACCTATACTGAGATATGCATGAACAGGCATATAGTAGCCTATACCTTTAAAAGCTATAACTTCAGACACAAATCATTGTTCTGTCTGGGTCCATGACGCTTTTCTTTGTTCAGTAACACTGTCCCTCCAGCTCTTTAATAAACAGTAAATAAAAAATCAGGTGGGTTCCAATTCAATCCAATGTACTGTATGTCTGCTCATTTGTTAGTCTCATCATGTCGAATTTCACCTTTCTCCTTTTCTCACCTGTAAGCCTAAATTATTTTCTTCTTTGCTTAAAAGGTATAATGTATGGAGCTTTTCAACGTGAATTTTAACAAATAGACCTACATATCACATATTGCACTATTAAAATATATAGAGTTCCATGATATCTCCTGTATAAAACACATGAGAGAAAGAGAGAGAGAGAGAGAGAGAGAGAGAGAGAGAGAGAGAGAGAGAGAGAGAGAGAGAGAGAGAGAGAGAGAGAGAGAGAGAGAAATTAATTGATTGATTTTGTCAATAACTCACCATGAGCATCCTCCTCTGTCTCTGGAAGAAGTACTGTCTATGACGGATGCGACGTTCTATCTCATTGCGTCTCTGAATATTAGCATTGTTTACATCTCTCCTACGTTTCAGGAGCAGATAAGTCGTTAGGAACATTAGAGAGCGAAGCCTGTCTTCTGTTTCCATTTCGTCTAACAATTGGCAGCCACATAAACTTATATTTTATGGCCCAACGAACGGTGATTAATAATAACAGGCGGTTTGTGTTGTTGACATGTCATTTAGTTGTTGATTTCCGCTCTTCTCGTTTGTTGGACTCACCCACAAACCACAAAGTGTGGTGCTGCCACCTAGCGACTGGAATCACATCATAGATATAAAAAAGGTATTACAAGACCCTAATGTTTATGCTCTATATGACAGTGGGTTTCAACCATTTTGATACCAGGACCCACTATTTATTTTGCATTTGCTAAATTGACCACCATTTGGTGAAGTTTAGTCTCTCACACCACAAACTATCCTTTGTTGTTTTCGTCCACAGTTCTATGCTGTAAAAGAGAGATTGCAGTCCAACTTTGCTTAAAAAATAATTATTTGACATTTTTACATTGGCATGCCAGGCATCTAGGATTTGAAGGAAACCTTGACGAGCACTGGAGTTGTGCCAGTGCTCGTCAAATTAAAATGGCAGCTCACTGAACATATGGCTCTTCATCTCCATATCACATCACCCATCACAAACAAAAAGGAGTAGGAAATGCTGGTGGGTTAGTCATATTTTTTCATAGTGATAATTGGAAATAAACCTCATCTCTGATATTTAAGTCTTTGGGGCTTGGTTTCTTATGCAAAAAACCTCTCCAGAATCTCTTCTCTGATAGCGACCATTAAAAAGGATGGAAGGTATGTGAAAGGCATTTATTATCCCCCCCAACCACCACCAGCTACTTTGTTTATATTGGGGTTAGGTTTACTTTATTTTCAACTTAGCGAATCAAATATCCCTGCCACTCAATCCACAGTTTTATATAATAGTATTCTAATGACCCTGGCGTTTCCAGCCTCCAGATTTTGGATCAAAGTGGAGGATGGTGTGAGTGGGGTGTTCAGGGAGCAGTCTCTTGACATGGTAATACCAGCACATCCGCCACTGTGCTGCCAGTTGGGATGCGGGAGGTTATTCAGTATGTTCTCACAGTGTGATGCTGGAGAACCTGTCTTGCCATTTTATCCCCTCTGTGATACACAATACTTGTGTTGCCATACCTTACCAAAACAACCAGGAAAGACAAATTACAAACAAACAATTGACACTGCAAACTCATACAATGTTTGTCTTTTATGTGCTTTTATGTTACACACAGTATAATGCTTTAAAATAATATTATGTTTTATAATAAACATATTAAACAATATCAAACATTACATGTATGTATATTATAATGTAAGTTCCACTCGAGCAGTAGTCACCATCTTTGTTAAAAGGTTTTTAGCCAAAAATCAAATGTATATTTAGCTATATTGTTTGCCTTCCCCTCTACGTTGCTTCTAGTTTGATGCTTCAGCTGTTTCCCTGGAGACAGACACTTTGTTGTTGTCAATAAATCATAAAAACGGGAAGAGGTGCTAATTTGTGAGGGGGAGTGGGGTTTTGTGGAGTAGGCATATTTAAATACTGTGTCCTGATTGACCATCCCAGTTCTCTGGAGTATGAAGTGGGCACACAATTGAGCTATTCCAAACCTGACTTTTTTTTTTTTGCCAATAGCTGATTCAGTCTGGCTTTAGTCAGGCTACATAACTGGGGCAGGCTGTGTTATTATTCCCTCTTTTTGTAATCATGAAACGTTGCATCGGTATAATGGATGCATCACTCCATTATACCGGTATGTCTGTTTATTATTTTCATAAATGCATCCATAATTTATTATTTTCATAAATGCATCCATAATAATTCAGAATTGTTTGCTAGGTCACATCTTAGAATTATGATGGCGCCAAACGCTTTTTACAAGCTAAACATACGCATACAACATAGTCAAATTAAGACTAGGACACAACTCTAACTCTGGTGATAAAGAGCTCTGCCGCAGCATTCTCAAACTCTTTTGCATCCATATTTCCACCTGGCCCCCCTGTCTGGGCTCCAGCCATTGCCTGGGCCAGCTTGCAGGGAGATATTTTAGCACTGGCCTCCAGATAGCGGTTCGCCTTCAGGTTAGTCTCTAGACAGGGATTGGCTTTACTGTTGTCATTAGTGCTGCGGTTTGTATCACAGCCCTGGGAGGTCTCCAGAGCTTCCTGTAGGGTCCCCAGTACTGCCATGCAAAGTGCCCGACCCGCAGGCCCCTCGTCGGGGCAACATACCTCAGCATAAAGTCTCTGTGCCTGGCGGATATAGTCTGAGAATACGGCACACGTGAGCACACCGTGGCGGAAGACATCATACGGGACGGCTTCGTGGTCTTGGCAGTGGAGGCGTCGGAGGAGAGGAGCAGAGGTAGACACAGGGACCCCGCCTTCACTGCACAAGCACTGGAGTGTCTGGGAATAGAGGCCACCTCTCACCCCACCGCCTGTGACGCTGTTAATACCGGAGACCTCTGGGACATCAGGGCCCTCAGGAGCCACGCTTAGCCACCTCCGATGACCGGTCTGAGCCAGGATGTCATAAGCCACACGCACATTATTGCTGAAGGCAGATCTTGAGATAATAAATGAGAAGTGCAATAAAGAGAAAAATACAATAAATGATAGAGGTAAATCATAGAAACAGACATTCACTGTCAACATTACCCTTAATTACCCTTACCCTTAGTTACAATGCACTATGGACAGTGCACTATTACACATCTAAATCTGCCAGTAGGCCTTTAAAATGAATTAAAATGACTGAGTCCATTTCCATATTCTCAAATCTCAATTAAATTGTCACAATTTTGCAGTGTAGACAGACACATAGCCTTTACTGCTTTCAAAATGGTGTGTCTGCAGCCATTTTAATGTTTTTTTGCTTTGATGTCCATGTCAGGTTTAAATAAATATGTAAGGCCAGTCAACCCCCGTCCGCGTGAGCAATATAATAGCACTGATTCCATAAAATTGAAATCGGAAAACATGGCACCCTACTTACAAACAGCCACTTTGACAAACCGCTTTGTCACACCTGAATTAAAATGTTACGTTCCTGTATTGAGTTTATCAACTGTGTCTGTAGCTCAGTACAAACCATTAACCGTTACTTTTTGGTAGGTAATGCGTAGGGATTTCGCCACTGTTTGTGGATGGAGCATCGAGCCCATTTCGACCTGTGCGGGGATATCGTGCCATGATGGGACAGTCACATCATCTCGGAGCTAACTTAGCATGATGAGTCGCTAACGGTAGCCTACATCAGCATTTGAACACACACACACAGACCTTTGAGAGTGATGCGCCAGCCGCAGGTGCCACAGTGCTCTGTTGAGATGCTGCTGCTCTTGTGCGCCACCGTTCGGCTGATCTCCGTCATTACACCCGGCAGCCCCGTCCTCGGTCACAGAGGCGAGGTTGCAAAAGTGGTCGGCCAAAAACCCAATTGGGTCGTCCGATCTGGACTCGACCAGTTTCAACAGGGCTCCCCGAAGTAGCTCCCCCACGCCCATATGCGAGAGAACGTCCCTCTCCGTTTCTGATTTGGTCGTTTTGACTTCAGACATCATCCCCGAAGTAGCACCGGACCTGCGCTTCTCCGCCATTGCTAAAATGCTGGGAATAAACGGCAACGGAAGTGATTCATACAGTGCCGGCTGAACCACCGGGACTGCGTTGGAAAATGTAGTCGTTTCTGTTTCTGTTGATAATCACCTAAATGGTCCATTACCGTTTATCTACCACTCTGGCGTGACACAACACAAGTGTCGAAATAATCGTATATGACTATAAATAATAACTGGCATTGTAGCCTACTGCTTGCTGTTGGCTGCTCGTTTGGTTGCTACGGACGCCGTCTGACGAATGTGCGCGATCGCTGTACGTGTGCGTGGGAGTTGCGCATGTGAAGCAGACAAGTGCCTGTCATGGACCACTGCGTAGATATGCGCAGATATTAGTCTCCAACTTCTGTGTTGAGATTTTATTGCTTGCAAGGTGGTAACACATTTTGGCTGAGGAAATATTAAAACCGAGGAGTGCCAGACCCAATCTGCGCTCCTCCCAATCAATCAATCAATCAACCAATCAATCAATCAATCAATCAATCAATCAATCAATCAATCAATCAATCAATCAATCAATCAATCAATCAACCTACAGTTGTAATAATAAAAACACAAAAGTCATTTAGCAAATACAGTTTATTATCAACTATAAATACCACTGCTGGTTTCACAGAATAATAGTTTTACTAGTGTTTTTGCTTATTTGTTTTTCATATTGGAAATATTGCACTTCCACGGTGAAATGCAATCTAATAGCGGAGCTGCTCTCTGTGGTATTTCCGAAACTACCCATAATTGAGTGCCTATCCTCTGCACAAAATATAACATTGTAATAAACATGGATGGAACCTTACTAAATGGATGGATGGATGGATGGATGGATGGAATGGATGGATGGATGGATGGATGGATAGATAGATGGATGGATAGATGGATAGATAGATAGATAGGTAGGTAGGTAGGTAGGTAGGTACTACCTACCTACCTACCTACCTACCTACCTACCTACCTACCTACCTACTAGGTAGGTAGGTAGGTAGGTAGGTAGGTAGGTAGGTAGGTAGGTGTAGATAGATAGATAGATAGATAGATAGATAGATAGATAGATAGATAGATAGATAGATAGATAGATAGATAGATAGATAGATAGATAGATAGATAGATAGATAGATAGATAGATAGATAGATGGATGGATGAAGTACCACAATAATGCTGAAATTTATTTTCAATTCATATCAAGCAAGGTCATCTGCAGTGATTATACTTTTGTTGTCTCAGTGACATGTAGACCAACTCCGTTCTCCTGAGATAAATGGTAACCATTGATGAGGGCCTTTTCTGCTTTGGCACCATGGATGAGTTTGCTGTGATGTGGCAGGAAGCCTCTTTGCAGCTTGTGCTCAAGATGCATGTTGCTCTGAGGGGGAAGTCCGAGGCAAGCTCTGGAACAAAAAGAATGCATTCCACATTATATAATGAGAAATTCAAACGTGTGTTGTCATGGTTCCTTGAATTGTCTCTACCACAACATTTCCTATAGAGGGGTTGATGATTACTTTTGATCCACAAGACACAATTATTTACAGTATTTGGGTATCTTATGGGAATAAACATTTTACTCTATACCCGCTTTCTTTCCTTAATAAATCCAAAATGCCTAAAAACTTCATCTTCAAAAACGCTTTATAATAGCACAATAAAAAATACACAATACATTTTTTTAAATTTATTTGGTTCATTGGTGGTCTATACCAGGGGTTTTCAACAGGTGGTCCGGGGATCACCAGTGGTCCCTGAGAGGGTTCCAGGTGGTCCCCAGGCTAAATTATGGAAAGTTGGTTTACCAGATGTAACTCTTGAGAGTGTGAAAATGAAAATTTCATTTTCACAGTTAAAATACCCATCATCTGAAGCACTATTTTGTTTGCAAAAACACTGTTTTGTTTGCAAGCCTTGAATCCAGCCTTGAATTGTGAACAAAACCAAAAGAATTCTTGTAGTCTTAGCTCTTTGGGGCTAAAATGTCATCAAGTGGTGGTATGTGGCTCAATTGCTGAATAAATGGTGGTCCCTGGTGTCAAAAAGGTTGAAAACCACTGGTCTATACTGTAAGCAACAGCCTACAGTATATGCATCTACCGGTACATTAAACCACGCAGCACCCCACAGTAGTGCTATTTCAGACCTCATTATGTTCTCTATGCAGGCTCTCTGACGGAAGAAAGCGTTGACCAGTGGGGCCCCGGTGGGGACCAGTGGAGCCTTGCAGAGGTAGGAGAGCAGGGCCAGGACACTGTGGAAGGACTGGAATTCTTCCTCTCCCTGGGGACGGATGGTGATCCGCTGACACAGCTCTGTCAGAATCACCAGGTCCAGAATGATTGGACTGGCTAACAGTGAATCCTTAATAAGATAAAAGGCACAGTGAGTGTGGAAGATTTGGCAGGACATTTGAAAATGCAGTGCATATGGCAGTAAGTTTAATACTGTCTTTAAACCATGTAAAAATAGGATGGATACTGAACCTAACTAAAGGACTAACTTATCAATTTAGTGCACACTGCGCAGACAGTGATTCCCTCATGATAATCAAATGCTCAGTGATTGTGTCTGTAATTTGTCCTTCAATGTTCAGTTTTCAACTTCCAGCAGTAACTGATGCGAAAATGTCTTCTCGTTTTCTCTTTTTGTGGATTAATAAGAAAAGAAAGGCACATCACAATCCCAATTCTGATGGGTGCTGGATAAAGACATAACTTAGGAAATGAACAAAACAACCCTTTTTTAGTTTTTGACACCAATAAAACAGACTGAAGGCGCACATTTCACAGATACATACAGTACAGCCGCTTCTACATTCATAGACATGTGAACATTTAGTGACCACTAACCTCACAGGTGTTGTGCAGTACAATGGTGTTGGTCCCTCCCATCATGATTTCAGAGGTGTATTCATCCATGGCACGCTTGCTGTCTCCGACATAGGGGACATACTTTATCACCACCTGTAAACATGCCTCTTTCACTCATACACACACACACGCACGCACGCACACACACACACACACACACACACACACACACACACACACACACACACACACACACACACACACACACACACACACACACACACACACACCAGACCAGACCAGTAAGACGGCTGTGGGCCATCCGCCTGAGTTATGGCAGATTGCTGGGAGAGTGCTGGCAGTTTGCATGCAGGGTCAGATCAACATTATAGAATAAATGATGTAGCCTACTGGCCATTTTTGGCGCATGTCTTGAATTATACCGTTTGATGGGGTCAGAGGTAAGCATGGAATGTCAGAACAGGAAGAACAAGTGGGGAAAATATGGAATTGTCAACACAGGTCAACTCCATATATGGTGACGATATGACTAACACACGGGAGATGCGTGCAAAAGATTAACTCCACCCTTGAATTCCCTGAATCTTTCTATTAACTGTTAGTTAGAACAGGTTAGAACAGGTGCTCCAGTAGGTCAAGTGGGCACAAAAACCAGGTGGCCACACCAGACAACTGTGAAAACACTACAGTACCTAGGGGGCACACCCGCACGCGCGCACACTCGCGCACACACACACACACACACACACACACACACACACACACACGCACGCACGCACGCACGCACGCACACACGCACACGCGCACATACACACACACACACACACACACACACACACACACACACACACACACACACACACACACACACACACACACAGAGAGACGCATGCACGCATGCCAAAACTCACACAGTGGTCAGGTTTCTCCCCAGGCTGGTACAAGATGGGGTTGGACTGAACCATGTCGTCCACTACATTACTCTTGGAGATCTCTTTGGAGCGGAACTGCAGCGGAGCCGAAAGGTTCTTCCCATCATTGTTGCCAAGGTGATTGTAACTCACAATGGAAGTAGGCTGTTGTGGAGAGAGATAACTCAATCATGGAAGGAAGAGTCAGTGAGTACAGACCAACCATGACTATGCAGATTACGGGATGAGGAGAGTGTGTAAATCTGAGATGAATGTGTGAAATGTGAGATATCAAGAGGTGGCTGTTCCTGGTTATAGTAGCATCAATACAGTTCTACAGGGTCGAGACAGTACAGCAGGAAAATATCCTGCATGGTGTGTCTGCATAAGCATCATGCTACGAATGGCACTTGATGTCACATCAAACCACATCAGAAATGTGGACCTCTACACAGGGCTTTCATTGGTCATGGGTAAGGTGAGAGCAGAGGCGGATCTAGGCATGGGCATGGGGGGGGGGGGGGGGGGAATTCCCCCCAAACACAACCCAACAACCCAAAACAACCCAAGATATTTCAAATTAAAGTGCTTATATTTAAAATGATTTGAAACACTACTACTGCTACTAACTACAACTGTGGCACCACTAAACCAACAGCATTTCATCATTGAAAACAGAAAACTCTCTGTGTCAGACCTTTAGCTTTATGCATGCTGCGTGTCTGTTGCAACTTCAACAACAACTGATGTTATTTTTGATGCTTTACTTGACTAATAAGTCCTGTAAACGAAAATGGTGTGGGTGTCGGCGACACAGGCGATGAAGCCGCCCCCATACCATTTTCTCTTGCCCCTCCAACATGTTCTCTTGCCCCACCAAATGGGACATGTTACATTCGCCCCTGGGTGAGAGAGAGAAGGATGAGGCTGTCTGGGCACTGTCACACCCAAAACCGATGCAGAGCTCAATGACACTGTGTGAGCCAACCCACCATCAATGTGAAAAGGATAATGATTATTAATTGAAGAAAGAGAGGCACTGTGACTGGAGTAACTCCGACAAGAATTTAAGCCTTTAATTTAATTTACCGGGTGCAGGTACAAAAGATGTCTGATACAACAAAATGTTGTCACTTTTGTCCCAGCACTCTGCAAATTAAATTAAAGGCTTAAAACTGTCTGAGTTGCTCCAGTGCCTCAGTTTCTCCTGCTACATGAGAACTACGGTAACACTGGCTTGAGGCACAGTTGGAACTCCCTTTTGCAATCACTATTTTTTTAATGACAGAAATTAGATACAGTTAGACACTGTACTGTATCTAGACACAAGCTAGGCCAGGCACACGAGGAGAACATGCAAACTCCATACAAAAAGGCCCTTTCACCAACACCGCCTCAGGTATGGGCACTGATGGCACGGAGGAGGAGACATGCTGCCAGCACTCACAGCATCCCTAGCGGCAATCAAACCCAGGGCCTTCTAGCTGTGAGGCGACAGCACTATAAATATGTAACCTTAACTGCTGTGCCGTGTCTGGGTGACACTACATTGCTCCTTACATATACTGTAGAGCTGTATACAAAGGTTTGGAGGGAAACGATGTAGTCCACACCCCCACACCACATCACATTCAGAAAATAAATGTCACAATGAAATAAAACCTGATGAAGCCACAAGGAGCTGTCAAATAAGCATTCCAGAGGAGATGCTTTCATGTTTAATTATATGCATTAGAAACAGTGTAAATTATCTGATACTGGCCATCCTGCGATATCCATTGTTTTTGTACCCAGTTTTTTGACTGGCAGTCAATAAAGTCAATTTATTGACTGGCTGTGTCAATAAACCAAATGGCAAAAAACACAGTAAATTTTCCTTAATATTCACTACAGCCATGTAGGGAATGCTTCCTGCTCAGCGGAAAGCATTCTATCATAGTGCCACAGTGTTGTGTAACTTAACAATTAGGCTACATGATGCAATGTTAGGTTAATGTTAAATGATTAAAAAAAAATGGGTCTCCTCTCACCTTGATACCTGCACTGACCAGGAAGTCCACCAGCACTGATTTGATCTTTGTTTGACCAGACTTGAAGTCATCCCCACCAATGAACACACCTCTCTGCACTGCCAGCTCCACAGCCCCAGGGACAAAGGTGTTTTGCGGGGACCCATTGATGTATGCGCAGCCCTCCAGTATACTGGCCACCGCAAACACAGTGGAAGGAGAGACCTCTGCACCAGACTTTGATGAAATAAGGAAACAACCAGTGTTCATTACTATTAAACTTCATCATCACTATGGCAGAAATAGACAACACCTGTCTCAGTATAGTTGAACAGAGCAGAGAGACCGCCAGGCATGAAAGGCGATATGTTTCTCCCAGGAAGGTCTTTATCTATCTCTTTGCCGAAGGTAATACACCTGCATGATCAATTCTGACAACAGTACATGTGTACTGCAGACTGGAGATAAAATAACCACTAGGGCAAGAGCAAATCCTAATTTCATTCTCTACTATCAGAGATTAGAACAGACGACTATTTCAGGCCTGCAGTGAGTTTTCAATTTGTGTGTGTGTGTGTGTGTGTGTGTGTGTGTGTGTGTGTGTGTGTGTGTGTGTGTGTGTGTGTGTGTGTGTGTGTGTGTGTGTGTGTGTGTGCGTGCGTGCGTGCGTGCGTGCGTGCGTGCGTGTGTGTGTGTGTGTGTGTGTGTGTGTTGTAGCCCAGTAAAGTGTTAGGAAGAGTAATCTTTTCATCCTTTAAGCTTTAAGCTTTATTAATCACACAATGTGATTACGATTACTGGTTCCTAGATTACTGGTTCCTAGAATTCGTTTGAGATTAAACTAGCTCATAACTGCTAGGCATTGACATCATTTAGTCATTTCCCATACAAATTACACCTGTATGGCACCTGAATGTACAGTATAGCAGGACGTACAGGAAGCGGGAGGAAACTTTTGCTTGTATAACTTTTGTGTACCCCTCTTCATTTTCATTATGATCCATCTTCCAGTATAGTGGAGGGAGAAAAGAAAAGCGTTGCAGAGAGCAAGGAAGTAACATGTAACTGATCATTCCATCTGGTGGAAAGTCAACAGGGAAAGCTTCCCACCAGCTTGCCACCCAGGCTAGGAACTTCTACAGGTTGGTCAGTGGACTTGTTCAGCAGGGAGCAGAACTGGTATTATTTGTTTCTGTGCATGCTAGGGCTGCAACAACTAATCGATTCATTGCAATCACATTGATTATTTAATTAGTTGTCAACCAATTTAGTAATCGCTTTATTGGATTGGCAACTAACCACTGGAGTTATCGTAGTGTTTTCCCACTGTGTTTTTCCAGAGCAGTGATCCATCTCTCTGCACTTACAATCTGATGATAGTTGCACATGCACAGTAGCAAATGCAAAGCAAAATATGATCATCTTTTTTGTTAGTTCGAACATGTATAAAAAAATAAAATATATTTTTAAGGTGACAGCTAAAGAAGTGACACAATCCGATGGATCGATTCATTGCCTAAATTATCGACGAATTAATCCATTATGAAAATAATCGTTAGTTGCAGCCCTACTGCATGCATTATCATTATGCCTCCCAGGATGAAACCACTCACTGTCAGGTGAAATGAAGTGACTACTGACTAGCAACCCCCTCTACGTCAAAGGCGATGTGGTACTATAGGGGTAGTTACACACTGTGCTGCAGTATGTACGTAGGCTATAGTAAGTGATTACCTTGATGGCAGCCAACAGGTTCTCAGCTGTGTCATTGACCCCAGGGATGATGCTACAGAAGCGTTCGGTGTTGGCAGTCCACAAGACAATGACTTTGTCCACACCACTTGACTGCCGGAAGTCTCTAATGTCATCTCTGATCTGCTCCATCTAGAGAGGAAAAGGGAGTTGTAATACCATGTAGGTGTATATAATATAAATATAAATAGCAGCAGCAAAACCTACAGCCTAAATGGCTTAATTACTCAAATTGTCATCTTCTTCATCTTCAAATACCCCCCGTCAAACACATCTTTGTTGTGGGTCTTAGTAAAACTTTAATTTTCCACCCATGGGTGTGTTGAATATGTTAAAAGGACCCTGGCTAATAAGACAAATATGCCTCAAAACACTATACTTTCCTTCCATAACTAAAACGTGAAGCTAAAAACACCCTTTAATCTGTCGCATGCTGATGATGTCATAAGTCATATGGAATATATGGAATGCGCATGCTAATAAAAATATTTAAAATATTGCTTTGATGTTCATATTAAATCTAGAAACGATTACATTGTTTTTGTTAGCATATGCATTTCATATATTCCATAGAGATCACACAAGATTCTCTATTCATTAAAGAAATGAAATAATGAAGGTGTTTATATTTGTTTATCTTACAGGTAGTTACAGCAGGCAAGTACAATGTTTTAAGGCCTATTTTTCTTAGCCAGGGATCCTTTTAATAAACATTGGCATTCTCTCATCATCACAGTACAAATACAACGTAATTGTATTAAATACAAACACGTCTGTCTGTCTATCTATCTGTGAGCTGCTAAGGCAACATGGCACAAAGTTCTGCTTTTTAAACAGGACACAGACTTGAGACCAACCTGCTCAGCCATGGTCCCTGTGAGCACATTGTCAGCACGGCTCTCTTGGTTAGCAGCAATGAATTCTGGGATATAGATGGAAGCCCTGGGTTTCAGGCAGCACATGAGAGGGCGGAGCTGCTCCTGCACTGACCAGTCAAGCACTGCAGCTCTCTCCATCGCACGACCCAGGTCCAACGATGAGATGTCCCATCCTAATAAGCAGACACGCACACACACACACACACACACACACACACACACACACACACACACACACACACACACACACACACACACACACACACACACACACACACACACACACACACACACAAACACACGCAGCCCAGGCTTGAATCTCCAGATGATGAAGCTTACCGATTGTAGCTCTAAGAATGCAACATTTCTCACATCAAAACAAACTCCATGACAATTAGGTACTGCAAATACAAGCTCACAATGCATCGAAATGCAACACACTATGAGTTTGCAATGTTCACTGTAGTTTGGATCCCAGCGAGACATCAAATTTCTATTTTGGGTGTTTAGACACCACTGCTCCAAATGAGTTAATATTTACCAACCATTCTCCTGGAACGACCAACATTAGGTAAAAGACAACTCTAACCTCTCTGTGTCTCTGTCTTTCTCTCTAACTCTACTACACATATCACCTCATCCACGTTGCCACTTATCAGTTAGGGTGAAAGGTCAGACTTCATGCTCTGTGTAGAATCACCCATACCGTCAAAGGTGATATCATCAGGGTGCACCATAGGTAGGAGGTCACGGAAGGGCACGTTGACCTCTCCCTCAGGCCCTGACCCCAGACAAACAGTAGACGCCTGCAGAAGTGAGCCAAAATAGTTGGCTCTCTGAAGAATGAGGAAGAATGGAAAGAGAAGGGAAAAGGTTACAATACAAACCGTTCTACTCTCAGTTGAATCATCATTACCCATCATATGATTTTTTATCTTTTTCACAAATGTATTCAGATTATATATCAGGGAGACAATGAAGTTGTAGATACCTGCAAGGGAAAACATCTGTCAATTTTACACTCTCAGGTTGAAGTAAACGGCGCATAGTTTACCATGTGAGACACAGTGGTAGTAAGAGAGAAAGCAGCTCAACAATGGCCATTTAAGGTAATGATGTGAAGACCTAGTCAATTAGGCTCCAAGCGGTCTACTGGAGCTGTCAGCATGTCAAAGATATTAATGAGATCTCTCCTCTGCCGCTGCAGAAGGGAAATCCCAAAACAGTAGCCTGTTAAATTATCATACCATATTACAACTAAAAAGTCAAATGATTTCAAGCTAATGGAAAATTCAACTATTTGGTCAATAAGATACAGTATCAATCATTTTCGGGTACCTTTTCTCCAGTCTTGGTCCTCCATGTAAGGCCCAGTCTGTTGGCCATTACAGCAGCAGTGACAGTCGTACCATTGTTTCCCCCCCAGCCCACCAGCATGACACCCAGTCGGGGCACAAGTCGCTCAGTGTGGAATGTCACATCACTGGTGGTCGGGGTTACCTGAAACAAGAAGATTCAAGATTGTGAATCTGTGTGTGTGTGTGTGTGCGCGTGCCGTGCACATATGCATGTATATGTGTGTATGTTGCGTACGGTATGATACTTTGTTTATTTTTTATGTGCAGTACACCAACGCTCCTTGCCAAAATTCAGCTATTTCTGGCCGATGTCCCACCCATAATTGGGATATTGGAATAAACCTCAAGTGGTTATATCTCAAGTAATGTTATTTTTTAATCTATGGAAACTGATATTCCCTCAAGTCCAAGGTTTGTAACAATTTAGGCACAGGTGCTGGCTAAAGTTAAAAGGGCATCAAAAATGATTGGAGGTTCTAGGACAGCTCTACAAGCATGCAACTTTTTTGGGAAGGAGTGGTGTAGGCCTACTGAAGGCAATAGATATGCAGTTTTTGGCTAATCTTAATATCGATGCAAGTAGTTATAATATACAATTTCATCTTTTGCTGGGTGTCCCTTGTCACAGTGCTACAAGCCCTATGTGATGCATGCTTGCACAGACTGACATAATATGTGACTTACTGTGATTTTGTTACCATCTTTGTGTACCGCTGAAGTATGGTAGGAGTACTGAGCTTCAATGAGTGTATCTGTGTATCTGACATTAGGACTGTTTATGTGAATGTTCTCTGACATGGCCAGTCTGCAAAAAAATAAAACAAGATAAACAGTCAGATCAACCCACTAGAGACAGAACCGGTTATAACAATTATTTGTTGTTTACAAATTTCCAATGGCGTAAATGCCAGCTTTCAAAAGTTAGTCAATTTTCAATTCAATTTCAATTCAAAGGAGCTTTACATTGCCAAAGCACGTGTCACAAAAAACAATACATTGAAAACAGTTGAAAACGGGGACAAATATATACAGTTGGAGGGGGGTACAGAGTTTTGTAAACAGAGTTATGTTACATTGCATTGTTTTATAACAGGTTATACCATGTTATAACAGGGCACAGAACTTTATTTCCTCTTTTCTGTTTTTTAATAAACAAACAGAACAGTCATAGTGTAGGCTAGATAAGCTATGTAGTACACTCATTTCAAATTCATTCATTTTCAACATTTTACTGTCATTAGCCTATAGCTTTCTAGTTCTTGTGTGGAAATACCCACGTTGATTTTTTTTCCCCAGAACACCCTATAATAATAATAATTATTATTATTATTTCCAAACAGCATCTCTATTGGTAGCCTACACGTCATTGTCTTTTTTTGGTACAGTGTGCTGCACTGTTACATAGCCTAAGCCTATTCTCCTAAATCTCTAAAATCTGTAGTTAAAAACTAAACGTTTACACAAGGAATACAAGCAAACCCAGAATATCTCCTTACCCTTGCTTTCTTCCAACGCTGCAAGATACACAATATTCTCTAAATGATGATAATATCCGCAGCTCAACCTGGCATGAAGTGTAGCTACAATGTTCGTCCCCTGAGCGACGATAGCATCGGAATAGAAAGCATATGTCTCTGCTGACTGACCCTCCTCCGATCTATAGGCTACTCCAGTCCTGGCCCGCGGCTGCGAGAGGAGTGTCTTATAACGAGGCAGTCAACAGGGGTAAACGGTAAACCAAACCACGAAATGATGACAAATGAGTTTCTTTAAACAAAAGCGCAGTCAAAAGTAGCCATATTCCATATTTTACGTTGTCCAAAAATGATCGTCATTAGACGAGCCACCGTAGCTTACTACACGTCATATTTATAAAAGAAATGTTGATAATTTTTTGCTGTATTTTAATTGGAATCCTATTTTTATGGGACATCAAGATGCCACTTGTCCCACAAAAGCTGTAGCCTAGCGAGCCTGTCCAGTTGAACGGTTTGGATCTGTTCACCCGAAATCTAAATCCAAGCGAGATCTGACTTCAAGAGATGATAGGCATTGCGCCTTTGTAATATTAGTTGGTAAAAAAAAAAAAAAAAAAAAAAAAAAAAGGCTAAATTGAGGACAAATGAATTGTCAAAAATGATATGCAGGATTCCAGGTACAAAGTAAATCAAGAATAAATAACTACTTATATATTTTTTAGCTCTGTCAACCTGACTTGACTAGATTAAAGGATCCCCCCCCCCCCTTTAACATTTTCGCTGAGTTTACAAGCATTGTCATAGGATAAGACATTCTTGCAGATGCATATTCCATAACACCAATATGTGTCTCAGGATTCCATCAACCAGGGTCTCTAATCTTCCGATCTAATCTTCATCAGTAAACAGACTTAACAGACAGCCCGTCTAAATACATACCTCTGGACAGAGACAGAAGGGCGCTTGGCCCCTTGGTAAGTATATGGAGAGCCTGTTTGTGCGGTAGGCCTATAGAAGGGGTTTTCAGATATGATTTGCTTGGAAGATGGAGGGATCACGGGGGGTGGCGTGATTTGGGGCATGCGAGTGCTATTTTTCATTTATTTATTATTATTATTATTATATATATTTATATATTTTTTTATTTTCTGTTGACCAAATGGAAATGATCCTTCTAAGTAGGCTATTAAGTCTCACTTTCGCACTTTGGATCGGTCCACGTTCTTGTCCGTTCACCTGATGTTCAAGATACAATTTTCCTGAGCATGCAGGACAGGACAGGCTCTTGTGCAGGGGTAGAAGATTAGGCCTAGGCCTAGCCTACATGTTTATTTTTGTAGTCAAACGGCTTTGGATTTTATTTATGCTGAATCTTGCTGAATGCTGATATAAGTAAAGCAAGGCAACATCCTTGTAAGTGTAAGTATAATGAAGACATTTGGCACTGGGTGGGTTACAAAGGAACCTTACCGTGCTGTAAATCCTTAAAAAGCAAACTTACTGACCTGTTGCAGCTGTTTGCATAGATTTGTGTTGGGGTAATAATTTACCTCCCGTCTTTGAAAGGGCCCACACAAAAATATTCAACAAAAATGTCAGTGGTTAACTTGTCACTAACATTGTCCAGTACGTGGTCCTTGAGGGTTTCCCCTGGCCTGTGGTAGTGGTACTGCTGAGCCTCACTCAGTGCCATCTAGTAGAAAAGTTGCGACATTGAGGAGTCAGAAACGGAGCGCTCGAGCGCTGTTCATGCAGCCTGAAGGGACAAACTGGAGTTTGAAATGCATTGTTTTCAAGGACGACGGCGCATATAAGAGGCGAGCTATTTTATAGGCGCGTGTGCAACATGCCAGCTGTATTAAAATATTGAATAGTGAGACAACTAAGAGTCCGTCATGCTTGTTGTACTAAAATAAAGGGGCTCATCGTTGAACCTTTATCATTACGTCTGAGGCCATTGGAGTGAACGGAGTTTGCGTAACTCTCGAGGCTCTGCCTTTCCTCATCTGGTTTTGAGAGATTGCGTAAAAGCACTGGCTCTTTGCCAACCCGCTGATTGGACGACGAATAGTTGCGTCATGAACGGAAGCTGTCGCCTAGGCTAGTGCTGAAAAACTTCCGCCTTCAATTGTAAAGAAAACACAGCAGCTAAAAAGGCGATCGACGGCGTAACCCTGCAATTTAACAAGTCACACCGAAGGTAGATGTAGCTGCATATTTTACACGCGTTGCCAGAGTGGCAGAATCGGCACAAACCCCTTTGCTGGTGATGTTTTACGTGTAACAGTAAATATAAACCTACCTTCAACGTTAAGTTAGCACGTAGGCTATGCTAACAACTGGTAGCAGCCAGCAATAGGCCTCTATTGGGTCTTTTACGTGATTTTGGGTTATGTCGATATGAATGTTACCCAATCTAATCATGTTGACGTATGCGATAGCATTGCTGTGCCATGTTGTCATGAACATAAATAAGCATTTGGCTTTTCACCAGCTACTTTGCTGGCAGGGAGGCAAGTAGACAACGCATGTATGCAAGCAAACTAACTGTTGACTTCCACTGACATTCGAGTCAGTTTTGCCTGCGCTTTCCAATGTCTCAGCGGCAACCTGTGGCCACGAAGTTCACTGCAGAATTGTTCAATCCCATGGCTAGACAAATGGCTTATTCCAGTGGTTTTCAATCAGAGGTCCCCAGCTAAATAATGGCGTGTTGGATGGTAACCAAATCTTTAACTCTTGAGAGCTCAAAATGAAACAAATGGGCCCATACATACATGATACACGTCTATTTGGTTTCATTTTAAGTTCTCAGGAGTTACATGATTGTCAATCATGATTGTTTGCCTCTTATCTTTCCTGTGGTAGCGCATCAATAAATGCAGCATGGTTTGGGGTCTGAGAGACAAAATGCTATCAAATGGTGGTCCGTGTCTCGATGCAGAATTAATAGTTGGCCCCCTTGTCAAAATGGTTAAAAGCTACTGGTTTATTCAAAGCAGGGATGGTGAGAAACTCAATTTCTCAGCATAAGAAGAGTATGAAATCTGTAAAGGCAGCTGACTATCCCGTTCTGGTCTCTCATCATTTCCCCCAGGCTGTCAAACACTCTGGGGTTTGCGGGGTTCACAGAGTGCGCACGTGCGTGTGTGTGTGGGCGAGTGCATGTGTGAGTGTGTGTGAAAGTTGCTGTCCACCTCCCCTGCACCTTTTCACTGCCAAGCCGCTCCTCCCTGGAGGATGACAATGGAGGAGATGAAGAATGAAGCGGAGACAAGCTCCATGGTATCCATGACGCTCTACGCTGTGATGTACCCAGTATTCAATGAGGTAGGGATTTGATTAAGTCTAGGTAGTAGCAGGGACGGATATAACATGTCTCATTTGGGGGGGCGCAAGAGAACATGTTGGAGGGGCAAGAGAAAATGGTATGGGGGACGGCTTCATGATGAAGCCGCCCCCATACCATTTTCGGTCATCGATAATAACATCAGTTGTTGTTGAAGTTGCAACAGACACGCAGCATGCATAAAGCTAAAGGTCTGACTCAGAGAGTTTTCTGTTTTCAATGATGAAATGCTGTTGGTTTTGTGGTGCCAAAATTGTAGTTAGTAGCAGTAGTATTTTCTTCAAATCATATCAAATATAAGCACTTTAATTTGAAATATCTTGGGTCGTTTTGCATGATATCGTGTTTGGGGGGGCCGACTGGGTATTTAGGGGGGCATTCCCCAAACAATGCCCATGCCTAGATCCGCCCCTGGGTAGTAGACACCCTGCCCAGGGCACCTCTAAAATCGTCTTTGATCACGCTTATTGTAGCTACTTCATTTTATGCACGATGGACTGCTCATTCTAGTTCATATTCATTACAATCCTAGTGGACGTTGCAGGACCTCCGGTAATAATGTGTAATGAGTGTGACTGACAACTTAAATGCTTGAGTGTGTACACACTACAGTGACAGTGGTGTCAAAGTCATTTGGGGTGGGGGCCGCATTGGACTTGATGTGACTTCATGGGGGCCGGAGCGCCGCGGTGCAACCAGTCGCAGACCGCAAGCATGCGCGGCACACGCATGTTTACGTACACAGCCGTTACTTCTACACTACAGCATATCACACAAGTCATATTTATTATCAAGAATAGCTATTAATATATATTAATGACTTTCATTATTGGTTTTATACTTGTAGCCTAGATTAAGACATTTGCTATGAACGAGGCTATTTTTATTTACAGAGCATCAAAAAACCATACGAAAATAGCATTTAAATTTCAAATACCAAATTTAAGTAAGTATGTGTAGTTACTAAGTATAGTTCTCGCTTATCCACCCTTGTACTGATGAAGTATAGTTCTCGCTTATACACCCTTGTACTGCTGAAGTATAGTTCTCGCTTATCCACCCTTGTACTGCTGAAGTATAGTTCTCGCTTATCCACCCTTGTACTGCTGAAGTATAGTTCTCGGTTATACACCCTAGTACTGCTGAAGTATAGTTCTCGGTTACACACCCTTGTACTGCTGAAGTATAGTTCTCGGTTATACACCCTTGTACTGCTGAAGTATAGTTCTCGGTTACACACCCTTGTACTGCTGAAGTATAGTTCTCGGTTACACACCCTTGTACTGCTGAAGTATAGTTCTCGGTTACACACCCTTGTACTGCTGAAGTATAGTTCTCGGTTACACACCCTTGTACTGCTTAAGTATACAGGTGCTGGTCAACGAATTAGAATAATTTGAACAGTGCAATCGTTAAATTCTTTGAATGCATTTCTTGTGCAGAAAACAAATCAGGTGTTCACCGCACCTGTCCTACTGGTTAGAGTAATCACAGAACTAGTTACCTGTAAAAAATTTGCTCAGCTGAGCTTTCCAAAAGGCCCATTTAGGCCATTTAACTGTGACACTGTTGTTTCATTGAATTAGAATAATGGAGAAACCGTTTCATTGAATTAGAATATTTTTTTATTATAATTAGAATCATCACTTTCTCAGTATTTTGTGGCTGCCCCCTTGGCTTGTATGACTGCCTGAAGTCTCCGTGCAGGGGTTGACACTAAGGTCTCCGAGGTACTTGCCCATCGGGCAAGTGCAAATCAGGTTCTACTTGCCCTCAGCCAAATGGACCCTTGCGGATCAATTTGGTTTCATTTTTACACTCTCAAGAGTTAAAATTCATCATCTTAATCAGCCCATAGTGGTCACAGACCCAGTGGTCCCTGACCGCAGCAAAATGATAGTTTGGAACCAAGTGGACCTGGGAGAGAGATAGGTAGAGATAGCTAGTTCTTCAAATCGATGCCACGGACAGGGCTTGACAGTAACACTTGCCCGCTTGCCCGGGGCAAGTAAAAAAAAATGGTGGGGCAAGTGAAGACTGCTACCTGGTTGCCCGATCAGGCAAGTGTGCAACTTCGTGCACTATAACACTACACTACACTACAAGATAAATTTGTCTTGAAGGCGGTCATTGCACTCTGCCTCTGTGTCTTTCCCTGCTTTCTAGCTATCTACCTATCTCTCTCCCAGGTTCATTTGGTTCCAAACTATCATTTTGCTGGGGTCAGGGACCACTCGGTCTGTGACCACTATGGGCTAATTAAGATGATGAATTTTTAACTCTTGAGAGCGTAAAAATGAAACCAAATGGACCCTCGCTCTCAAGAGTTACATCTGGTTAACCAACTTAGCTAGGGACCACCTGGAACCCTCTCCGGGACCACTGGTGGTCCCTGGACCACCTGTTGAAAGCACCCAAGTAGGAAGTAAACTTAAAAGCAAAATTTACAATATATTTTTGGGGGGGCAAGTGACCATGACCTGAGGGCAAGTAGAACCTGATTGCACTTGCCCGATGGGCAAGTACCTCGGAGACATTAGTGTCAACCCCTGCACGGAGACTTCAGGCAGTCATACAAGCCAAGGGGGCAGCCACAAAATACTGAGAAAGTGATGATTCTAATTATAATAAAAAATATTCTAATTCAATGAAACGGTTTCTCCATTATTCTAATTCAATGAAACAACAGTGTCACAGTTAAATGGCCTAAATGGGCCTTTTGGAAAGCTCAGCTGAGCAAATTTTTTACAGGTTACGAGTTCTGTGATTACTCTAACCAGTAGGACAGGCGCGGTGAACACCCGATTTGTTTTCTGCACAAGAAATGCATTCAAAGAATTTAACGATTGCACTGTTCAAATTATTCTAATTCGTTGACCAGCACCTGTAGTTCTCACTTTGCAGTGCCAGCAGCCTAGCCTGGTAGAACGACTCCCCCTGCTGGACAACATGCATTCCATGCCGTTCAGAAGAGAGCTCAAAGCCATTTCTTTAAACGATCATAACTTTTGATAGGAACGTGCTAGAGACTTACTTTTTTTTTTGATAGACTCAGACATTTTTGCTCTACAAGCCTGGGGCCGGATTAAATCATCTCGCGGGCCGGATCCGGCCCGCGGGCCTTGACTTTGACATAAATGCTTGAGTGTGCACTACAGTGACAGTATGTACTGTATGGACAGGTTGCTCAGTCTTTACTCCGTGTCTGTGTCCTGTTTGTTTTTCAGCTGGAAAGGATCAACTTGTCAGCAGCTCAGACACTTAGAGCGGCGTTCATAAAGGTAGGATTTCTGCCTGCCGTCCTAGACTCATAGCAGTCAACTACATGTGTAATGTGTTTGACAGTTTTACACAGCACACATTCAGACACTTTGGCCTCCATTTTCGTTACCGCTAAACCACTTATCCCTTAACTTCTTTGCCCTTTTAAACTATTTAAAAAAAAACATTTTTCAGTAGTTCAAATGGCCAATCTACAAGCTCACAACGTGTTAATAGATTGACATATTGAAATATTCCAAAAAGTTTTTCAAAATATTAAAAACGAAATAAGGGATTTGGCACAAGGGGTTTAGCATGTAACGAAAATGGAGCCCTATGTCTTGATAAGACCGGTTGCATCAACCTCCTCTTTTCCTCTTGTCTGTTGCTTGACAGACATGTGAAATAGTGGAACTATCACAGCCGACATATTGCTTGAGGTATTAATTTTGTTGTGAGATTCACAGATATGCATGATAGACTTCACTTCCTCTTTTGTAAGATGGTTGGCACTGTAAACTGAAGCATTTCACCAGATTTTGTCAGATGAAATTGCTGTGTTAGGAAAAGACAGGGAAATTACCAATTAGGTCCAGGTCAAATTTGGACAGAATTCCCCGTGAAAATATCTCTACCGTGCAGAATTGCAATGCCACAACACAACCTTTTATATCATTGCCGTTGTGCAGAAAACTCTTATCCCCATATTTTCACTTCACCCTTTCTGTGAATTGGAGGTATGTGAAATGATTTTCTTTGGTTAAAATAAGTGTAACTAGGTCAATATTCAGTGAAATAAGTGATGACCCAAATAAATGAGCAGGCAAACTGAAAAAAATAACTGGGTACTCTACAGTACTTCTGATTTGCTAAAAGTTTGTCTCCTACTGAAAATGGCAATGGAACACAATGATTACGCTCCAAACCTGTTTTGCACTTAATGTACTTCAGCTATTTTTTTTTATTAAAAGTAACAGTTTTGGAAATGTGAAATGTGTCACAAAAGGAAAAATGTAAAGAGTTTTATTATTAGGCACACAGTGCCCTCTGGCTTTTCTAAATGTGTAATGCTGTAGATGTAGAATAACTTACAAAATAAGCGTTTTGATTAGAACCAGGAATGAAGCCCACATCACTCCTATGCTGGCTTGCAAATCAGTCTTTTTTTTTTTTCTTTTTTTCTTTTTTTTGAAAGGCCTCACACTGGGTTGCAAGTTGGTTTTAGAATCGTCATAAGGATTATTTTATTTTTGACATACTCGCCGGACTCTCTCCATAATAAATCAATAACATACTGCCAAGAAACGTTTCAGGTAGAGACCCCAGATCTGCTGACTCCCATTTTAAGTGAAGTTATCCGCTGTAGTAAGACAAAAAAAATATGGAGAGGCTGTTTTCAGCTCTTCTGGAACATCGCTCAGTGGCAAAGCCAAATCATATTTAATTTTGCCTTTTATCCAAAAGCAATTTCTTTCTGTATTCATGTTTTATTTATTTAAACCTGTAACAATTGAATGATGCATCTTCAATGTTTTTAATTTTGTGATCACTGTACTCCAGATTTTGTGTTGATGTTTGTTTGATTAATGATTGATCTTTTTATTTTTTCTATGCAGTTTAATATTTGAAATGTGTGTCCAAGATGCTGAATAATCAATTAACTAAAATGGAATCAAATACATTTTTACAGCTTTAGTCGTCTGAATATTTATTTCATATTTTAAAATTACTATAATGGCCTACCTTAATCAAATATGCAAGCAATAATAATATTAGCTGAATGCATAAAGGTTTATGTTGGTTGAAAATGGGATTGTTAAATGGGTGTTAAACATGTGTGTGTGTGCTTTGCCAGGCTGAGAGGGAGAATCCTGGTTTGACTCAAGACATCATCATTAAGATCCTGGAGAAGAAGAATGTCCAAATCAACTTCACTGAATCACTACTCCGCATGGCAGCTGACGACGTTGAAGGTGTGTGTGTGAATGTGTGTTGCCCGAGTGTGCTTCTGTATCTTCTCTTGTCTGCAACTCTGAAACCACATATACAGTATATTGCCCCAAACTTGGTTTAATGACAGTTTCTCTACACCTGCATTTCATGATCCGAATGATCTGGGTCCAGGAAATGCAGACTAAACACTTGTCTCTTGTCTGCATCTGCAATCTCACAGAGTTCATGATCGACCGGCCCGAGCAGGAGTTCCAGGACCTGAATGAGAAGGCCAGAGCTCTTAAACACATTCTCAGCAAAATACCTGACGAGATCAATGACAGAGTACGCTTCCTACAGACCATCAAGTGAGTATGAGCACCAGCAGTTGTAATGATGATAATGGTGACATAAAATAAAACCCTAATTCATCTCCAAACCTTAGTATAAACTGGTGTGTATTTGACAACTCATCCAAACATGGTCAAATAATGAGATCATTGGCGATTCTGTAAATACACTACTATAAAATCCCCAAGTACGTACGTATTACACTGAAACCCTCCCCATAGACCGCAACAGAGGGGTGCCCTCTCAGGCAAACTTGAGACACAAGATCTGCAAACTTGGATTCAGTTGAAAAAAGTGAAGCAAATGTGAAAAAGTGATCTGAGCACTCCAAAGTTTCAAATCTTGAATCTTGAGGAGATGGGCTCCTGCCACTTGACTTGCCGAGCCCATCGAAAATAAGACCTGGGTATGTGATGAAGACGGGGTAATATCTCCAGTACACACTCTGTGTGAAAGGATGGAGGGTGAATGTTTGTTAATTCACCAGACCATTTACATATGGTATTCAAAGACAGTGGTACGGTCTCTAAAGACCTTTGAAATAGGGAGAGATTCATAAGATCGCACTCATGTAAATATTCTTTCTTTGTTGCACTGTGACTGCTCCAAGCAAAAACGCAGTTTTCCTTGAAAATTAACTGTAGGCATGTTATATCGCTTTCTGTTTGAAAGTCCCATAATTGGTGTTGTGCCTTTTCTGCAGAGACATAGCCAGTGCGATAAAGGAGCTCTTGGATACAGTCAACAATGTGTTTAAGAAATATCAGTACCAGAATCGCAGGGTGAGTAACACACAAACACATACTGTTGTGCATTTCAGGTTGACCGTGGCAGTCTGCCTTAGTCTCATAATGAACTGAATTTTCATCATTATCATAATGACACTACATACACTGTACTATACTATGTATACTGTATGATGCATGCATGAAAGATAATAACCTCACAGGGAGTTTGATTACAACGCAAGGTCAAGTGCAGTACTCCCCCAGACAAGGCCAAGATCCGGTGCATACTGTATGAACACCCATTGCATGCTTTGTCTCTATTATGTTGTTGTCTGCACACACAGGCCCTGGAGCACCAGAAAAAGGAGTTTGTGAAATACTCCAAAAGCTTCAGTGACACCCTTAAAACGTACTTCAAAGACGGAAAGTGAGTTGATCCCTGTCATATCCTCTGTGGCAGAGTTTAATCTTTGTTTCACCTCTACACTGCCTTATCATGCACAAGTTGTTGCTGCCGAAAACGATTCCCTAAACAAAACATCTTTCTGCTTGTGTTTTGATAAGCTATGCTCTATGCCGCCAGGGAAATGGTTCTGTCCGCAAAGCCAGTTATCATTCTTCTTGTCTGAATGTCTGTCAGTGGCTTTTGTTGATATTTACAGCATCGGCCCGTTTGTTTATTCATCCAGAGAGGCTTCATTCAGAGGGTTGAAAACTGGAAATGTTTGTATTTTTTTGACATTTCAATATCATGGGGGAAGGTTATACATAATGCAGTTTACTGACAAATGTCAATAGAATCAGACTATTATGTGTTATACTGTGGTAGAATGTTTGCTGCTATGGCAGCTACACAGAACAAGCAATGTAAATAACCAAGCAGCAATAAAAGCCTGTGCCTACTAAGATCAACCAATTCAGGTTAAAGGAATGATCTGAAGTAATCTGTGTTGGTTATTTATTTTAATCAATATAGTTATGTACATGTTTCAAATGTATACAATAAAAAAACAGCAGACATAATATTAATAATAATAATAATAATGGATTTTATTTACGTTGTATAATGCACTTTACATTCAAGTGCTACAACAGGTAAAAAAAATCCATCACTTGCATGTGATGGCTGGCTTGCCATGGATTCCCCTCCTGGAAGGGTTAAATAGTATGTTGTGTGTGATGGTACAGTATGATAATAATATGTTGTATGTGACTTTTTTTCCCTTTGTCCAGGGCAATAAATGTCTTCATCAGTGCAAACCGGCTCATCCATCAAACCAACCTCATACTGCAGACCTTCAAAACTGTGGCCTAGCCCAGGGAGACCATAACTCCATATTTCCACCATCTGGGGAGCAACTTCTAGAATGGTGAATGGTTGAAGAGCGCCTGACCCATATATGTAAATTAGAGAGAGTTGATTTTAGGGTTGGGATCGATTCCCATTCAATTCAGAGTCTAGATTCCAATTCAAGAGACTGAAAAGTGCCATTTGGGTTTTTTGTTCGATGAGGATTTTTCCAGTCTTGAAATGGAAGTGAATTGGCCCAAAGTCTCGATGATTGATTTTTATTTGGACCGTTTTAATTTATAACCCTGGTCTTCTTTGGAGTAGGTGAGGCGAGGTGTTTATTATAAAACAATTGCCATTTTTCTAATATATACATGTTGATCATTTTACTTTTAACTTTTCAATCGTTTCACATCTGAGACTGCCGCTTTCACCATGGACGCATCTCGGTAGACTTAAGTTGGCTTCCTCTTTTCACCTGCATTAAAATATATTTGTCTTGTAATGCAGGACAGGTGAAAAAAGCAATAGACAATGCTACCTTAGTTAAGGTTTTGTCTGTTGTTAACCATGGCATTGCAGGTGAAGGAGGGAAGAGGAGAGGAAGCAACATCAGGACATTTGAGATGCGGCACCCTGATTTATTTTCTCTTTATCAGAAGACAGCCAAAAGACTTCCAGCACAGAGTGCGCCTTACTCTAAAGGCTTATTTATACTTTCACATGACAATTTTTGGTCAATTGTCACTCGATGACAACTCTTTTTATCAGTTGAGAATTTGTCTGAGTGACAATCGTCAAAAAGGTTTTTGTGGCAAAGTATAAATTGGCTAAAACATTCCCTCCTCTCAGAGTGTGCAACTAGATGGAGTCAGTCTCTGCTGTTTGGGGAGAGAGAAATGAAAGTCCTGTATTTAACTGATATCTGGTTGCAAATGTTCAATAAATAGTTTCCAAATGATTATGTTTTCTCTAAATGTGTCCCGAGTCCAATGTGTGGGATGGTATGGGGTGTGTGTCATTACGGTATAGAGAATAAAGAGCTGGGGTTTTATTCAACAAATGGAAAGACTTACCAAATAATTAAAGATTAGGGCCCTACCTTGAAACCTGGATAACTATAGGACTGTAATATTTAATGTTAGGAATAATTTGTTCAGCTTGGATATTAAGGGCTCCAGTTTTGTCATATTAAACCCCTTATCCCTAAAAAAAAAAAAAAAAAAAAAACTTTTTTGGAATAGTTCAACATGCCAATCTAGTGACATGTTTATGAGCTTCTAGACTGGCAATTTTAACTATTTAAAATGTATTTTTAAAATAGTTTATGAAGGCAATGTAGTTAAGGGATAAGGGTTTTAGCGGTGATGAAAATCTAGGAAGTGTTTTCCAGCCATATCAACTTGATTTCTTCCTCTTTAGTAAAAAGGTGCCAATATTTATAGAGAGCATGTGTGTATACTGTAAAAGCCCTGCCTTCATTTTCAAGTTACAGGATGTAAAAATGCTGATTTGTGTGCCCTTGGCCACTGTATGTTGAGCTGACGAAACACAAAATGTAGGGACTTCCTTACAGACAGATGTTTCCTAACTGGGGCAGTATATTCCCCTGTTGCTGCTGTTAGCTGAAGTTTAGTTGTACAGGACGTACAGGACATACAAGCACATTTCAGTTGCCTTGGAATGGTGTGGTATAATATTGCCACAGGGAAATAAAGCTAGAGGCACACTTAAAGTTTTCCTGCAGTTGGACCATTTACAAGTTCGGCATATAGCAGGCGCTCTTAGATGAGATGATGGATGAGGAAATCCTCTATGGTTCTGATTGCAATGGGAAGTGCATTCCACAGTTTTGCGGCTTGTAGGGTGCTATGGTGGTGACATCCCTTTGGTTGTTTTGAATGCAAGCATAAGGGTTTTGAACTGATCTAAATGCCACAGGCTTTAGACATTTAGCTAAAGCCTGTGGCAAAACTGCTATTGTCCAATAGACCTTTAGATAAACCCCTCCCCAAATTACTATGGTCCAATCAGAGCTAAGCATAACATGTGATAGACAAACCTCTTCACCAATAGCTTTCCTATATGAGAAAATATATATGTTTTTTTTTTAATTGTACAAAAACAGCTTCAGCACAATGCAGCAGCAACATCTCAAACTTTACGAATAGTCAGTCCTAGAAACAACATTTCAAAGAAAATTAAAAAACAAAAAAAAAGTGATGGCACAGCATGCAGTGGGATACAAACACATGAACAAGAAAAAGCCCAGTCCACTCCCGTTGACTTCCTCCCTTTATTATTTTATTTCATTACCTCTTTGTGAAACTTTCTAAATAAATAACCATTTGACAATCTCCCCTGAAATAACTGTACAAATTAATTTCTCAGCAACCTGCCTCTGGATTTTGAGGGCAAGCTAATGTAAAATCCCTTGCCGTACTTGTCAATCTGTACAGCTGACCATCATTTTCCTCCATTTGTCTTCATCATGCCTATTCCCCTGAGGGCCTTGTCCACATTAGGGATCAGCTTATCATGGAAGTCCCACAGCCGCGTGTCCACGTGCAACTGCTCTTTGGTCAGCCTGCCTTGCAGAGCAACCCGAACATGAACGATGCGACACACATCAGGAGGGACCTTAAATGTAGTCCCAAAGCTTTTGAGCACAGAGTGCACGGACGTCTGCTCCACCATCCTGTGATGCGTGTGACACACACACACACACACACACACACACACACACACATACACACACACAGTGGATAGGAATAATAAGTCACCAGCATGTAAGTCTTATTGGAGAATTTTAGAATTAACTGCATTGCATTAATGTATCTTTTGGAAGGCTTACCAAATTATTAAAGACTAGGCCCCTACCTTGGCTGAACTATCATCTTGTAGGGGTGGTAAATGTTTTGGTCTGGCTCTTCACGGTAGATGTGCTCCAGAATATTTACTCCTGGCACCCCTTCCCACTGGGGCAAGTGGAACCTTCCACTGGGCTCAAAGTGGTGCTTTGGAAAGATATGATTCTCAATAAGGAACACCCCTGCCTAGAGGATGGATGAAGTGTTAGATATGTACAGAAAAAAACAATAATAATGCATATAAATGAATCCCAAAATTAGGTAAGATACATCATCTCTTTCCATGCTATAGACAAATACAGTATTGTTGCCAAGACACATGCACATACACACCAATACAATGCAATTCCTTTACCGTTGGATGCTGCTGTTGTAGTTCATTCATCAGTGGCATTAGGCTGTGGTGATTGTATGGTACTATAATCTCATCTATGTCATTCAACAAGACATAGCGAGAGCGCTCCATGTATCTGTATATACACTCGTTGAGTGTGGTCAGCTGTCCAAAGTAGTGCAGGTCCCCTCCATGCTCTGCATATTTCCATCCCCGCGATGGATTGAGGTGCTTGTCTATAGGCCAGGGAACGATCTCTACTAAGCCCTCCTGGCTGTAACTGTGTAGCAACCGGTCAAGATCTGGACCACTGCTGGTCTTGTAGACCACCACCCGGTCTACACCAAGCAGTCTGGGGTAAAGATAGGTTTAGCACAAACACAAGGCATAACATTCTGTCAGCATTCAGAAGACTTGTTTACATAGCACTAGCATGCACATGGCACAGAATCATAAATGCACCAATGCCAGAATATATTATTTAAAGGGGCTGACCTGTACATCTCCAGAGCCTGTGTGAACTGAAGCACATTGTTGTAGTCTCCAAACAGAGTTGAGATGCAGACCGTGAAGTTAAACTGGGGCCTTCTCTCCTCTGCCCCACTACTTTCCTGGTTGCCTATGGGGAGAAACATTTGCTGCTGTGCCTCCACACTGCCTGCGTGGATTGACAGGGTGACGTGGGTCGCATCACAGCCCACGGGAATCCGACACATCACGTCCGTAGTCACAAAGGGAAAACCAAAGTTTTCTGGGTGTGGTTCAATGCTAGCTAGCGTGCTGTGGATGGAGACGTAGCTCCCACAGCAGAAAAAACAGTGAAGGGGCAGGATGGAATCTTTCCTGAATATACCAATGATGCGCACATGCCAACCTTCCACCCTGTTGTCCAGATAGGCTGAGACCAGCAGGTGCTTGGTGTTGTTGAGAGGGGTGATGTTTTGGGTTGAGGTCCGATAGCGGCACAAGTTTGGAACTGGCTGTGGGGTCTGCAGGGTGCCTCTGTGCTGCTTGGGGGACCTCATGCCAGCCACCTCAGGTGTTCTTCTCATGGCAGCCACCTCAGATGTTCTTCTCATGGCAGCCACCTCAGGTGTTCTTCTCATGGCAGCCACCTCAGGTGTTCTTCTCATGGCAGCCACCTCGAGGTATCTCATGCCAGCCACAACGATGAAGATGATGGTGGCATTAACAATTACAAAGAGAAGAATAAACCTCCACCTTAGGTATTTGCAGTAATTCATCTAGCTGTAGAATGATCCAAAACCTGATGGGAGAGCAACGCATGTATCACCAATACAATCAAGATGTCATATCCCAAGCACGCAACACAATTCATTTGTACTTGATATAGCATTGATGATGGTACCTGTACCTCGAGGACCGGTGCTAGGGTGAAGGCATGGAGTCTGGATGGATCATGACAAAGAGAGGGAGAAAGACACTTATTACACCCAAAGCACTGCTGCCATCTCTGCCACTGACATCAGAGGCCTTGAGGGAAAAGGTGAAGAGAGGAAATTTACAATTTCCATCTATTTTTTATGTAGGCCTATGGCCTATGTTTATTTTTTATTTATTTTTTTCCACACAGGATTCTATTACACAACACTACTACCACAACACCAGGAAACACACCTGGCCACACAGTATTTTGCCTAAAACAGTTTCACTGAGACGGTTCCAAACTGCAAAATGCATTTTTTTTATTGTAAATATATATACACACTTGTATATTGCATTTTATCCATGCTTCTAGTATTAATTATTAGAACACTATGTGGTTCTTTCTCAATGTAAGTTGAGAACGGCACTTGCACACTCTTCAGTCACACTGACAACACAACACACACTTCCCTGTTGTACCCCAAAATCCCACTTAATTAATTATGTCCCCAGAAAGTCACTAAATACCAAATTTCTAAGGGGCTGCTGGACTATACGGTATAGAGCTGATTTTGTATTTTTATTTTTCAAGGATAAAACACTCCTTTACCCTCGAAATATCATATGAAATAGCAGTCAGATCTAGGCTTGATCCATTGGATGAAAGCTCTCCAGGAGCAAACTTTCTCACCTAACCTGACACCACCAGATTGCCCTCAGGTGGCGTCAGGTTATTTTTAAGCCACAAAGCCAAAATTATTATTATTATTATTATTTTTATCCCTGCAGTAAACTGGGCAAAGCAGAACTAATTATAAGAGAAAAAACAACAATAAATGTGATATTTACCTTTAAAGGTAGGGGAAGTGATTTCACTTTTGTCAGATATCACCCAAAAAAAATTTTTTTTTCTGTTAAAATGCTCTATTATAAGGTGTGGAAACCACATATGGAGTTTCCCCCTCCCCCACGTTAGCAGAGGAGCTAATAAAAGTTCCCCAGGTCACCACAATTCTCCTCCAATCAGGAGAGAGCAGCAGGTTCACATAGTGTAGCTACTTTTGGGGGCCCCTAGTGCACCAGGCTGGTACTACACCATGAATTGCAAATCACTTCCCCTACCTTTAAGTTAGAATGGAACTGTTTGCATTGAAACTGTATTGATGTTTGCATTGAAACTGTATTGAAGCAGGGTGGGGTTAGCTTACAACATTTGGATTCTGATTTACACAAAAAGTGAGTGCTGGAGAAAAGGAGAGGAGATGATCTACCCAAGAAGGCTTTTTTTGTTTGTTTTTACCTTAATTCATTTGCAGTTGATTTATTTCCCCCCAAAAGTGGTCCAGTTGTTGTTTTGTGAGGGTAAAAAAAATCCTTATTGGCCATTTTCCCCACTCCAACATTGGCTTTTAGAATGGCACTATGGGATGTTGTTCAAAATTCACCTACCGGTATTTACAGGTAAGTGCCCCTTAGGGGCACTCTTTACAAGCCATATAGACAAGCTAAAACTTGTTTAAAATCTCGAAATAATAGTCGCCAACATGCATTTCATGCTTTTTGTCAAATCCAACTGATGCCTTTAGACATTAATAAATCCCAATTCTTCATTCTTTCTTTCATTTTCTTTTCCCCCCAAATAACAGATTTTCTGAGAAAATGTGGCCTATTTTCACCGAACAAAATATTAATCATTAGGTAGACCGCTGTATAGGCTACTATAGGAAATATTGTCCATACGAGACGAGATGACACTCACCCAAGTCTTATCTCTGTCGAGTCTCTTCTGATTCCAGGCTAATAAACAATATATTCTGATGCGCATTCTTCTCTCACAGTACAGCCTATACGTGCCTATACTTATACTACTTTATACACAAAGCCTGGGCAAATCGGGGAGGGGGGATGATCATCATAACATCACCGGGCATGGATAGGAATATGCCGGTAATTTGACCACCCGTATAGCCTACTCCTTTTGTGCAACGAGTGTGCAGGAAATAACTAATATTACACAGAGGACACCATATACGGCAATTAGCTTTGCGATGACGGTAAAAAAACACAACCTCAATTGTTAATCCAATCCACACCCACAACACCAGAGGGAATTCAAGTTCAACGTTGGCTTGACTTCTTCAAAACAGCTCTTATAAAGGGTAGGCCTATACCTATCGGCTGCAATTCAAAAGCTTGTAGCCTACATCCCTTTATAATATATATATTCTATATATTTCTGGTTTTGATTATATTGAAGTGTATTATTATTTACAAATCTCCAGTGAATTGAATATGGTAGACCCTAACAATTAAGTGCAAATAATGCTTTATGTTGCCGTCCACAGTTTTTTTATCAGGGGAATTCCACTTTTTCAATATTTTACTGTCATAAATATAGGCTACCTTAGAGATGTGTGGAAATAATAATAAAAAAATCCGTCCAGACACTTGAAGGTCTGAAAAAATCATGGTGAAACACAACTTGATGTCATAAAGTTGTGTTTCACCATGTTAAGGATTTTTTTCATACCTCCCTTAAAATACAGAATGAGGGACTTTTTATTATTTACGCACAGCATCGCTAAGTTATGGCAAGTTAATGGAAATAAAATCATGTAAAAATGTATTGCAATTCTGCAAACACCAAATAATAGCCTAAATACTCAATAATACAATAATACTCAATAATCAATCAACCAATCAACCCAGCCGGCCGGATCAATCGATCAAACATCACCTTGTGAGTTGCTGCACAGGGGGTATCATTTAGCCTAACACTCAGCCAGTCAGATCAGGGTCAGTAAAAAGCCATGATTTCAGCTTGTCACAAAGGACTGCTTGCCATAAAGGACTGACTACTTTTTCCTATTAATTCTCTCAAATAGGGCATTAATAGCACATGCAGATACGTTTTGTAATTGTTTTAGTCCAACTTTGGACAGGAACAAAATATAAAACACCTATAACTTCTGCCTACCTGAGTCCGTCTTGAGTCCTGAGTCCTTCTTTGTTGCTGGCCTCTTATCATCTCTCCACAGGAATTGCATAATATCTACCTGTGCGTGTTAACGCGCAGTCTTTATGCTATCACACCTTTACAAATAATTGAGGGCCTGAATAGTTTCATATTCAAGAAATTATATTTGTCATTGTTTTGCATTATCCCCCAAGCAGAAATAGGTGTGGAATTACTGCTCCAGGAAGACCTACAGTACTTAGGCACGAACATGAAGCCAGTGAAGATGCCTGGCAACCCAACGAGTTTGATTTACATAAGCGTGACTGAAGGTCCGGGTTCCCGTTCAAATATGTTTTACAAATAACTGCCTCGGTGAAGTGCCTCTGCAGTTTTCAGTCTCTGCAAATGAACTCCCTGTAGGAGTTTCCCTGTGACTGTAAGCTTTGTTTCTGTGTGGAGTGAATAAGAAGTTTGGTCAATGTTTATTTTTCTGAAAATGATTTCCATAGTTGTAATCTGGCCTCTCCCAGCTTTATCATTTTCAGCACATACAGTTACTATTTGGTAGGCTATAGCATCAGCAGGGTCCATGGGCTGGTTTCGGGGCATCATAGTGCATGTTTTTTTTTTTTTACGACATTTTGGACCTATAACAAAATCAACATGTTTAAGCTCCAATCTGAGATTGTGAAGTGCAGGAAAAAACAAACAAAAACAAAAAACAAACATGCATTAATGTTTTTAATGAGTTCCAAGCCTGGAAACATAGGAAAATGAACGACTAAATACAACCCAACAACATAATCTATTAGAGATGTACAGGTGTCAGGCCATGCCAGCCTACACTCAACTGGACCATTTCCTTTATG
Organism: Benthosema pterotum; assembly: GCA_039105355.1. Taxonomy (NCBI): domain Eukaryota; kingdom Metazoa; phylum Chordata; class Actinopteri; order Myctophiformes; family Myctophidae; genus Benthosema; species Benthosema pterotum. Next base: position 10,974,857 of record CM076980.1, on the reverse strand, counting down.
GTCGGTCTATATAGACCCCACCCATGCCTAAATTAACCAACTCCCAAGCTATCCATCTAAGTTGATCCACTTTAATCAGCTCTTCAGGCAAGACAACCCATGGTATAGCTTCAAGGCAGCCTCTAGTCCCCCAATAACAGCATCTGTGCTGGGCAGATTGGACACCATTCCCTTTCGGGTGTATGAATTGGTCTGGAGAGGTAAACTTGTCAGCAGGCAGGAAACCTGCAAGGCAGGTAGTCAGTATTATAAAAGGGTATCTTCTTATTCCGTCTTGGTTTTCTGCTTGATGCCTACAAATCTGACTACAACATGACGTAAATTACCAACTGCCCCAGACCGGTTCACACAACAATTTTGGAACCCAGGCTTTCCTCCTGTGTTAGTTCCCCTTCGGAGGCTGGCCTCTTCCATGTTGGACCCGAGACAAGGGCGTGGCTACTCGAGACTGAGTTGGACATTTGAGGATGATACACGAAAGAAGTTCACCTTCTGTGGGAGTCAGACTGAGAAGCTACGCATTACAAACATACAATACAGCATAAATACAATAAATGCATATTGTTGAACATGAATGATACACTTTGTCAGAGACTCTGCCATTAAAAGATTTGGATGCAGCAACTTTTTCGGTGCTTGTACTTTCGTTCAAATTAAGATGGCGACCTAGATAGCAGTTTATGTAGACGGAGTGCAAGAATACTATGTAGGCCAGGCAGAAATGTCTGTGTGTGTCTCTTTGTCTGTCTGTCTGTCCGTGCATCACACACACACACACACACACACACACACACACACACACACACACACACACACACACACACACACACACACACACACACACACACACACACACACACACACACACTGCATATCTTCCCCAAATTTCTTGCTCTCCAGGAAGACACGTCTTACTGGCATGCAGTTTCATAGATATCCCACTTTACATTCTTAGCTTACAAGTATGAATCATGATAACTAGCTTTTGTATGTATATGATGCAATGCCATGCTTTTTTGTTCTTGCTTGATGTTAAGTTGCATTTAGCGTAATTCCTAAATTGTAAATTGTAGATTAGGGGGAGATATATCACACAATAACATCTTCAGGCCATTTTCCAGGAAATGGTTTGAATGTAGTGACTACGCAGTGGGATAAATTAGCCCTCTTTCTGAAGTCAGTGGATAAACATTCCAAAATATGTCACTATTCAAACAAGTACCTCAAACAAAGGTGCTGCAGAGGTTTTAAATGTGGAATTGTATGGTACGGTATGTACTTTAGAAACTTGTGAAAGAACACTATCAAACAGCTCCCCATTTCTTTTGGTTGTGCTTGTGTTGCTCATCGAACTGTAAACCACAGCACTCTCAACTTGACATTCTCTGCCGTCTGCTCCGATGACCCTCAGCACAGGAGCTCCTCAGGGATGCGTTCTAAGCCCCCTTTTCAACTCCCTGTACGCATACGAGTGCATGACAAATCAAGTGGTCAAGTTTGCACAGTGCAGACGTCACCACATTCATAGGCGTAATCACTACCAATGACGAAAAAGCTCTCAGTAAAGAAGTGGAGAAGCTGGTAGGCTGGCACAATTGTGCCAAAGGTGTCAAGAGAACAACGAAATTCCTGGGAGCACACGTCACCTGGTCAAGTGCAGACTTGCCCAGTGCAGAGTGGGTGGTGTAGAAAGCACAACCATGCGTCCTCTTTCTTAAGTAACCTGGCATGGGTCAAAGGTCGCCTTCACACCAAAAAGATTTTACTGCGATTAAAATAAATCCTGCTGCGAATTGTCAGAAAGTGCACTTTGTTTGGCAGATGTGAAGTCTCATTTGAATCCTAATGTGTGTTACACACTTCAATGAATTATGAGTCCATATCAGTGTGGTTGGATCTTGAGTTCTGGACTGAACTACTACATGATCCATAAGCATACATAATATCACTAATTCAGTTTATATGACAAAATTACAGTCTGTCAAATAGTACTATTTCTCTAATAATATATATTACCATCACTGTGAGTTGGGAATATTATATTCATCACATCACACACACACGCCAGCCTGACCTTCAGTTAGCATTAATGAGCTAACCCACTAAAATACCAAGCAGACAGACAGTCCATATCAATATATTGTGGACACATATGGCCATCTTTCCCACAATAAACATATGCCCATCTCATACAATATACTGTTCTATATATCTAGATCAAACCACTTCTATCTCACCTGCAAAAGACAGTTTTCACACACACATGAGACACGATGTCCTGTCCAGCCATTACACTCAATACAATATACCTGTATTTAAGTATAAACCATGACATAAAACAATGACAAAAACACAATACACATGCACGAACTGTTATCCTTTTTAACTATTGTCCTTATACTTGTAATCCCATTCTGAACTTGTGTAGGATTAATAGAATGGGTTATAGAGAAATAAACACAAAACACAGGGGGTGGCTTTGTCTTCTCCTGCATCAAGAAGAACGTCATATAGTACTCCTCCCAAAAACGGCAGAGTGCTGCAGGTGATCACTGCAGGTGTGAATGCAATCGAATCGTATTAAACATACAAGAAGGAAGGAGAAGTGTTTGCTACGGAGCCCCGGAGTGGCCACATGTGGATTTTTTTTTTAATTCGTTCCCTCGATTTAGCATATCGAGGCCTCGATTTACTAAATCGAGCGAACGAAATAATATATCGTGCCCACGAAATAGTTATTTCGTGCCCACGGATTAGTTATCTCGTGGCCACGAATTAGCATATCGAGGCCTCGAATTACTATATCGAGCGAACGAAATACTACTTGGATCTTCCCGGCTGCCAGATCCTCCCACTAGAAGCGCCAGCCGTAGCACAGAGGTCCCAGCTGTTACTTTACAGCACAGAACAGGTAATCTTACACTATTTTATGCAACTTAATGACTAAACGGATTATAATGTTGTGTTTTATATGTGTTCACCTTGTGAAAGAAATAGGACCTAGCCAAACAGAGCTAACTTGTTGGCTATGCGTGTTTACACCTTGTTCAATGGGCTGTAATCGTTTCAGTAATATAACATCACAATGCAACGTTTGATGCTGTGGTATCAATGTGTTAAGAGCCAACACAATGGATTCAGATTCATTTTTTTTCTATTCATGTATTCTATTCTATTCATGTATTTTTCTAAACATAATTGAATCAGTGGATATTACAGCAATATGACTGATGATCATCACCAGAACTATTTATTGCCTGCTAATTTCATAGGCTATAGGCTATGTGTGTAGGATTAAACTGCCACCGTAGTCAGTATACAGCACATACAGCACTACCCTTAAAGGGACACTTCACCTTTTTGCAAAATAAATATACGTTGATAACGTTTAGAAGATTTAGAACACATTACTGGGGGGTGTTGACTTTATACGTGTAATATGTGGTTTTACATATATTATGAATGTGGAACCTTTTAAGGGTCCACAAGGGGTTATATTGACACTAGGATGGAACAAACAATTAAAACCTTTTATTCTCTCTCCCATTTCTCAGGTTGAGGATGAATTTGTCCTGCATCTGCACTGTGAGATGAACACCACACAGCCTCCTCTCCAAAGACTACGCACCCCATTTCATTAATAAATTCATGTATTGTCAATAAACTTTAGTTTTCAACAGTGTGTTTCTTCTGACTAGTGAAGATGGTGAGAGATACAGTATGTTGCTCTTTCATCACACCAGAATAGATGTAGAGTTCAATGTGTTCATTTTCTTATAAACTTCATGCTTCCCCGCTTCTCAACCTGGCTACAAATATCTTATCTAAATATGTTTTTAGTATCTTAAAAAAACTGAACACAATGTTGAGAGCTTGTAGATCTGCTATTTTTGTCAAAAAATGCCCTCTTATGTGATTTCAGGATCTTCCCCACTAAAACTCTGCATGTCCCTTGTGACAGTACTTCATCAGATCCCTTGGTGTGGTGGTTATGTGCAATATGATGCGTTCACTTTTGTATTTAGGGTTTCTCCTGCAGGCTGAATCCTTGACAGACAAGATTCAATGTGATCAAGTGTATTAATGTAAATACAATTGTACACTACAAAACATGTGCTATTGCACAATTTTGGTAGTGGTGGTAAGCACAGTACATTGCTTATTATTCCACTACTTTACAGGTGAAACTGTTTTACTCCACTTTACATTACCTTGCAGATTTTGCTTAATAAGAATGCAAAACTTATTAAAGGATAGTTGTTAAATGATACAACTTGGATCAATTATTAAATGAGATGATGAAACTACTTAGAGCCCTGAATTCACCCACTCCTATCCAGCATCAGGCTCCGAAGGTCTACTCTGTTGTTGACATAGTGTAAAATTGTTATAAGCTCATAATGTAATAAATATGCATAAAGTAGCCTAACAATGCCTTTCACAGAGGTAGCTACTTATAACATTTCATAATGGAATAACAGTTAATAGTGTTGAAGTGTCATCATAATCGTGTCAGTATCATAGCAATATTATTTATTACATGAGTAGCTACATACAGTATTACTTTTCATTTGCACATAATTGGTATACCCAGGCTCCTATCTAGCTAAAGCAGTCAAATGGTGTTTTATAATTTAAGTAACGACATTTAGATTAACTTATTTTCCACATGTATTCCCAGTCTACAAACTGTTGTCCCGCAGCAGTTCATTACCCTATCTTGGCCAAACTCACCATGGATCGACTGTTGCTTCCTGCCTGCTGTTTATAAGAGCACAACTCAACTCACCACTAAGTTAACACTTATATTATACATCATAGTAGCACACCACTAGCACATTATGACCACCGGTATATGTTTATTCTTTGGTGAGTTATTTAGTCATTGTGTTGTGTACAATAATCAAAGCAATAATTAATTATCCATTACATAGCTTGGACATGAACAAGTCCAAAGATTTTATAACATTTGATCTAATGCATTTAAATGGTTTACAGGTGTTTACGGATGCATATAGCCGGAACCTGGTCCAGAGACTGCACGGTTTAGTTCTCAATTTGTGTAAAATCATACTGTTCTGTACAAAATAGTAAATATAAGCCTTATGATATGGTGTGGTGATGAAATATTACAATTCCAAGACTTGGCAGAAACATTGTTATGATCAGTGTTGTAGTAGTACTTTTAGAAGTGGGGGGACGCCTCTGAACCATTTGGTTCCATTTGTACACTAAGAAAAAAGGAAACTCATTAACATGGTGCAACACATCTCGATGATGTCATCAAGATGTATTTCACCATGCTAATGATTTTTTTCAGACCCAAAAATATTTTAGATGTGAGAAGTGCCGTCCCCCCGCGTCCCCCCCTCCACTACACTCCTGGTTACGATCAGTTCCATGTTAGACAATAAACAAATTAATGAAATGGGGTGTAGGTTCCTGGAGTGTCGCCGACTATGAAGTCTTTGGAGAGGAGGCTGTGTGGTGTTCATCTCACAGTGCAGATGCAGGACAAATTCATCCTCAACCTGAGAAATGGGAGAGAGAATAAAAGGTTTTAATTGTTTGTTCCATCCTAGTGTCAATATAACCCCTTGTGGACCCTTAAAAGGTTCCACATTCATAATATATGTAAAACCACATATTACACGTATAAAGTCAACACCCCCCAGTAATGTGTTCTAAATCTTCTAAACGTTATCAACGTATATTTATTTTGCAAAAAGGTGAAGTGTCCCTTTAAGGGTAGTGCTGTATGTGCTGTATACTGACTACGGTGGCAGTTTAATCCTACACACATAGCCTATAGCCTATGAAATTAGCAGGCAATAAATAGTTCTGGTGATGATCATCAGTCATATTGCTGTAATATCCACTGATTCAATTATGTTTAGAAAAATAGCCTATAGAACAGGGGTTTTCAACCTTTTTGACTCCAGGGACCACCATTTATTCGGCATTTGGGCCACGGACCACCATTTGATTACATTTTCACACCAAAGACCTAAAATTAAATAATTATTCTGATTTTGTCCACAATTCCAGGCTGTATTTTGCCAACAAAACAGTGTAAACGTCTTAATTAAGTGGTGCTAATTCAGATGATGAATATTTTAACTTTTGAGAGTGTAAAAATGAAACCAAATGGACCCGCAAGGGTCCATTTGGTTTCATTTTTACATTCTCAAGAGTTACATCTGGTTAAGCAACTTTCCATCATTACCACGTAAAACCTTCTCAAGGACCACTGGTGGTCCCCGGACCACCTGTTGAAAACCCCTGCTATAGAATGTGTGTGTGGGTGTGTGCAAGTAAAGTCATCTTATCAATACACTATTGTCCGCTCAGATTTCACACATTTTCTTAAACATGAATCTGAATCCATTGTGTTGGCTCTTAACACATTGATACCACAGCATCAAACGTTGCATTGTGATGTTATATTACTGAAACGATTACAGCCCATTGAACAAGGTGTAAACACGCATAGCCAACAAGTTAGCTCTGTTTGGCTAGGTCCTATTTCTTTCACAAGGTGAACACATATAAAACACAACATTATAATCCGTTTAGTCATTAAGTTGCATAAAATAGTGTAAGATTACCTGTTCTGTGCTGTAAAGTAACAGCTGGGACCTCTGTGCTACGGCTGGCGCTTCTAGTGGGAGGATCTGGCAGCCGGGAAGATCCAAGTAGTATTTCGTTCGCTCGATATAGTAATTCGAGGCCTCGATATGCTAATTCGTGGCCACGAGATAACTAATCTGTGGGCACGAAATAACTATTTCGTGGGCACGATATATTATTTCGTTCGCTCGATTTAGTAAATCGAGGCCTCCATATGCTAAATCGAGGGAACGAATTAAAAAAAAATCCACATGTGGCCACTCCGGGGCTCCGTAGTTTGCACTTATAGAACAGACATCCAATAGCGACCAACCAACCAACCAGGTTGAAAGGAACTATCCCTGTTTGGAACCTTATCCTCCTCCATTATAATGGAGGGCGATTCCACTAGTGTCAGAATTCAGAGAGCAGGTGAGTTCAACAGGTGAATCAACTCAGCACAAAGGCACTAGGGGAGAAGAATGGGCAGATGGGAAATGGGAATGCAGTGGCACAGGCTGCACAGTGCACAAGGCTTTGCTTAAAGAGAAAACTAGTCAAGGATACAGCAAATGTGTACTCTACCACATCCGGCAAGATCTCCCTGCCCAAACACCGACAGTATGTCAATATTTTTTGTTTACTTAATTACTTTAACTCCTACAGTAATCTTTCAGAGTCAAGTGAATTGCAAGGTAACTCCTCTATACTATTCAACTAGTCTGACATTCTGGCATATTCTAGATCGTTTTGATCGATTATTATTCACAAAGTGGCCTCTATATGGTCACCAGCCACTTAAAGGTATAGTAAGTGATTTCACTTAATTCAAATATTGTTTTCTCCTTTTTTGGCTAATCCTATTATAGAGTGTGGTGACCATATAAGGAGTTCCTCCCTGGAGTAAAAAAAAAATAGTTTCATCCAGTCGGGATGGATTTAGTGGGGTGGCCTTGTATATGTGTTGTTGGCCTATGTCACTGATGCCTTAGGGTGTGTGCATGAGCAAATCTTGTTACTGGAGGCACCAGAGGGTTTTCCAAATCACCCAAATTATGGAATGCTCCTTTAAGCTTGGGACAGTTCAGGTAAACAGTCTTAACGGGTGAGGTTGTGTGCACGCATCTGCCTGGGTGAAGGCAGAGAGACGGTTGGGAAAGGGGCTGGCACTTGTGGGGCATGTGGGGTCAGAATGGAATTAATTTTGTACATACCGTACATATTGAGCGTGTCTTGCTATGGTGAGGTCAGATCAACATATGGAATGTCAGAACAGGAAGGGCGGGTGGTTAAGGATCAACATATGCAATGTCAGAGCAGCCAGCTGAGGTCCATATATGGAGATTTAAGCGTTTGAGGCGTGATGTCAGGAGGCATGACCATATATGGAAGTGTGATGATGTAATGAGGCTGTTTCCATATAGGCTATGGAGGTGTGATGTCTTGCATGGCATGAGGTAGGGTGAACGGGAGATGCTGGTTTTCAGAGTAAATGTGATTTACGGTCACAATTATTATTTATGCAGAGAAAGATGAAGATGATAATACTGATCAGGAGGAGAAGGCCAAATCCATTGTCCAGGCAACAAGCTTTACCTTTGTTTCGAGGACAGTTGCATGTCTCCCTCTGCTGTCCATTTGTTTTTGTTTTTTTTCTTCAGAAAATGAAACCCTCCTTTTTCCAGGAGATGAAGAAAAACATGATTTGAAAACAAAGTAATAGTAATAGTAAACTCCTTCTTACAGATAGTTTGAGGGTTCATTGGAATTTGGTTCATTGGTATTCATTGGAATTACGAGGTTTTATAGCGCTTTTTTACTTACTCAATATTTCCTAAAGAACATATGGATGTAAACAGTGTTGTATTAACTTATAGCACTGATTTATGCCTCAAAAATGAAAGTTAGGTTGTTTCCTAGACCTAGACAAACACCAAAAACGCATGTAAGCAGTAGCCTATGTGTGATGTTGATCACTGATAGGAAGGGACACTTTTTTTTAACAACACTTTCCTTTTGTTTCCAGTGTTTGTTCTGCTGATGCTTTATTCAAAAGTAATTTCTCAATAGCATAGCTCACCTTATCATATCGCACCATCACTGTGGGGAACCTGCAGTGATGTCCTTTGCACGCAAATGTAGCCTATAAATGCGGAACATGGTATTCATATTCACATTTCAAATCTGCTGCTTGATCTATCAAACAATGGTATTGAGGAACTTTACCCCACAGGAAACAGGTAAGCCTTTTCTCTCTGGTCTGTTGCCTATTTGTGGGAGTTGCAGTTGATAAGATTTGGTGCATAAATTATGGTGAAGTTATTAACTTCCTAATGTCCGTGCATGTCAGGAAGAGAAACGTATTTTCTGCTGCTGTTTAGTTGTGGAACTGATTTGGGCATATCATTTTAAGTGAAAATAGCTTCGCTTCGGCCTCAAAGAATTAAGAAGCTCATTGTTTTTTTTTACCATGTAGCTACAGTATCTTGCTATCCAGTATTTTATAGTAGCCTATTAGTAGGCTATAGGCATTTCTAACCAGGAGATGTCGCCATTGAGTGATAGTTTGCTCACTGCAAACAAACTGACTGACCAGAGTATCAAACATCTTCCCATGATGACATTCTCACAAAAAGTGCAAACAAAACTGCAAAAGCCATTAGAAAATCTGAAAAGATAGCAACATTTCACAAAACCCAATGACATGAACACGCAATTGTCCGAGACGGCTGCTGCGGTAAGTTAGCGAATAATTAAATTAAAAGGAAAAAAACAACACAAAACTGTTATCTTGTGACGTTGTGAGTGCAGACTGTTTCTTAAGACATCGAGTGCCACAACACTTTTATGTGGGCAGCTCTAATTGTATTACATTGCATGGGCCTAATTGGGGAACAAACAAGCCACAACAATCAGATGACTTGTGCCATAGGCACAATTCACTGCAGGCTGCCAGATCTCTAAACTTCTCTATCCATTAGAGGGAAAACACCAGTTCTGTTTCTTATGCTAAGCCAGCATGAACTGCAGTCTTGTTTTTCTGGTGGGCATATTCTATTGTGCCTCATTTTGTGTAGACTTCTTGTCTATACAAACACCTCATGCAGTGTAACATCTGATGCAGATGTTATACTACAGTCTAATCAAGAGCTGGGCAATTCTTTTTTTCCAAGGGGCCAAATGAGATACATAAAACATTGTGGAGGGCCAAGACTAAAGGCTAAACTATGTCTGCGTAATATTCGTTTAATTACAAGATAAACCAACCATGTTGACACCAGGGCCCTCTATATATTCAGTTTTTGAGCCATTTTGAGCCTTTTGCCTTTTGTCCACAATTCCAGGCTGGATTTGGGAAACAAAACAGTCAAACACACAGATCAAAATGACCATTAATCTTCTACATTCTCTAGTTGTGTAGACTTGGGCTAATTCAGATGATGAATATTTTTACTCTTGAGAGTATAATTTTTTTATGCTCTTAAAGAGTTACATCTGGTTAACCAACTTTCCATACTTAATTGGAACTCGCTCAAGGACCACTGGTTGAAAACCACGGTACCCTTTCAGGGGCCGGTCAGAGTCAGCCAAAGGGCCGCATTTGGCCTCCGGGCCGCATAATGCCCAGGTATGAACTCTAATCTATACATGCTCCCAAGAGTTAAAGATCTATAAGGCTCCATTTGGTTATACCAACTCTTTTAGCTGGAGCCCACACTGGGTTGAGAACCACTGATATACAAACTTAACTTAAAATACCTCCTTTTTTACTGTCTATTATCAGTTGTGTTGGTGCAAAACATGGTATTTACCAATTATTCTAATGAAATGTTCTGTCTAGTGATCCTGGGTTTAGGACTCAGTGATTAAATAGGTGTGTAATAATAATATTGTAATGCTCAAATACCACAGTTTGACAAGGTCATGGGTGATCAACAGGTCTGATACTGTATATTTTAGCGATTATACTGTACTCTGTGCCTAACAAATCTGAGGAGGGGGTTAAAATATGAGACAAGCCCACTCGAAAGTTCAAGTTCTTCACAATTGTGAGTTCCAACTAGAATCAGTTAAATGCTGAAGGGAGTAGCCCACATTGCAGTGTGCTGTTCTGTTAATGCATGATGATGTCAAATACTTCTGATTCAAGCACAAGTTCAAGTGAGTTTGACAGTGCTGGTACAGTACATACTGTATACTGTGTGTGTTGTGCGTGTGATCATGCGCGCGCGCGCACACACACACACACACACACACACACACACACACACACACACACACACACACACACACACACACACACACACACACACACACGCACACACACACACACAGGGAGCGGTGCAGCACCTGTCTTGTGTTCTTTGCTGTGTAGAGCATTCTGTATATCTGCAGCTGTCAGACCATGGCAGCACCCTGGAGAAACAACGCAATGCTACTTTATTATATGCTATTTAATGATAAAAGCCAACTTTTGTTATCTTGCTAGTCTCATAGCACCCTACAAGCACCCCCCCCCCTCTAAAAATGCCCGGCCAACGCTTCACATGCCCCAAACTCTTTTCCCTCCTGGCCCCAAAACTATGGAAATATGGAATGAACTTCCCATAGCAATCAGAACCGCAGACTCACTCCCACTCCCTCACTCCCTTCTACCACAGTCTGAAAACACACCTCTTCAGACTCCATCTTAGCCCATAGCACTTGCAGTCAAATATCAGCCAAATGGTATACTTGCTGTACCAACCTACCGGTAGGCACGGTATTTCAGATAGCATATTAAGTAGTAAGATCGCAGTTACCTATAAAGGATGTCAAAGGTAAAGTAAATTGGAAATTCTGCTTACATTTTAAATTGGCCTATATATGTAAATTGTAAATTAAACAGTATATGAAGTATTGCAATGTTGTCTTTCTTTTGCTTAAAGATGGAGTGCCATGATTTTTTTCTACCCTAAAACATGATCATCAGGTATTAACATTATATGAAAAGTAAGATTTTTTCCCAAAAAGTGTACAGTGTTTGTTAAACTGTCATTTTTATGATTCCACCCAGCCAGTTCATTAAGTATGCCTGGTTTGCCTGGTGGGTGGTGATGGGTGGAGATCCACCTGAACTGAAGCCACACCCACAGCTTTAGTTGCATGATAAAGGGGGAGGAGTTAGGGGAGGGGCTGAGCACATGATGTCACTATACTGAAGTTCTTTTCATTGGCACGTTTGACTGGAAAGGTTCAGCCCCCAGGAAGAAACCCTAAATACAAAGGGAAGACATCATTGCACATAAAAAACACACCAAGGGGTCTATTTACATACTGTCACCTCTTAAACATGTACAAAATTGGAAAAAAATAAAAAATCACGGCACCCTCTCTTTAATGTAAGTCGTCCTGGATCAAGAGCGTCTGCTAAAAGCCTAAATTGTAATTATAGGATACATTGCTCAGGGTATCACTGACCCAACCCCATGAATTGCCTCAACCCTTTGCACTGATTGACTCGTATTACACCTCATTCCAAGCACCTCGTGCACCATCACATGCAGGGGCGGATAAACATGTCCCATTTGGGGGGGCAAGAGAACATGCTGGAGGGGCAAGAGAAAATGGTATGGGGGCGGCTTCATCCGCACCCATACCATTTTCGGTTACAGGACTTTTATTAGTCAAGTAAAGCATCAATAATAACATCAGTTGTTGTTGAAGTTGCAACAGACACGCAGCATGCATAAAGCTAAAGGTCTGACTCAGAGAGTTTTCTGTTTTCAATGATGAAATGCTGTTGGTTTAGTGGTGCCAAAATTGTAGTTAGTAGCAGCAGTAGTTTCAAATCACTTTAATTTGAAATATCTTGGGTTGTTTTGCATGGCATTGTGTTTGGGGGGGGCAGACTGGGTATTTAGGGGGGGCATTGCCCCCCCCATGTCCATGCCTAGATCCGCTCCTGATCACATGCATCACAAAACACTACCTTCCTCCTTTGGGTTTTGTCCAGCTGCCCTGGAGCATTTTTGCCTATTTTGCAGTTGCTGTCCGTTATCCCTTTGCTGGGTTTCCTTATTTGCTCTCACCTTTACAAGTGTACCTGACATGACATAATGTTGATTTAACCTGATAATAACTTTGTTCAGAGCAAAGCCTATTGATTGACTTCCGCCAGATCGCTCCCTTCAGACCATGCTGTGCTGTCATCCACAGAGAGCCTAGCTTGCATATTAACAATACAGTAGTACATTCAGAACACTCCTTCAAGGGTTTTTTTTTTTATTTAGAAAAAAAGAAGTAGATGAACATGACAGAAATAAATTAATTGATAATGGATGGATCAGGAGAGAGAAATTCTATGAGGAAGATGGATAGGGAAGCGAGAGTGGGGATGGGGAGAGGGGGGTGAGGGTGAAGGATGATGATTATGATGATGATGGGAAATATGAGGAGGGAGGAAAGGCTGAGATGAGATGAGGATGGAGGTGTGGGTGAGGTGGTGGACGCACATGGGGATGAAGCCAGGGTCGCACTGGCCATAGAGCTCTCTCCACGGCTATAGGGGGGCACTTGGGGGCACTAAAATGATAATAATACATTCCTGTATTGTACCTGTATCAGTGAGTGTACAAATAACCCCTGTTCTATCTTGCATCCTTTTCCACCATCATTCTTGTGAGAGCATCAAAGGGTTGTGTAGCTGTCTGTTGGTTCGTATCATTTATGTTTTTGTGTAAAAATGGTGGTATTATGGTCTTTTTTTTGTTTGTGTGTGTGCTGACAGAGCAGTGCTATCTGCACGCTGGTTGTGGTGGGCCGGTCTTGGCCAAATTTGAGCAAAAATGGGCCGGTCTGGGCCAAATTCACACATAAAATGACCAGGACGATTTTTTTTATCCCAGTGCAGCCCTGGATGAAGCATATGAGTCAGACATACTAGAGAGGGCACCATGAATCCCCTCCCAGTAACTTGCATGGATTTGCTCTGCGTTCATTGAGTTTGCAAGGGAGTTCAGATTGCGCCCTTTATACTCACCCGCAGACTCTCTGATTGGTCTGGAAAAAGTGTCATGGCTGCGTGTGGGCTGTGCATGCATGTGTGCATGTGCGTGTGTGTGGGGGAACCCACTACAGCAGGGGTTTTCAACCTTTTTCATCCCAGGGCCCATGCACCATTTATTCAGCATTTGAGCCACGGACCACCAATTGAGGATCCCAAAACTAAAGATTTTCTTTTTGCTTCTGTCCATGACCATTAATTCTAGTTGTGTAGATTTGGGCTAATTCACATGATGAATATTTTAACTCTTGAAAGTGTAAAAATGAAACCAAATGGACCCGCCAGGGTCCATTTGGTTTCATTTTGGTCCCCGGACCACCCGTTGAAAACCCCTGCACTACAGGTATCAGAACACAAGTGGGAATTAACCTCATGTGACATGCTCTCCCACAAACTGACACAATGCAGGTTATGGAATTGCATAAATTATGAAAAACGATTGTGTTACTGAGGTTGTACAAGTTAACGACACATGGAACATTTACTTCGGCTGCTGTCATGCTATTCCCCATGTCCCCTCTGTTCATTTGAAAAAAAAAAAGTGTAATTATCTTAAACAACACATTTATTCAAGAAATGACAGTACTTTGGCAGTCTCCTGATAAAAAAGGAATATTGACAGATTTGGGTTTCAACTCAATGGCTGCCTGTAGATATGACGTTGCCATAAACAGGCTTATGAAAGAAAAAAAAAACATCAACCAAGTAAACAGGATTAGCTGCAGCCACAGCTAATCCCATTCTACTGTAGATACCTAAATGTGTGTGCATGTGTTTTTGGATGTGCGTATAATGTTTGTGCGTGTATTTATCAAGTGTGTATTAAGGGTTTTAAGGGTATCTAGCTGTGCAGAGATGGATCCTATAGTCAACTCCTTTTTTAGACAGAATAAATTATTGAGTTGGCAAGTGTTTGCCTACACTGTATGTAACCGTGTGTACAGTGTGCATCCTATACTGTAGCTCCTGTAAATCACCTCCCTAAGGTACAACCACCTCTGCTCTCCTCCCCTAGCCTCATTTCATGCTTGTATATTTGTATGTGTGCCCCATGTGCCCCTGAATGTGTTCCTGCGTACGTGCGTACGTGTGTGCGTGCGTGCGTGTGTGGGTGTGTGCATGTTGGTGTGTTGGTGTGTGTCGGCATGTGTGCTCTGTATGCATGTATTCATGTGTGCACAGAATGTGTCACATGCATGCAAATGTGAACACAACATAGTATGTGTGTCACACACACACACACACACACACACACACACACACACACACACACACACACACACACACACACACACACACACACACACACACACACACACACACACACACACACACACACACACACACACACATTGAGTTACAGCATAGATATGATGGCATGCCTTCTTTGCCTTGTTGTTATATGTGCTAATTGACTCGATGTTTCTAAGCCATTAGACTGCATTTTTATTGGCTATGGGCCTATTAGCTTATCAGAGCTGAGCACAGACTCCCTCACATGCACTCACTCTGTCTCCTCTTTTGCCCCCCACACATGCATGCACCCGTGCGCGGCGCACACACACACACACACATGCACGCAAGTGCGCATGCATGTACATACACATAAACACACGGGTACTTGACAGCTTGATCAATGGATGTCTTACCAACCATAATGACTTGGTCCAGCCCCCTTTCAATGCAGCACAGCCGGGGTCGCAATACAATAACCCTTTATCATGAGCCTACTTTCTACTCTCTCTCTCTGTCTCTAGCACAGCCACACACAACACACAGATGCAAGCACACCCACCCACCCACACACATAGACATTATAGACAATATGAAATAAAAAGACACATCAATCATCATCATGGTCACCTTTAAAAACAATAGAGCTGAGAAGAGAAGGGAAATGGCATATCCCTAATTACTGTCCCGCCGTTGTTCACGCCCAGTCGCCACACACACGCACACACGCACGCGCGCGCGCACACACACACACACACACACATACACACACACACACACACACACACACACACACACACACACACACACACACACACACACACACACACACACACACACAAGACCCAGAAGAGAAGTTATCGGTAGATGTTTGCCTTGGCCATGGTGAATCTAGGAGATCTAATTCTATCTAAGTCCACACTGCCGCAAGTGAGGTAGTAAATCTGCTCATTTCAATATACACTATAATGTTTCCTAAAAAAGAAAACATAGGGGAGAAACAACATTCATGGAATGAACACGTCTATAGGTCTACTGTAAGTACAGCAGGGGTTACAGGCTTAAAGACATGAAGGAAAATTAAGTTGGAAATGGACTCCTGCAGGCAAGAAGTGTTATTTAGAGCCGTTTCAACCTTTACAGTAATGACTGTTACAGTAATTACTCACCATTTGAACCATCATGTGCTAACTTTAGCCTCTCACACACAAGTATGTTCTGTTTTAGTTGCACATAGGATTTGTCTAGAATAATACAATGCATGTTTTGGGAAAATAATAACAATTTTCTAATTGTGTATAGAATCTTGTATGAAGTAGTGCAAATTAGCGGTAATGTAACTCTTGAGTGTAAAATTAAACCAAATATTCCATTTGGCTTCGTTTTATGCGGTCAACAGTTTTATTTTTGAGGTTTATAAGGTTATAAGGTTCCATTTGCATACCAACTCCATCGTTTAGCTAAAAAAAAACCTCAAAGTCAAGGACCACCAGTTGAAAACCACTGCTATAGAATCATAGCAGTGGGCGTGGTTTTGTGGACACACTGGAAACTCTGCCATTCATTTTATCCATAGAGATTAAAAAAATCAATTATTCTATGCCTAGAATGAAGCCATGTCGATTCAATTTTCAAAATCAGATTTAAAGTCTGTTTAAATGTAGCGGCTCTGTTTACATGGCCATGGTCTAAATCAGGGGTGCCCAAAAGGAAGATCGTGATCTACCAGTAGATCACACAGACCATGCAGGTAGATCACATGACAGTCCCCCCAGCACTTGGACCCTTATAGATCTGTAACTCTTGAGAGCGGTAAAATGAAACCAAATGGACCCGTTAGGGTCCATTTGGTTTCATTTTACCGCTCTCAAGAGTTAAATTATATACAATTGAATTATATCATTTTCAAGAGTCCACACAATTAGAAAATTGTTATTTTGACCAAAGTTTTGCCATTTCTCTTTTGCAATTGTGGACAAAAACGTGAAAGTTCTTAGTTTTGGGTACGAGATACTAAACTCAACATCACAAACTGTCAACTCAAACCTCAAATACTGTTTTCTTGCTGTTGTGTCGTTCACATTGTTGTACTTCTCCCACTAGGTATGGGAGTTTTTCGTCATTGGTCACAGTTTCAAACTCAGGTTGAGTGTGTGTAATTAATTTGTGGGAAGTATGTGTCTCTGATGTCTTGGTATAGTGGGCAGGTGCATGGTTACAAAGTGTAGCTCTGTTTCTACCACATTTTGTGTGTAGTGGGTGCACAGTCTGTCTTCTCTTGGCGTGCGGGGCCTGTCTGTGGCAGCCTTTATCTATTGCAAGGCTGTGATCACTGAGTCTGTGTCAATGCTTTACTAAGTTTGGGATCTTTTTTACCGTGCTCAAGCATTCAGTCAAGATCGTGGTGATTCATGACCACAATTTGATTATGTGAAAAACTAATTGGAATATATGATTATATTATACGCTGTACAATATAATCATTATCATATTATATATTCAATTATTTAATACAAAGTATTAAATGCCCTTTGTTTTAGCATTTTTTCATTTGACTCAAGGCTTTTAGGACTCGCAAGGATCCTGGATGGCTTCATTAGAGGCTTAAAATAATTGATATGAATATTTTTGTAAATCCCTCTTGGGGAAAAAAAAAACAAAGGGCAGATTTTTCAGTGGGTCCAGAAAACCACACACAACTGCCATATGGTCTATTATGTATCTCTGTTTTCTCTCCCTCTTATCTCTTCTTCCACCCTCCAGCCAACCAACATGCTGTTTCTATTTCCCCCTCTCAGGGGCGGATATAACTTGTCCCATTTGGGGGGGCAAGAGAATATGTTGAAGGGGCAAGAGAAAATGGTATGGGGGCTGCCAAGTCAAGTAAAGCTAGTCAAGTAAAGCATCAATAATAACATTGTTGAAGTTGCATGCATAAAGCTAAAGGTCTGACTCACAGAGTTTTCTGTTTTCAATGATGAAATGCTGTTGGTTTAGTGGTGCCACAATTGTAGTTAGTATAGCAGCAGTAGTGTTTCAAATCATTTTAAATATAAGCACTTTAATTTGAAATAGCTTGGGTTGTTTTCCATGGCGTGTTGGGGGGGGGGCAGACTGGGTATTTAGCCCATGCCTAGATCCGCCCCTGCCCCCTCTACCGTATTTCTGGGGATGTATTTCCTCTCTCTAGCCTTCCCATGGAATGTGGAAGTGATCTATGGGTAGCCATCCCAGTAGCTTGCCACCAAGCAACACTCCGGACCTCCCTGGAGACCACAATAGCTATAGGCTGTCTCCCATTGATTCAAATGAGTCATCACCACACCATAAGATTGCATTCACTTTTCTGCTCAATTTGTCAATGTGTTGTTACATGTTGTATGCGTGCATTGGTGCATGTGTGTGTGTTTGCGTGTGTGTGTGTGTGTGTGTGTGTGTGTGCGTGTTCGTGCGTGTGTGTGTGTGTGTGTGTGTGTGTGTGTGTGTGTGTGTGTGTGTGTGTGTGTGTGTGTGTGTGTGTGTGTGTGTGTGTGTGCTTGTTTGTGTTTGTACAAAGAAAGAAAGAAAGAAAGTTTTTGTGAATGCGTACATCTGCATAATATTATAACAAGTCCATGTTTTTTTTTTTTCACTCATGTGCACGGAGAGTGTGTGTGTGTGTATGTGTGTGTGTGTGTGTGTGCATGCGTGTGCGTGTGTGTGCCACGAACGCTCACACAGACACAGTGGGTCTTTATTCTGTTGCAGGC
>CM076980.1:10906221-10948721 GCA_039105355.1 Benthosema pterotum | reverse complement strand
ACACACACACACACACACACATGCACCCAGACTAACTGCAACACAGGTACTGTAACACAGGAAGACAGTGTACGTACAAATAAACACCTAAAATAACCAATCCTGTGCACATGCACACACGCAGACGCAGACGCAGGCACACACACACACACACACACACACACACACACACACACACACACACACACACACACACACACACACACACACACACACACACACGCACACACACACACACACACACAATGATTAGTTACAGTATGTTCTGTGTTCTATACCCCCTGGAGTGCAGCTTAGCTGCGTTGCGATCTGCCGTTGAGTATATGGAAAGAAACGACTTCACATGTAGGCCTATACTTCTCTTCCCACAATGCCCTGCTCCTATAAGTCTCTCATCTCCTCTTCCAACCCCTCCATCAGGGGCGGATCTAGGCATGGGCATGGGGAGGAGATGCCCCCCTAAATACCCAGTCTGCCCCCCCCCCAAACACGATGCCATGCAAAACAACCAGTGTTGGGACATATGCACTACGTAACTTAATATATTACATAATATATTACCAAAATGCAGTAACTTGTAATATAAATATATTACTGAACAAAAAACAGCTAATATATTATACTTTTCTTTCTGCATTACTGCATTACTTTTAATATTACTTTTTTAATATTACTTTCTGTCAATCTGTCTCGTTGCAAGTGTTCTTGTGAAATTATCTTGACAACTGCAGAAGTTAAATAATTACTTATTTTCTATAATTTGTCATCAAATTATTTACTGGCTTCCATGAATTCAAGGAATACATTTAACTCCTGTGTTAACTGTCCATAGGTGAGTGGGATGAGATAGGTCGACGCCAATGCTGTTTTCAGGAGTGACGTTTTTTTCAAGTTGATTTCATATGGAATTGGCCAGATATCAAAGTGCACTTGCTTTATTGCAAGTGCACTTTGCCACTGGCCTACGCAATATTTGATTAATAGTGATACTAAATATTTAATTATATATTTTGTAAAAAAAAAAAAAAAAAAAAAAAAAAAAAGTAATATGTAATAGTAATATTAATATATTACACTTGCTCAGACTGTAATATTGTAATATAATATATTGCTTTAAAATGAAGGTAATAACTAATAAGTAATATATTAACAATGTAAAGTAATATTCCCAACACTGCCATGCAAAACAACCCAAGATATTTCAAATGAAAGTGCTTATATTTAAAATGATTTGAAAACTACTGCTACTAACTACAATTTTTGCACCACTAAACCAACAGCATTTCATCATTGAAAACAGAAAACTCTCTGAGTCAGATCTTTAGCTTTATGCATGCTTTGTGTCTGTTGCAACTTCAACAACAACTGATGTTAGGCCTATTATTGATGCTTTACTTGACTAATAAAAGTCCTGTAACCGAAAATGGTATGGGTGCGGCTTCATCGCCCGTGGCGCGAAGTGACACGGGCGATGAAGCCACCCCCATACCATTTTCTCTTGCCCCTCCAACATGTTCTCTTGCCCCCCCCCAAATGGGATATGTTATATCCGCCCCTGCCCTCCATCCATCCATCCTCTTCTGACTTGCGTCGAGAGAATAAATCCAATCCATTACCATCATGGGCCAGGAGAGATGCAAGGACGAAGACAATGAAACGCTTCACGTGGCTTTTCTTTTGACACATCCATCATGGCATGTTAGAAAATGGTCACGAAGAGCGGAAAAAAGAAAAGAAAAAAACACCAATGCCTCGCTTTTGCCGGCAAGGGAGGTATAACGGAGGATTGATGAAGAAAAAAGAAACAAAAATAATAATAATAAAAGCAAGACACTCAAATTAAAGAGAGGATGCCGTGATTTTTGTATTTTTCCAATTTTGTACATGTTTAAGAGGACCCATTGGTGTGTTTTTTATGTGCAATGATGTCTTCCCTTTGTATTTAGGGTTTCTTCCTGCAGGGGGCTGAACCTTTACAGTCAAACGTGCCAATGAAAAAAAATAATATAGTGACATCACATGTTCAGCCCCTCCCCTAACTCCTCCCCCTTTATCATGCAACTAAAGCTGTGGGTGTGGCTTCAGTTCAGCTGGATCTCCACCCATCACCACCCACCAGGCAAACCAGGCATACTTAATGAACTGGCTGGGTGCAATCATGAATATGACAGTTTAACAAACACTGTACACTTCTTGGGAAAAAATAGTACTTTTCATATAACATTAGAAAAAAATCACGCCACTCCATCTTTAAGACAGAGCTGAGAGGCTGTCGATCTCAGACCCACTCACACACTAGTGTTGTTCAAATTGTATCCCTGGGAGGCTTATGTTTGGAGGTTGCTTTGTGAAGAAGAGGCCAAGGAAATCCTCTAAAGGCACCTCTGTATCTCCCTCTCACTCTCTCTCTCTCTCTCTCTCTCTCTCTCTCTTGCTTCTAGCTGACATTTAAATAAGTCAGTTTTTCCATGAGCAAATCTATTCCACAATTACACAGCGAATAATTACCTACAGATGAGTACGGAGTATGAAATCACTATTCAGCGTCAGATTATTAATCACTACTCCCAACCTGACCTGGCTCCTCAGCTGTGAAATTATAGTTCTACTTTAGCAAACAACAATAATGGACTGTGCCGAGATGAGCAGGGAGAGTGAGAGAGCGAGCTTGAGAGAGAGAGAGAGAGAGAGAGAGAGAGAGGGAGGGAGAGAGAGAGAGAGAGAGAGAGACATGGGGGGTGAAAGAAGGAAAGCTCAGACAAACAGTGGGACTGACTGAGGAGGAGGAGACACAGAGAAATTGTGCATGAAAGAGAAAGGCTGGGATGCTGAGAAGCAGGGGCAGATGTAAGATGTCCCATTTGGGGGGGGGGGAGGCAAGAGAACATGTTGGAGGGGCAAGAGAAAATGGTGTGGGGGCGGCTTCATCGCCGCCCCCACACCATTTTCGTTTACAGGACTTTTATTAGTCAAGTAAAGCATCAATAATAACATCAGTTGTTGTTGAAGTTGCAACAGACACGCAGCATGCATAAAGCTAAAGGTCTGACTCAGAGAGCTGCCTGTTTTCAATGATGAAATGCTGTTGGTTTAGTGGTGCCAAAATTGTAGTTAGTTAGCAGTAGTATAGTTTCAAATCATTTTAAATAGAAGCACTTTAATTTGAAATATCTTGGGTTGTTTTGCATGGCATCGTGTTTGGGGGGGTATTTAGGGGGGCACTGCCCCCCCATGCCCATGCCTAGATCCGCCCCTGCTGAGAAGGAGACAGAGAGAGACAGAGAGAGAGAGAATGAGTTCATGGAGCACTGTGCTGGAATTCAGAGTACAATAATTACAGCAGTGCTCCTGCCATTGTGTCTTATAGGAAGCTGAATCCAGCCAAAGCCAATTCCAATTCATCTTTATTGAAGCTATATAGTCAGCATCCAGGCTGGCAGGAAGAAGAACGGAGGGAGGGAGGGAGGGAAGAGAACAGAGAGGTTGTGGGGGGGGGCTAGAGTGAGAGAGAGAGAGAGAGAGAGAGAGAGAGAGAGAGAGAGAGAGAGAGAGAGAGAGAGAGAGAGAGATGGGGTGCAAAAGGGATAGGAAAGCAAAGATGCATGAAAGGTTGAGTACTTCTATTAGTTTCCACCACACTAGTGTACACCACATAGTCAACCAATCACTCCACGTGTGTGTGTGTGTGTGTGTGTGTGTGTGTGTGTGTGTGTGTGTGTGTGTGTGTGTGTGTGTGTGTGTGTGTGTGTGTGTGTGTGTGTCTGCATGCATCACTTACAGTAATGTTTGTACTCGCATGTCTGTGAATGTGAGAGCATGTTGGCACTTAGGTTTTTAACCATGTGTGTCATACATTTGCATTTTAGTGGTTTTCTGTGCGCATGTAAGCTATATGATGTTATCTTATTCTCTCATGTTTTTTTGCTCCTCTTAGTGTGTGAGTGTGTGTGTGTGTGTGTGTGTGTGTGTGTGTGTGTGTGTTGTGTGTGTGTGTGTGTGTGTGTGTGTGTGTGTGTGTGTGTGTGTGTGTGTGTGTGTGTGTGTGTGTGTGTGCGTGCATGTGCGTGTACATGTGTCTACTGTAGATGTATTGTATACTTTTACATTTGAGTGTGTCTTTCTCTGTGTGCAAGCATCTGCATGCCCTTGCAGTAGGGGCGGATCTAGGCATGGGCATGGGGGGGTGCCCCCCTAAATATCCAGTCTGCCCCCCCCAAACACGATGCCATGCAAAACAACCCAAGATATTTCAAATTAAAGTGCTCATATTTAAAATGATTTGAAACACTACTACTGATAACTAACTACAATTTCGGCACCACTAAACCATCAGCATTTCATCATTGAAAACAGAAAACTCTCTGAGTCAGACCTTTAGCTTTATGCATGCTGCGTGTCTGTTGCAACTTCAACAACAACTGATGTTATTATTGATGCTTTACTTGACTAATAAAAGTCCTGTAACCGAAAATGGTGTGGGTGCGACTTCATCGCCCGTGGCGTGAAGCGACACGGCCGATGAAGCCGCCCCCATACCATTTTCTCTTGCCCTCCAACATGTCCCCCCCCCCCCCCCCCGAAATGGGACATGTTATATCCGCCCCTGCCTTGCAGGGTGTATTTGTATTGTTGCTGCTTGCCGTTGCAGGAGTGCAGCTTTTTAAATCCAGGAGGCTTGTTTCCAACCATGACAAGTGATGCATCCCAGAGCAATAATATTCAGGGCTAGTATTTTACAACATTCCCTTTCCCTCTCAGTTGATATTGAAGCCCTTGGAACATTGCTCCGCTCATTTTCATACATATTGCCTCTTCTGTCTTCCTTGCATGCACCTCCTATACCAGGCTTCCATCATCAGGAAAGGAGTGTTTTCTTTAAGGTGTAACCTCACCATGAAATGCCCCATTGAAGCAATTTTTCACTGTGGTGGTTGGATGTTTTCACATTTTAGCACACATACACTTTAGACGCCCGCACACACACTAGCCTGGCTGGAGCCAAAAAAAAAAAAAAAAAAAAAAGATTGTACACCCATTTTCTACTCCAGAAAATCAGGGTGACCAATCAGGATATGAAAACAGACTTGAATAATGTGTCCTGAGAGTCCCATAGAGCAGTGGTTTTCGACAGGTGGTCCGGGGACCACCAGTGGTCCCTGAGAAGGTTCCAGGTGGTCCTCAGGCTAAATGATGGAAAGTTAGTTAATGTAACTCTTGAGAATGTAAAAATGAAACCAAATGGACCCTTGCAGGACCATTTGGTTTCATTTTTACACGCTCAAGAGTTAAAATATTCGTCATCTGAATTAGCACCTCTTAATTAAGAATTTTACACTGTTTTGTTGGCAAAATACAGCCTGGAATTGTGTACAAAACCAAAAGTTTAGTAGGTATTTAGGGGGGCATTGCCCCCCCCATGCCCATGCCTAGATCTGCCCCTGTTCCTACTCATGAACCCATGGGCTGCCTGCAGTTCACACTATAACCACTAGCGACCGCTTCAACGCTGGAGAGGCTCTCCTTGAGGGGGATGTGGTCCTGACTGGCCAGCCCAATTCTCTGCAGTAGGAAATGGGTGTAAAATTGAACTATTGCACCCGCTTCTACCGTTATCAAGCGATAATTCCCAGCAGGCTGCTTATCAGCACCATTTTATCGATGACAGCATGTTGTCTGGAGCCTACTCACTGATAAGATGACATCTGCGATCTTATCCACTGATAACAGTCAAATCTGCTTGCGGTTAGGTTTAGGGGTAGGTTTAGAGAAGGGTGTAGCAATGTTTGTAGCAAAACCCTAGACCCCTCCAACCATAACCCTAAGCCTAAATCCCCGACCCTCAACCACGACAGATCTGCTGACGGGCATTTTTTTTTGCCAACAGCTGATACGGTCTGGCTTTAGCCAGGCTGCTGTGAGCACACGCGCACGCACGCACTCGCACACACGCACACACACACACACACACACACACACACACACACACACACACACACACACACACACACACACACACACACACACACACTAGAGAAGACCTCACAAGCCTTCAACCTCCAGCATTGACTGCCTTGTCACTATCTGTGTTTTTATATTTCTGCTTTCAGTACTGTATTTGCAAAAAGAAAAATGCAACTTTTCCTCCTGAAGTATATATAACCCTCTTAGTCACATCATCATAATATTCCCTGCAGGTTTACTTAACCATGGTCTAACATTTATTACTTGTAGTATAATGAGTTTAAAAAAAAATGTTTTCAAATTGACTGTTAATGATCGGTTACCAATTAAAAACTTGAGCACTGAAATAAATAAAATGTCCACCATTTAAAGAATGGAATGGATGTCGACTGTTGCAAAAACGAAAAATTGCCAGCATGAAAGCAAATTAAATTCACAAGCTATAAATCAAAGCTACAGTTATAACAAGCACATTGTTTACAAAATAGTTCTGAATTTCAGTGCTATACTTGCAGGGCACTATTCCAAGAAGGAACACACATGGCATTTGGCAGGAGCATGCCTGTTTCCTGTTTAAAGTTTATACAGTATGTTAAGCGCAGAAAGATCACCATCCTTCAACTAGTATATAGCCTTAACTTAGGGCATCAATCTGGAACTTATTTGAATGGATCAAATGTTATTTTAAGTACCAATCTGTATGGTAGTGTAGATTGATACGATACATCTAGTCAGGCACGTAGATTTTGTGTAGGCTGCAAGGCTTCACAAACTGACGCCCACAGGCGCCGACACGGGGGGACGAGGGGGACAGTTGTAGGGGGGCCCGAAGCCAGGGGGCCCACTAAAAGCTTTGATTAATAAGTGGGGTTGCAGGAACAGCGCTCGAGCGCTCAGTTTCTGAGGTGCGCCCACGAATTTGTTGTACAAACATTGCGACAAACGCGACAACGGTTCCGGCGCGCAGCTCCAATCCAAAAACTTGATCCACACGTTGTATATAACGTGTCGCCGCGCCCCCCCCCCCCCCCCCCCCCCCCCCCCCCCCCCCCCCCCCCCCCCTCCAGGAAGGGGGGCCCATGTCAAAAAGCTGTGCAGGGGGCCCAGAATTGCTAGCAGCGCCCCTGCTGACGCCTCTGCATCTAGTACATCTGTAGGAGAAATGCCTGTGCTCTTCCTTTATCAATTAACCTTGGTGTCACAAAAGACTTGTTGGCAGATAGTAGGCTACTCCCAAAATAAAGTTCATGGATTAGAGTATGTTTACGTATGTCACTTAATAATGCATTGGTAAAATAGTAATGACGAAAACAAATAATTAATTCTAAACAAATGTCTGGGATAGAAGGATGTTTCATACTGGATGTATAAACTGGACTATAGGCCAGAATAAACCCTGTCTGGGATATATTCTGGCTAGAGGTATATTTTCCATCCATCCATCCATCCATCCATCCATCCATCCATCCATCCATCCATCCATCCATCCATCCATCCATCCATCCATCCATCCATCCATCCATCCATCCATCAATGTCTCTTACTTATTCACAAAAGAAATCACAAAACCAAGAGCAGAAGCGCAGAAGAAAAACACCACAGGTAACACAACGTACTGTATACTGTATATATTTATAGATATACAGTAACAGTGATGCCTCCTCTGTTCTTGGAACTCTTGCCTCTATAGTTTCTATTGCATGAATCTGCTAAGGTGACCCTTATCAGCAAATACTCCTCAGTCTGTGAAAGTCTGTCCCGTCTCCTGTCTCGCACCCCACGATCTCCCTCAAGGTTGCGATCCTGATTTCTTTTCAAAGGACACATGCTCTGCCAAAGCGTGTGCAGTTAAGAGGGGGAAAAGTCAAGTAGACAGGGGATTTGACTGAGCACAAGCTAAGGCAAGAATTCAAAAACCTACCTGAAGAATGAAGATCAAACTTCCTCTACTCTGATATTCCAACACTCCCAATAGAATGCAATGCACACACTGTAATACACAGTCAAATCCTGTTCACTCATCCCTTCTCAGAGTTAAATGAACACAGAGGTCTTTACTGTGTATATTCAGCTACTGTTTGCTCCCAGAGCCATACGGCTACTATAGCGCAAGTTATGTCCTGGTTATAGGTTAATGGTTATCATATGCTTGTAACACTCAACATTTGAAGTGACACCAAAGACAAACATCTTATCAACTAGCCTAAAGGAGAATCCTCAGTGTTTCCTCAATCCGCACCACAGACCAACCAGAAGCCTTGGCTGCATTTCAACCTTTATATGCCCCGCCTACCTGTGGAGATAGACTGATTTACGAAGTGACATTCAGATGGTCAGAACAGAGCAATGGAAGCAAGGATATATCTAAACAGTGGCTTGTTGAAATTCAGTGTATTTGTTTCAGTGGGCATGGCATTCTTGTACCAAGAACATTAACGAGACAGCGAATAAGCCTTTGCTTAAAACCCCAGCTGAGCAAAACAGCAGAGAAATGGAACGTGGTACATACATCACTGGCTCCACTGCATGAACTCCCCTTGAGCAAGGCATTTAAGACACATTTGCTTCAAAGGAGCTTCTCGGCAGTAGCAGAACTTGTAGTTGACAGCTTCCAGGTACAAATATTTTAACCGTGTGAAGAATGTGGAGTAAGTAGCTGCATGGTGGAAAACAGTATATGTGTTTCTCAGAAAAACACTTCCCTGGATGAAAGAAGCGTAATATTATTGTGCAGCGGTATGCAAAACTAAAGGGCAAAAAGTTGAAAGAAAGAAACCAGTCACAGTTACTGACTAGAGTTTGCTAGTGGTAGACAAAGAAAGGGCTTGCCTGATGACATCCAGACCATTAATAATAGACCACGGCTGCAGAGCATTACAAGATGCAACCTCTCTAGGTGAGTACAGGTGCTATACCTACTGCAGTTCTTGCCATGGCCTTAGTCAGTATTAAAGTAACTATTCTCCAGAACAATCTTAAGTCATTCTTGTGGGTCCAAACGGAGCTGTACTGTGCTATACGTACTGTACTCTCTCTCTCTCTCTCTCCACTTATAATGTAGCACAATATTATGCAGCCAATCACATCTGAGGACACATTTTGAGCATTCTTATGACGCATTCAGATTGAGGAAGCAATCCCTGGAATTAGTACCATATTTTCCGCACTATAAGGCGCACCGAATTATAAGGCGCACGGATTATAAGGCGCACCTTTTAGAACTGTTTTCATATATAAGGCGCACCGGATTATAAGGCGCACCTTTTAGAACTGTTTTCATATATAAGGCGCACTGGATTATAAGGCACAGAGAATAGAAGCTACTGCAGTCAACATAGAATAGAAGCTACTGCAGTCAAACAATCCAGATATAAGGCGCACTGGATTATAAGGCGCAGTGTGGATTTTTTAGAAAATTAAAGGCTTTTAGGTGCGTCTTATAGTCCGGAAATTAGTAATTAGATGATGTTTTGGCAAAATGCATTGCCCACTACATCACAGCGTCAGGTTACGCAGTCCTATAGTGTAGTTTTGTGACTGAAGGAGACAACTCCAAACTAGAAAAGTGGGTATGGGTCTCTACTAGGAAGATAGGAGTGTGTGTAATTGTTTTTTATTTTTCCCTAAGATTTTTAACCCACAATTGTGTAACTCATTTTTTCCCGCTCATTTACCTATAAGGTAAGCCTTATGCTTCCTTCAATGCATGAGCAGTCCAAACTGCCTTCTTTTCACTTGACAGGGGGGGAGGAAGGCACATGTTATTCCAACCTGTCCCCTCTGTCAGGCGCCCAGCTGGCTAGGGAAATGCAGCCTAAAGACAAGGATTACTGCATGTTTTTGCGAGGGTAATTACATGTAAATCGGCCTCATGCATGTTACGGAAATTCTCACAATGTTCATGATTTGAGATATTTTGTTGGAAATGGACAAATCCTGCAAACTTTGCAAGGCAATCTTAGCGATTTGTGATGGAATATGGGGAAGTGGATGTCCACATTGATCACATGACTGTAGAGGTAGTGATTTGCGTGATGAATGGATAAAATGTGTTGAATAACATAAAGAAATGTTTCTTTGCTAAAAATCGGTCTGGTGGCTATAACAGTCCATTGTGGGCATGTTGGGGCAGAGATTTGTCGGTTTGTCGTTGCCATTCAGGTAGTGTGTTTGTAAAGTTTGTCATCAACTGGGCAAACGGTGCCGGAGATTAGCTGTACACAGATGGACGGAATGCAAGACATAGGCTCTCTCTATGCCTTCGGCCTGGTGGAGAAAATCATTAAGCTCTGTGCATAACAGGCTGCAGTCCTGGCCCTCTCCCAGTTATTTTCCCGTAACTTTTTTTTATTGGCTCAGCAGCAAATTTGAACTGAAAACACATACAGTATGGTTTCTGGTTATTATACTTACACAATGATGATAACACATCGTATTTCTGGTCTCCAGACAGTTCCGCTTACAGAGCAATTATGTTTAACTTGCCGGTAAATGTAACTTCTCCAGCTTTGTTCAAAAGATTCAAACCGCAGTGTTAGTGTTACAGCTTCACAAACAAACTTCATAAATGTGGGGACATTTAAGGAGCAGTGTTATTGTTTACTCACTGTTTCACAAACAAGGAATTCACAGGGGTGGGGGTGTTTAGGGCAGCAGTGTTATTGTTACAGCCTGAAACAATCCATAACTGATAAATCAATTATATTGCCCATGCCCTGGAAAAACACTATTGATTCTGTTGTGGGAAATGGGGTCGTTTTCGCCAGTAGTGGATAGTCCTACTATACATGTAGCCGATCACACTGTAGACCAGCTATTCTCAAAAGGTTTTGAAGACAATACCTTTGCACTTTTACTCAAGTAAATGTCGAATGCCAGAGTTTTATTTGAGCAGAGCTGAGCATTGCAGCATTGATACTTTTACCTACTGTAAGTAAAAACGTTTAGTACTCTTCCACCATGGTCTTCAGGTTCAGAGACGTCTGAACGTCTGTGAAGTTATGTGTATTGGAAGGCATGCCATGTGGTTGCCTACTTCCTAAGCATAAATTCTGTTAACCTCATGTAACAGAGTTTATGTTGTGATGATGTCTGAGGTAATCCCCACCCAGAGAAAAAATGCTTCTCAGTTTAAGCTCAGAAGTGTCTCTTGAGCAACGACGTGTATTTCTCATTTTAAGATCACCTAAAGATCGCATATAGCAAGATTTCAGCTTTCTCTCATTTATCTCTCAAATACAGCTGTAACAGCCAATGGAGAGACTTCTGCTTTGCCTCATTTATGGATCCTAGTATTTAACTTAGGAGTCATAAAGAGGCATAGGTGATCTTTAGGTAATCTTAAAATGAGAAATAAACGTGGGTGCTCAAGAGAAGCTTAAACTGAGAAGCATTTTTCCCCTCTGATCATGTGCATGATTCTCCTATAATCCATACAGGCCACTATGCAGCCTGGAAGTCATTGTGCTGAGCAATTGTTTATGGCCATTTGCACTAATACATCTCTGCAGTCAAGGGTCAGAGTGTTTTCTCCAGCTTGCTGCAGATGGACAGCCCTCGTTTGTGTGTCCACAGGTTCTTTCAAAGGTTTGTGTGTGCAATAAGAATTACCTCACCATGTGCCTCCGTTTGTTCTCTGCAGCCTTGTCAAATGGCATGTCACTTAAAACTGTTTTTAGCTAATATGACCACCGCAAGCAACTTGGGACAAATATCCAAAATGATCATGCCCTTAAAAAAAAAATAACCACTACGGTACTTAAAAATATATTCTATATGTTTTTATATGTTCAGAATACCCAAGTTTGATACTCAATAGACCATATGCACACGGCAGTCATCTTGCCATTAAGTTAATGGCGTGGTGGCAACTATCCAAAAGTCCTATCTAATTGTATTAAATGACTCACCACATTGCAGCTGTACAAAAAGCTTGAATGTTAATGAGCTACTTTATGTCAGGAAATTCCTTGCACATGATTTTTTTTTCTCAAGTGTTGGAGTTTGGAAGTGTTCACTTTCAGTAACGCAATCAACCTGCTGCCTCCTGCATTATATGCAAATTATACGACTGGTCATTTTGAGGAACTAATCTGTTTTAAACATGCCACATGGAGTGATTCAAACCAGCACTGTTCACTGTTCTGTGATACCTCTCGTGTAATGCTGCCTAATTCAAAGGGAGGTAAGGGTCGTTGAGTGATTATTCAACAAGCGCTTCCAAAGTCTAACACTTAGGATTTATTTATTTACACTAATGAGTGCCCTCAGAAACTAAGTAGTAAGTAAGTAAGTAGCCCTTGCCAGGCCATGATGTCATGAGGCCCAGCTGAGCCATTGAGGCCCATATAGGTCAGGAGCCTATCTCCTGTTTGAGGCAGCTTGATGTACAAGTACACCCCCTGGACATGACGCTAGTATATCGCAGGGACTTACCCCCAATCCATCCCTTGATGCTGAGTGCCAAGCAGGGAGGCATTGGGTCCCATTTTTTAGAGTCTTTGGTATGACCCGGCCGGGAATCGAACCCCGACCTCCCAGTCTCAGGGCGGACACTCTAACCACAAGGCCACTGAGCTGGTGCCCTCAGAAACTACAGAACCTAATCCTAGTTGGCTGCCACACACGCTAGAGGGCCTAGACCTGATTGGCTGAAACAAACGCTGCTGTCATGTATTGGTTACTCAGGTCACATTAGGAAGCAGGTAACAGAACTCTTTTGAGCACCCAAAGCTATGTAACGTAGTATTATGATTGAGACCGGCTGCTTGAGAAGAGGGTTTCACTTGACAAATGAAATATCACTATATGTGATATTACCTTGTACAAACACTTTGCAGCTAACTCAAGCTTTTTGTACAGCTGCAATGTTGGTGAGTTTGAGCTAATTTTATACAATTTGATAGGACTTTGTCTGCTTGGATGTACAGGTATGTGCCTGTGGAGAATTGCAACTAGTTTCCACTCTGCAATTAACTTCTGGCAAGATGTCCACCATGTGCATAATATGGTCTATTGAGTATTCAAACATGAGTACGCAGAACATTTTGAGCATCTCAGAACATCTGTAGCTTCAACGTGCCATGTTTAAACAGGGTATTTTGGGGTATTTCTTTCCGGATAGAGAATTTCTCACAGTTCTTGTGGTTGTTGTTTGCGGGGGTCAAGAACAGTTTAGATATTCTCTCCTAAATGAAGGTTAGACAAAACTTAGCCAGGTCCTCTACCAGTATAGGCTGAAAGCTATCTCTAAATAGCCATTTTTTTTTCATTCAGGGTGCAGTCATGGACAAAGAATAGAACTGCCAGTATTATGGACATGGCAATGAGTGTCAAATGATGCCTAGGCTGGGTCTGCAATTGTTTTGTCTATCTGTCTGTCTGTCTTTGGTGGACACACCAACAAAATGTAAACGGCATTGCACCATTCCTGACCTGCATTGTTCCCAATTAAGGCCGATGTCAAATAAATCCTGACCAGAACACAATGTATTCTGCACAGTAAAATCCATAGTGTTACCGGCAATTATCTTCCAATGGAATTCTTGGCAGAGACTACCTTCCAATGTATGTGGAGTGGTGCGAAAATATTTTAGCTATCCCTGTTTTAGCTGTCATTACAGAGTACAGACCTGACTTTACACACGCACGCACGCACACACACACACGCGCAGGCACGTACGCACACTGTATGCACTGGCAGAAGTACATTGTTGGGATGAGTAATGCATAAAATTGTGGCCATTTTGTTAGAACATTGGCTCCCAAACTTTGTCTGTCTATCTTACTGGTACCCCGACTTACAAAAAATACATTATTATTTTCCAAAACCGCAACATGGTGGTGGCGGTGTTCTAGTAGAGAAATACATCATGTTGTTAGGAGAAAACAACTTCCAAAGGAGATTTTATAACATATCCGACGGACAGAATTCATGAGTAGGGATACAAAACAATGAACAGGCCAACATTTCAAAAGATCATCAGCTGTATTGCCACTGGAATTATCTCACCAGTTGTATCTAGATGCTCCAAGTCTCTGAAAAATAATGGACAACAGTTCAGCAAAGTCATCAGTTAAGTTGGCAGAGTATTTAGGTGGCTTGTAAATAACAGTGACATTGCAACATAGCAGAAATTTACTCAAAAGATGTGAAATCTATGAATGATAGCTGCTTGCACTGGGATACATCATTAAATAAGGCAGCTACTCCATCTCCTTTCCCATCAACTCTGACAACATCCATAAAGTTAGAATTAGGGGCTGCTGAATCAACACAAAACTACTTCATTGCTATATTTGTAAGCAGGTTTCACTTAAAGGGATAATAATATGAAATTCAACTTTTTAAAGTTTTATTGTGTTTTTTGGAGCTGCCATGTGTGTTTTTTTTCTACAAATAACCAAGTTTCATATCATATAGGAGCTTTAATGGAGATTGCTCGCAGGCACAGCTCGTCTGATTTTGGCCTCATTATGATGTCATCATTTCACCCTACTTTGTATATAATTCCTCCTCTCCTTCAGTCTATAGTTCCAAAATTGTATTTCCACTTTGTTTATAATGCCCACCATTGTTGATTTTCCTAGTTGACATGGGATTTAAACAAGCCTGATTTTATCTAGCATCACTATTATGATGGCTCTAAGGTAAAATATCCTGCATATCTGCGCCCCCACAACCTCAGGACATTGTGGTACTGCAGCTAAACTGTCCATGCAGCTAAACTGTATATATACGATATACAATATGATGTTAAGTAGGGACTTACAATGTGATGTTAAGCATTGAAAACAACTTTCAGGATGTATGTTATTCACGCTATAAGATAACTATAGGGCCATATTATACAGATATGGTCCATGGTGGCCCCCAGAGTGCCACTGCAGGGGGGTGGGTGTGTCTGTGTGCGTGCGTGTGTGTGTGTGTGTGTGGGGGGGGTGATACAGCAAATTGAGTGAGTAAAAGCCAATTAGACTTAAGGCTCTTACATATTCCATTGTGACGTGATTTGGGGGTAAGGTTGTTTTTCCACAACTGTTTTCCACGGTGTAGTTTTTCAAGGGTCCACCTGGCTCATACTGCAGTCAAAACCCTTCACCCAAACACTCACCCTGCAGTACAGGGGTGGACTGGGAGCTCAAAACGTACCGGGCAATTTTGTCTCAGAGCGGCCCTCAGAGCGGCCCTCTGAATCTTTGTGGGGGCTCCGGGGCCTGAGCCCCATGAGAATTTAAGACATAAGGGGCTCTGGGGCTCGGGCTAACTAAATTAGTTAGTTAGTTTTAGTTAACTATAAAAACCCTGCAATAGGCAGTCTCATTTGAAGAGGACAGAGGGCCGCCAGCACTGATTCTTTTTTAAATTAAAACACGACATTAACGGCCCCCGGGGGGGGGGGTCGGCCCACCGGGAAAATGCCCTGTATGCCAGACTGTCAGTCCACCCTGCTGCAGTATGTTTGAGCCTTTCGGACCAAGCCAGTCGTGTTTTGGGTTTTGCATTAATTAAACCAGAGTTGGCTCCCATTTATTTAGCAGGTGCTCCTTGCTATTAACTGTAAAG
Source organism: Benthosema pterotum (assembly GCA_039105355.1). Taxonomy (NCBI): domain Eukaryota; kingdom Metazoa; phylum Chordata; class Actinopteri; order Myctophiformes; family Myctophidae; genus Benthosema; species Benthosema pterotum. The sequence goes on along the minus strand of CM076980.1, from coordinate 10,933,195 downwards.
GATGGATCCAGCAATTAAACGAGAAACCCTTTTCTGTAGAGGACATTTGCATTCGACCATCGATGGGAGAGAGAAGCATGTGCATATTATTATCTAAGGTATCTGCTTTCACTTTCTTTCTCTAGCCTAAATCCTGATATCTTAACATACTCTGTCAATTTAACAATCACACACTCATATACTCAGTTAACCCATTCAGAATGGGAACAGCTTTTGGTGTTTTAAGCATTATGTTATACTTTTGCTATTGAAAAAGAGCAGATGGTGCACCTAGCACCATTTAGGACCAGCACCTTGGGTGGAAAGTTGACATTTTTGGTCCTAGGGTTGCACTACCAGAGATAACCATAGCAGAGAAGTAAGAAGACAGGCATAGATCGCAAATGAACAATATAGCAAACTGGTAAAAATAAAAAAAATAAAAAAAAAATCATATCATGTAAAAAAGGCCAACTAATAAATATAAACGTATAAGCCAGTGAGCATACAGCTTCAGTCAGAAGATCCTTACACTGTGTCTCTAAGGGTTGAGCCAAGCTTGTCAGAACCGTATTAGAATTATGTTTTTTTTAGAATTATGTTGTCTGAGGGGCACGGTGGCACAGTGGTTAGTGCTGTCGCCTCACAGCTAGACCTCGGACGCTGCTGTGGGTGCTGGCGGCGTGTCTCCTCCTCCGCGTCATCAGTGCCTGTCTGTCTCTGTCTAGTACAGCTAGACCAATCGGAACAAAACTTTGCACACACACTTTGTGCTCAGGGGCGGATCTAGGCATGGACATGGGGGGGCGATGCCCCCCTAAATACCCAGTCTGCCCCCCCAAACACGATGCCATGCAAAACAACCCAAGATATTTCAAATTAAAGTGCTTATATTTAAAATGATTTGAAACACGACTACTACTGCTACTAACTAACTACAGCTGTGTCACCACTAAACCAACAGCATTTCATCATTGAAAACAGAAAACTTTCGGAGTCAGACCTTTAGCTTTATGCATGCTGCGTGTCTGTTGCAACGTCAACAACTGATGTTATTATTGATGCTTTACTTGACTAATAAAAGTCCTGTAACCAAAAATGGTATGGGTGCGGCTTCATGATGAAGCCGCCCCCATACCATTTTCTCTTGCCCCTCCAACAGTTCTCTTGCCCCCCCAAATGGGACATGTTACATCCGCCCCTGTTTGTGCTTGTCTAATTTAAATGGAGCGTCAGTGAACCCACTCGACCTGTGAGCTGGGTGTTAGCTGGTGTGTAGCTTGTGCGTTATACACTAGTGCTCTTTCAGCAATAATCCACTTTGTTATTCATTGTTATAGGAAGGTACTGTTGTGTCACAGAGCGCATGCAGTGTGTCACATGATTACCATGATAAGAAAACAGAAAATTGAATAACATTTTTAGATATCACTGCTTGAGGTAGGAGAAGCAAGATCATAGACAGAACAAAGGTATCCCACAACAAATATAAGTGGCATAAAATAAGTGACATAGCACCCTACAGTATACAGCAGGGGTGCCCAAAAGGTAGATGGTGATCTACCAGTAGATCACACAGGCCGTGCAGGTAGATCACATGACAGTCCCCCCAGCACATGGACCCTTATAGATCTGTAACTCTTGAGAGTGTTAAAATGAAACCAAATGGACCCTTACGGGTCCATTTGGTTTCATTTTACCGCTCTCAAGAGTTAAATTATATTTAAACATCTGAATTACATAATTTTCAAGAGTCCATACAATTAGAAAATGGAGAATAACTTATTGTGGACAAATTGTGGACAAAAATGTGAGGTGCAAATTGTGGACAAAAACGTGGGTGCAAGAAACTAAACTCAACATCATGAAATGTCAACTCAAACCCCCAATACTGTTTTCAAACATCAGTAAACAGAAAAACCTTCCAATTCTCCCCCTCTATTTTTCATTATAAGTGCATTATTCTTAAACACTATAACAGTAAGTAACACCATCACCACTATTTCAAAGCTCAAACTTTCTAGGGGGCCTTGAAATGGATTTTCAGTAATGGAACAATCACATTTTTGATGTGTTAAGCCGGTCATTTTGAAAGTAGCTCTCAAGTCAAAAAAGTGTGGGCACCCCTGGTATACAGTTTAAAGGACCTGCATATACAGTATCCTAAACACAAAAGGCATACAATACATAGAGTGACAGTGCACATGACAGTGATGTTTTAAAAGGCAGCAATGTCAATGTGTGACTGAAAATCAGTAGTACAGTGTTAGATCTAAAGTGCGTGCATGCATTCCAAAAATATATAAATAGCAAGTAGCCTGGTAGCCTAGAATAAAGTCCCATATAGCACAAGTCATGTTTTGATGCAACAAGATGAGGCAAACAACTACAAGTTCAAGGACCAACATTTCCCACAAAATGAAACGTAATAAAACATATACCAAAAATAAATAAAGCGCCACATGGCTTGACAGTCGATGATTCAAGGTGATTAAGCTTCAAGGACCTCGCTGCCTGTGCTCTGTATGCCTTTATTTTGTCTTAGTGTTTCCTGTTATGGCTAGTTTGCTACTATTGTCTCCAGTTACACACCTGTCTCATTCTCCCTTTACCTCTGCCTGTTAACACTCACCTGTGTTCACTTAACTTATCAGCCTATATATACTGGACTTTTTGCTTGAATTCGCACTGCTAGTTCCATGCCTGATGTTCCTGTGTGTTCCTTCCAGCATTGTCCTTGTGCTGTCTTCACCTGATGTAAGCTATTTAGTGTTCTTTGTTAATAAATACTGGACTTTACCTGCCTGCTTCCTTATTCTGCTCCTGGGTTCCAACCTGACACACACTGTGACAATACCTCGCTCAATTAACTTATACCTAATGACTTGGTGTTGCATGACCGATGCATGCAGGCTTGTTGACTCCCAAATGCACCCATTTGTCTGTTTTGTTAGTAATGTTCAGCATAAATAACTCCAGTTTGCACCAGAACTCTGAACTCTGAGGAGCGCACTTTTCTAGTCGAATGAAACTGCTTGAATAATTCATGTAAGATATCCTGGTTTTGCTTATTGCAATATCAGAGTAGAAAGTGCACCAGATCTTGCTGGTTCATCTTCAGCACAATGAAACCTAATGTGTGATTTATTAATTGATAATGAGATGTAATTTATACAAAATGTAAAACAAGAAAAATCTCACTTGCTTTCGCACTTGTGGATTGTTCTTGGTAGGTTCAGCACCAACGCCCACTGCTGCCATGAGTCAAACTTTATTTAATTTATCTCTAGCAGTGTCATGGTTTAATTGTGCAGATGTTTGCTGTATAATTGTTGTTGTGAACGTCTGTGCGTATATGTGCATGCGTCTGTGCGTCTGTGCTGAGTGTATACTGTACAGTGCCAGTAAGACGTGTAGCGCCTTACTGGCACTGGTGCTGCATTGTTGCACAAATCCATCTACTTTCATATCTGTTTGGTCAACATTGCCACTGTTCATTGTCATTTTGGTGCAGAAACCTTGTCATGAGACAGTGCTCTATATGTTCATGTGATGATTGTGTTATGTATTAGTTGGGCTATATGCTGTGATATGCTCTTATAGGTATAGCCTAGAACAGCAGCTTGGTCATGTTGTTCTGCAGACATTCTGTATGCAAGTAAATAATTGTAGTTCTCATGCGGTTGTTTTATATTCATATGGTTGTTTTATTATTCATTCTGGCACCAACTCCTTAAAGCAAAGAAACAATTACAACAGTCAATGCAAACAAAATAGACTGGTGCACATCCTGTAGGGTTGACCAGAAAGGCATTTGTAAATGTAAATAGGAGTTTGTAGCTGAATCTTTGACACTATTTTCAAATTTGGCATTGCATGCAGACCTTGTGATTACAAATCATAATGTGTAGTCATCTGTGTTTTGTTTTGTTTTTGTTCTCTTGGCAGGTAGCTCAAAAAGATCATGATTTTCATTTAGTGTCTAAGAGTTTTAGCTCTGTGCTATGCAGAATAAATGTGAATGCATTAACATACAATATGTGCAGTGTGGCCCGTAGAGTGTAGAGTTTCTGGCAAGGCTCACACATTCACACGTCAAGGAACACTTTATACATTCCACGTGTGTTAGAAAACCTGTGTATGCAAACTTTTAGTACGTGCTTAACTGCTCATGGTTTATACATGAGGCTGGTGGATTTGCTCATGATATAGTCCTCCTGTCACCCACAGAATCACAATATTTGCTAAGGTTGCTTGCAGCCTCCACAGGCCTCCACATCAACAAACAAATGCATGATGCTATAAACCTGGATGGAGATGCGCATCCTCCTGTAGGTACATTTACACACCCGCAAACACTGTTGGGAAGGATGTAGCTCTGGTCCATAGTGTTAGGAGGAGAAGGTCTCCTTAATGCAATGGTGCTGTCAAGTTCTTGCACACTCATGAAAAGGCAGCGCAGGCTGTCGACTGCTGCAAAATAAAAAGAACATTTTAGCTTTTCTTTATCCTTTACCTATAGTGGATGCACCCTTATAAAATACTGTGCACATACCTCTTTTGGCCAGAAAAGAAAATATTTCACCGAAATGAAAACAGATAGATATTATTCCATTGACAATATCTGTAGAGGGCACAGTGGGGTAGCTAAAACGTATTCTTTCTTCAAATCAAATATTTTCTTTTCTCACTCCAAGAGTACATTTTATACATGTGGTGGCTGGCTGCCTCAAAGTATGTCCAGTGTATACACCCGGAGTCTCCCACAACACTGTGTACTAGGGTCTCCCACAACACTGTGTACTAGGTTCCCCCACAATATTACTAGGGTCTCCTGCAACACTGTCTACTAGGGAAAGTAGCCTAGTGAAATTGTTCTTTTTATTTTTGAAGCAGTCGACAGGCTAGCTGCGCTGCCTGCCTTTCATGTATGTGCAGGAATCCCTGCGCACACACATGAAAAACCACTGTGTTAGCCTGGTACTATATAGCCATACTAATATCACTGCCTGGGGGCAATTTGCATTGCAAAGGCAGATTAAGTACTACTACATGAGACTACTATAGTGTTAAGGAGACGTTCTCCTAGCGCTATGGACCAAAGACATGAGGGTTGCACAAATAAGAAAAGGTAAGGCAAGGTCATCCTTGTTAATGCTAAGATAAATGTAGAATTCAGACCACATCCCCAGAAAGATGAATGTCCTGTATATTCATTAGGCTCAACATTTGCAGTTTATTTTACACAGAAGAAAGATGGAGAACCACAAAATCAACAAGCAATGCTTAACAATCTTCAAGGACATGCTTATAACACATCCTGTGAACCTATTAGCCAAACAGGATACCGGTATAACCAAAGAGGAGCTCTGGCAAGTCACAAAACAAGAACATATTGTGCAGGTCTGTATGTGGAATGTATTCAAAGAACAGGAATTCCCTGCAGGGATCAAGGACATGCTCTGCTCAGCCTGTTTCATCGCAACCTGTCTGTGTGATTCTGAGATATCTTGTGTGCAAAGTGGAAAATTGGGCCTAAGGCTGGCACTACATGAAAGGTCATGGGTCACCAGAATCAGTAGAGCTCATCTTTGCTGAGCACATTATTATTCATGGCAGTCTGCCCATTAGATGTTAAGATATTGCGTGCAATTGGACATTTCGGCCTAAGGACCTAGTGGTGACACTAGAGAAAAGGCCATGGGGTCATCACATTACAGTAGGATGCGGTCATCTTCCAGGGGCATCAAAGTGCACGGCAAAATCCTTGGCAATCTACAGTAGGGACACTGAAGGCTAGGATGATGGTAGTAAAATGGTAGTAATTTATTACCATTGTTTGCCAGTTTTTACATCGTATCATTCTTGTGAGTCATGATTTCCTAGCAAGGGTAGGTAGAGGTTGAGAGCAGGAGGAATGGCGAGGCCCTGGGGCTAACACTGAACTAACATTGTGGCCAAAGCGGTCTGGGATGCAGGCATGATCAAGGCATCAACATCAAGGCAGGAGAGACATGCTGGGCTGATCAAAAGCAGTTTTACCAGGAGACTAAATTGACATGTAAACACATGCTGAATTTCAATGTTATGAATTGTGGGTGTTTTTTTTTTATTTAGGTGTCACTGTGTGCCAGCATGGGCAGCTCTTGTGTCTTCAGATGTGTTTACCATCAAAATGTAATGCTGACTCATCTATATAATGTAAATTAGACTATAGCCAGGGGTGCACATAACTATTTTGGTCCAGTACTCAGAGGAGCACCTGGGGAGCTTACTTGGTGCTCTCAAAATGCAGTGACCCGCATCGCCAGGCCCTGGGACCCCTTTTTTTCACTCCGTACAGCCCGATCAATGTACAGTATTACAGTGCAAGGCGATAGTTTGGGCGTTGCAATAGTGGCTAGCCTTGTACTGTAGTAGTACTACTACTACCTGCATTCTACATGCATTAAAAACTACTAGTAGTATTTTAGACTTTAGTTAGTCATTTTCAAGGCTTTTTTTTTTTTTACTGCCCCAGTCTGAAAACATGTTGTTGTAGGGATGCCCCAGAAGCAACCATTTTAGTTCAAAATATTTGCTTCCGAAAGAATATATATTCAAAGATTTGCATCAATATCGGAGATTGTAGCTCTGATATTTTTCAATAGCTTAAGTGTAACATAATGCTTTGAACACCAAAACACGTTCAGTACACAAAGCAAGTGGTCGCGACCATGTTGTGTCTGCCTGGGCTGTTGGTCGCTAGTGGATATCGCCCTTCCTGGGCCCTCTCATCATTTTCTGCTGTGGTGGGCAGAATAATAAGATTCCATGTTGGCTACTACACCTGTCAAGATTAGGTACCGCTGTTCTGCATTTGCACTGCAATGTGATTTATGCAGTTAATCAGTGTTTCAGAGCAATTTTCAATTCGAGTTAATTACAGTCTTGCACCAGTCAGTTGTAATGACACATTACATATGCTGTTTGATCCCCTCTTGTTTCCAAGTTCCTTCGCATGCTCCAAATAGTATTGCTGAGTAAATAATGCTCTCGTCTGTGCTAATTAGGCTGGAAACAAGCTGTAAAAAAAAAAAAAACATAGCCAAATTATATTGGCCAATGCAATACATTTAGCGAGACAACAGACCACCTGGAAATGACAGTTGTGCAGTTGTGGCTCAGGGCCAGACTCAAGACATAAATTTAAGGGAAATCCCAGCCTAGGGTAATGGATAAGATGTTTAGCTTTTTTGTCCTTTATTTTTTAATTGATTTTTTCCCTTCTTTTTTATAGGATGGTCGGGTCCACAATGCATTATGTTATATGGTACATCACATGTTACATTAGTGGTATGGGTCAAACAGTCCCAAGAGACTCATTATGAGTGATTACAGTCTTTGCCAGTATTTCCATTTTTAAAGGGGAATTCCACCAATTCCACCAAATGATCCCGAACGGGTTCATTGGGTTCCATGTGTACGCTCTCAGAAAAAAGAAGCATCTAAAGAAATCCATTAACATGGTGAAAATACATCTTGATGATGTCATCAAGATGTTTCACCATGTTAGTGGTTTTCTTCAGACCTCCATTTCTTGGGAACACAGAATGGGGGAACGTTTTTTATCATGTTCATCCAACACCTCGAAGGTACATCAATGACATAGTAAAATATTGAAAATGGGTGGAGTTCCCCTTTAATAGCATATAGTCCTTATTCAAAAGAAATGGAAATAACAGGTCAGACAGGAAGTGAGCACATGCAGGAACAGAAACAGAAAAACATCAGAGAAATGACATCATGTCTATCCCATTGTGTATCATCCATTTCAGCCACTACTTGTAGAATTTATCTGTACATATCCTGATGGAGAAAGTAAGTTTCGCCATTTCATATAATAGTTCTGTACAATGGCTGTCCACTCTCCTTTCGTGGGTGGGTTTCTGTCCAGCCACCTTTTAGTTATTGCCTTTTTTGCCTGCTACCAGCAATATTTTAAGTAGGTTCTTATCTGGTGTATTAAAATCAGCTGGTATTTTACCCAAGTAGATATTTATGAATTTATGTTCAATTTCGAAACCCATTATTGCATTAATTTCGGAGAGTATCTCCAGCCAGAATGTTTTTAGAAAGTCCCAGAATATATGATTGCTAGCCGTTGCATAATTGCTAGCCGTTGCATTACTACATTCTCCCCAGCATTTCACTGATTCCGGTGTGCCATTTTGCCGACTTTTTACCTTTGGTGTAATAAGAACTTGATCATGTTTTTCCATTTGAGTCTGACATAAGTTGTCGAGTGATTTTTCAAGATGTTTAGCCTTTAATGCCAGAAACCCAGGTATGAATCCCGGACCTGGAGTCGTGGTCATGGACATCACATTTGTTTTTCATATTATTCCTATAGTATATAATAAGAATTATGAAGCAGAGATAGAAAGGAAACCCCACTGCATCTAAAACACAGTTATGAAACCCTTTTCTTTGATATCCAAACAAAGCAACACCTTTTCCACTATAAAGAGATTGTTGCTAAATCTTGCTTTAAAGAATTGCCACATCATATCTGAAGTGTCATGTTTCTTGCAACATCCATTTACTGTAAACCCCTCTTGATCCTTGAAATCCTTTTCTGAACACAGCTGAGCACCACGCCCTCTCACCTTCATGGCTTAGAACCTGCTCATTGATGGAACCGTCTGTAGTTGGCACCGTTTATCTTGCCACGCTGCTACAGTTTCACATCGGCATCCCCATCCCTGGCAACACAGACACACTCTCACACATTACATAACATTGCCATCTGTAGGGGTGGAGTCACTAACATCAGGCTGTTCAGCTTGCAAAGTCTTCCTGCAAGGATTCATGTGTCCTCAATCATAACTTCTCAGAGATGCCTTCTAATCCTCACCCCTGTCTCCTTGGAGCTGGAATGAGAGGCATAAACACTGAGATAGTATACTGTACTTCTGGTCAGGAATTACAGACAGTAAGAACAGACGCCAAAATCTGACAAGAGGGTATCCTATCCATATAGCCTCGGCCCCACGCAGCACAACTGACCTGCGAAGAGAAAAGCCTAGTCACGACCCAACGTAGAGAGTGCCTTGCACTCTTTCCAGGATTCCAGCATTTGGACTTCCCTTGGAACCTTAATGCTTCCGCCAAACTCCACTTACGTTCAGTGTTGTAGTGGGACTTTTAGAAGTGGGGGGACGCCGCTTAAAGGGGAATTCGACCTATTTTACTAATTTTACTAATTAACATGTCACATGCCACATCTTGATGATGTCATTAAGATGATGTATTTCACCATGCTAATGATTTTTTTCAGACCTCCATTTCTAGGAAACACAGAATGGGGGGGAACAAGTATAGCATATTGTGAAAGATTGTTTACAATGCTTAATTGTATCCATAAAAGTAAATGACAAGACAAAAAACATAGGCCTCCTTTTGCCCCAAAAATATTTTAGATATGAGAAGTGGGGGGACCCCACCCCTGCTTACCTTTAAGCACTCAAGAACACTATGCTGTAGGCCTTGCCCAGCATGGGATCCACATATGCCCACAACTTAGCCCAATTGTGCTTAGGTGTGTGTGCAAATGGTAAATGGGGAACATGCTGGGTTTCCACTGCAGAGATTCAGACAATATTTGTGTTTTTGTGGAACTATAGAGAGAGTGAAAACAAATTAATCACAGATGGTGTTAGCGCATCACCAAGAAAAAGAATGGCAGTGAAATGTGAAAATTGTACAATTCAATTATTTTGAACTGAAAGCTTCACAGAGTGCATGTAGGCTGTTTGTGTTCCCAGAAACTAATTATTTCTTCATTGTGCATTAAAATTGGTTTTGCTTATACAAACAAATTGTTTACTGGTGTTGCATTCACATTAACAAATGTTCCTTAAATGAGAAGAAGAAATCATTCAGAAAATGAACGTATAACTATTGAAGAAACAACAAATGTACGCAGTTAATTATGTATTGAACAGCTGACTAACAACAGCAAAATACTCTTAATGGTGAAATACATGTTTGTACATTCATTGAAAGCATCTCCGCTATGACAAGATAAACTCTCCAAAAGAACGAACATAAACGATTGTGATAAGATATACTTGATAAAATGCATGTGTGATATACTGTAGAATGTCCAAACTCTATAGCATTTATTTAATATTAACTGTCTTTGAGACAAATCTCACCAGGCAAACAGACAGTTGTATGTAAGGTGAAAAGGATTTTCTCCTGGCAGAGGCAGCTGCTGGCCTAGTGGTCCGAGAAGGGTCCAGCTGCAGACCTAGCCTAGGAGTGGACGTGCCTCACAGTTGATGTGATGACGTCACATCAACCCACAGGCCCCTGTTGTTGTAGCGCAAAACCCTAGCCCCCTCCAACCGTAACCCTAATCCTAAATGCCAGACCCTCAACCTGGTTGTTGAGCGTCGGGGATTTAGGCTACAAACATTGCTACACCCTTCTCTAAACCTACCCCTAAACCTAACTGCAAGCTAAGATGGTGCTGATAAGCAGGCTACTGGGAATTATCGCATGATAATGGTAGAAGTCGGTGGGACATGGCAACAACAGGGGCCTGTGGGTTGATGTGTGACGTCATCACATCAACTGTGAGGCACGTCCACTCCTGGGCTAGGTCTGCAGCTGGAGCCTTTTGGGTTTGAGTCCTGTTCATGATGACTTTTGCTGCATGTCTCTCCCCTTCTCTGTCCCTCTTTGCTGTCTATGCCATTTGACTCCCATTTAGGCCTGGCCTAGGTTTTATCTAAAACCTCAAATATTTATATAGCAGCATCAAACAAAATTGAATATTTGAATACTGTACACAATCCAAAAATTGGATTCTTGGCCTGAATGGGTTAAAAGTCTAGTTTTCTGCACAAATCTTCAATTGCACCCCCAAGAACTTTTCTGTGGACTGAGGTTTTCTGAACTGGCTTCAAAAAGTGGACCACAGGCCAACTGTTTTGCCAGGATCTAGATCTATCTATATAATAAAATGCATTGCAAAGAAAAAAAATAACTATAAATATAATAAATATATAATTGCCAGATATATAATCAACCTGTTAATTGTTTGATATTGTTGTTTGATGCATACAGTATTCTTAGATCCAGATCTTTATTCCCAGGTTGCAGGGTGGTTTACCAGGCTACTGTATATAATAATTAACAGTGATCTCATTTTTGCATTTATTTATTGTTGTAAAAAAAAGAGTTAAGGAAAAAATAGCCCCGGGGTGACTTCTGGGGCTTCGAAATAATCCATTTCTAATTACATGTTCATTGTATTTTTAATTGAAGGAAAATCATGAATATTAAATAGGCACTAATCTCACGTGGTCAGCGCCTCTGTCTTTTGTTATCACTTCCAGCAACTTGTGATTCCACAAGTCAGCATGTACGTGTTTTGCCAGACAAAGTCAAAAAGCAAGCCTCCGATTGGCTGGGCTGTAAAGGAAGTCTGCTGGTTGGTCTAAAGAAATCCATTAACATGGTGAAAATACATCTTGATGATGTCATCAAGATGTTTCACCATGTTAGTGGTTTTCTTCAGACCTCCATTTCTTGGGAACACAGAATGGCGGAACTTTTTATCACATGTCCACACAACACCTCGAAGGTACATCAATCACATAGTAGAATATAGCTACAAGCAGCAATAAAATGTGACCAAGCAAGCAGCAATAAGGAGTCAGAACAATATGCAGAAGAAGGAACATATTTTTGAGAAATTATCTGAGGGGGGTGCTTTTGCCCCGGGCCCATACAATAGTGAATGAATAAATGAAATGTAAAATTCCTACAGTAGTCCACATCAACCTGGCCTCCTACAACAAAACTGATAAAAGCTTGGACAATTACAGTACAATTCAAGTACAACTAGAAGAAATTGTGAAATAAATGTGATTGGACACTAGTTAACAACAGTTATTTAATGGCCACTTTGTTCAAGAAGTTAATCTAACATAATCTGGCACAATGTTTTAACCACTACACTGTTACATGAAATGATCAAGGCTTGTACAATGCAAAGCTTTCGTTGGGTAGGTTACTACTGGAAATCTAGAATGTCGGGGTATGACCTGGCTGGGAATCGAACCCCGGTCTCCCAGTCTCAGGGCAGACACTCTAACCACAAGGCCACTGAGTTGGTGCCATTACCATTACATTGAGTTTTATCATCTCAATCACAAAGTGACATTTCCGTGATTTCACTTTCATGATATGCGAGTGTAACTCAGTGCTATTGAGAAGTAGGTACTGTTGGATCTCCTGATGTACTGAGTGGTCGTTCATCTCCAACAGACAGTGGAAGATGTTGATGAAATTGTCAGGAGAAAGACTTTTATCTTCATTTCGCATCTCTTTCAGATTTTTGATGGCTCTCTGGATGCTCTCTGGACTGTTTTCTGTCTGAGCCAGCAGGCCTCCCAACAGACTCTGGTTCGATTCCAGTGAGAGACCATGAAGGAAGCGGACAAAGAGGTCCAGGTGGCCATTCTTACTCTTCAGGGCTTTTTCCATGGCTCTCTGCAGGAAGTCCTCCAAGGAACTGACATCAACTCCAAGGAATGTCTTCAGTACCTTCATGTTCTTCTGTATGAAAGAGTGGAACAGGTAGACTGCAGCCAGGAACTCATGGATGCTCAGATGAACAAAGCTGTAGACCTTTCTCTGAGATTGAACAGTCTCTTCTTTGAAGATCTCAGTGCACAATCCTGAGTACAGTGAGGCATCTTTCACATCAAGACCACACTCTTCCAGGTCTTCTTCGTAGAACATGACGCTGCCTTTCTCCAGTTGTTCAAACGCCAGTCTGCTCAGCTTCAGGAGAACATCCCTGTCAGTCTCCTTATCATACTTCATCCTCCTCATCTGGATCGAAGTGAAGTGACTGAACATCCCAGTCAGGTTCTTGGGCAGCTGTCCTGTCTTGTCTGTCTTCACCAGGTCCTCCACAACAGTACTGGTCATCGTACAGAAGACTGGGATGTGACACATGATGTGGATGCTCTTTGATGTCTTCACGTGTGAGATGACTGTGCTGGCCAGCTCCTCATCGTCCCTGAACATCTTCCTGAAGAACTCCTCCTTCTGGGCATCTGTGAACCCTCGTATTTCTGTCACCATGTCAATGCAAGTGGGAGGGATCTGATTGGCTGCTGCAGGTCTGGTGGTTATCCAGAGGAGAGCCGAGGGGAGGAGATTCCCCTTGATGAGGTTTGACAGCAGCATGCCCACTGATGTTGTCACCCTGGCATCAGAGACAATGTCATTGCTGTCGAAGGCATCAGAAAGCACGTCGATGTTCTGGAATTTCAGCGGGAACCTGCTTTCATCAAGACCATCGAGGATGAAGCCAACTTTCCAGGCAGTGAGCTTCTCTGCTGTGACCTTCTTTAATGTCGGATGGAAAGCATGGATCAGTGAGAGAAGACTATGCTGCTCATCTCTGACCAAATTCAGCTCCCGGAATGAGAAGGGAATCAGAAGAATGATGTCTTGGTTTTCCAAACCTCTTGCCCAGTTCAGAGCAAACATACGCACAGAGAACGTCTTTCCGATGCCAGCGATGCCATTGGACAGAACTCTTCTGCTGGGTTTGTCTCTGCCAGGGAGTTTGGTCTTAAAGATGGCACAGCACTTGATCAGGTGGTCATGGAGGGTCTTCATTTTGCAGGTCTCAAGCTGCCACACCTCATGTTGCTGATTAACCCCTTCACTCCCTCCCGCTGATAGGTAGAGGTCTGTGTAGATGCTGGAGATGGAGGGCACTTCAATGACATATGTCACATGATCAAGACAGTCCAGAGTGACCGTATAAACCTTTAACCCATTTAGGATTGACCTACGTTTTGTCATATATTTATATAGCAGCATCAAAGAATAATATTTTCTGAATACTGTAGATATTGTACAGTATTGGCCTGGCCAATACAGTACTGGCCTGTATTCCCGGCCTGAATCCTCCTGCCGACTGCCATCTGAGAAGACAATAACACATGTTAAACACACACTTTATTCATAACATTGAACATACCATGTCATTAAAACTATGTCTATGTATATACTGCATATTCTCCAGAAAAAAATAAAACATTGGATCATTTGTTTTAGTCTAAACACATGTTTATTTGACATAAAATTAGTGTAAAATGTGTCTAGTCTTACTGTGTCCAGGTGTGGTTAGAAAGATTTTCTGTCCTGGTAAGTTTGTGAATGTCTCTCTGTGGACATGAAGACAATAGATGATAGTATATAATAAACTACCAGTATACTACTTTATTAAACATTCTTCATCATTATGTCTCATTATAAAAATAGAAGAGTGCACACTATCTAGGGTTAAAAGGACCACTTTTGGGTAAGACTGCAAGAGACGAGGATGTTCCTCCTTCTCCTGCGCCTCATCTCCAACACACTTGCTTAAAACTGAACCAGGTGTGTGGAAGTTGTCTCTTCAAAAGACGATTTGGACAGGGGGAAGGGACATTCGGGCAGGCATGGATAGGCAAGATAGACAGATGGATGGACAGGGTGTGTAAAACATATCGTACCTGATTTGTTTTTGTTTTTGACTAAATTCTAGACGTGGCCCACACTGACAGTAGTTTTATATCACATTGTCAGGGACAACAGTAATTTCAGTTTCATTCATGATGCACCAACAAAATAGTATTAAGAATGGGGACAACAAATAGGCACAAGTCCTGGACCAGGAGTAGGCAGAAATGCATTGACAACAGCCCAGCTTTAATGATCTTAAATCCCTTAAAGTTCTGTAGTAATAGTAGCCTACAACATAAACATTACAGAGACTTTACTGTACAATACGAAAACTCTTGCCTAAAAAGCACTTTTTTAGGGCCATCCTCATTAAAACAATGTATTTCTGACTCGAGTTTTATCCATGTTGTGTATTTTCTGTCATATACAACCCTATCATACACAACCCCCCCTACACATGATACAAGCAGCCGGGTGCGGTCATGGACATTCAAATTTTGTTCGAAACCTGTCTTTGTCATGTCAAGTATCTCAAAAACACTTAATTGTCACAAATAATCTAGACTCACTGTCTCTCTCTGTCTACTTAAAGGGATATTCCACTTTCAAAAAAACTTCATCTCACGACACGTCGGACTGTGACATAGATCAGATAGATCTGCTATTTTCGGGGCAGAGTTGAGTACAGTATAATAAAACTATACCTCTGATCAGTAGAGTGGTGTCCATCTTATGGGGCGGCTGTGGCTCAGGAGGTAGAGCAGGTCGTCCAATGACCCATGGGTCGGCGGTTCGAATCCCGGCTCCTCCTGTCTATGTGCCGAAGTGTCCTTGGGCAAGACACTGAACCCCAAATTGCCTCCAATGAGTTGGTTGGTGTGAGCTGGCCACCATTGGTGTGTGAATGTGGGAAGTGGGGACGCTGGCGTCGACTGTTCGCCGCTCTACTTCCCAATGTATGAATGAATGGACCATTGTAAAGCGCTTTGAGCACTTGGAAAAGCGCTATAAAAATGCAATCCATTATTATTATCTTTGAAGTTAATTATTCCTTGCAAGGAGTGGTCACTCTTCATGGAGACACAGCTGGGTACAGGAGACCCTGATCTGTGATGATCAACCCTAAAACCATGACAATCATTATAAACTAAAGCAATAATTAAGTTAGGCCAAGAGAGGGAGCAGGTTACCAGTGGATTTTATAGCAGGGAAGCGAAGGCAGACCCATCGCCAAAGGGTCTTCTACCTTCCCTGGGATAAAATGCACCGCACCCTCGAGTGGTTTATTGCCTTTCTAAAACTAACCCTAAGCTAACCATAATCAACAGTCACATGGTGGTGACAAGCAAATCAGAATTAAGTATTAGGACTAAAAGTTTTAGAAATTGCATGTATACATCACCATGACAAGCATCATAAACATTACATTTATATACCAACCTGGAATTTGCTCATTTTAAGTGACTTGGTCACTCTGGGCTTATCTTGCCTGTAATGTTATGTGACCTTGGATACAATCCATATATGCTCATATACAGCGCAATATCATTGTAATGTTCCCTGTAGAACACTGAGCGTGGGTGATTTTCACTTGGACAATTATATTCTTGCAATTTTCATGATGTTGCTTATGTGTGAGGTGGGCGGGTCTTTCAGTAGCTTCATGATTCTGATTTTGTTTTTTTGCCGATTTTGCCCCCCCCCCCACTGAAAAGTTATGAGTAAATATTAGAGTAGAGTATCCAATTTGCCGTATTGCTGCAATCCCATATATTATTTTTATTAAATATTTTACATTGGGTAAAATATTTTGTGTTCAGTGATGGTGTCACAAAAAGTTAATTGTTCTAGGGTTAGGACAAGAGTTATTAGTGTATCGTATTCTGTGACTATGCTTAATTAAATTATGAGACATGTCTGGGTGAGTCATATCTTTGCCTCCAAGGTGCGTGTCTGTTGCATGACCAGGCAGACAGCCTATATTGTTTGAATGCTTTTGAGCAGGGCGAGGTGAAACCAATACCACTTACTATTTGCTTGTGTAGGAGTAACTGGTTAATTACCAACAGGTCCTGTTTAACTTGTAAACTGTACATTATTATGTTGTAAATGGCATAAAAGTGATGTTACCTGGGTTCTCCATTTGATGCCATGGGTTTGGCTAAAAGTGTTTTCATTGTGGTTTTGAATTTTAAAGTGATGTAGTAAGTAAACTACGAGTACAACTACGAGTACAACTATGTGTTGCTTCACCGTTTCACCGTTCCAGCCAGTGATAATAACACTGGCTGGACATTCACCTGATGCCCAGTGTCTCTGAACATATTCAAACTCATAGAATGATTGTTCAGATAAAACTATGCACCATTACAGTACATTGTGTAATTTTCTACTCTTTAAATTTAAAATGTTCTTCTCTTTAAACTTAACATGCTCTTCTCTTTAAATTTAAAATGCTGTCTCTCGATGCAGCAAAGGTCAACATGAAAAGCCAGTAGGGAGAAGAGTTTAAGACGTGTAGAACAGTGTCGTAGCATTTTTATACTCTGACCTCTGATCAGTAGAGTGGTGTCCATCTTTGAAGTTAATTATTCCTTGCAAGGAGTGGTCACTCTTCATGGAGACACAGCTGGGTACAGGAGACCCTGATCTGTGATGATCAACCCTGAAACCATGACAATCATCATACACATTACATTTATATAAGAGATAGAGGGGAATGGGACTACTTCAAGGTAGGGTAAGTGGTTTGAAATTCATGGTGTAGTACCAGCCTGGTGCACTAGGGGCCCCCAAGAGTAGCTACACTATGTGAACCTGCTGCTCGATCCTGATTGGAGGAGAATTCACCCACCACCTGGGGAACTTTTATTAGCTCCTCTGCTAACGTGGGAGAGGGGGGAACTCCATATATGGTCTGCACACCTTATAATAGAGCATTTTAACAGAAAAAAAAATGGGTGATATCTGACAAAAGTGAAATCACTTCCCCTACCTTTAATTTAGAAACAAAAAAAACATATCATTATGCCTCAATTAACACAACTGCATCGTCCCCTTGCTTATGTGACGGTGCATGTGTGATCATATAACAAATAGGCCCTGCTTTTGACAGGCTGTACCATATACAGTATGTCATATAAGATTTATTGTTGTTATCGAACAGGATCACTGTTTTTTGTTGTTGTTGTTGTTGTTTGTTTGTTTTGGCTCACTCACTATATGCTGAATAACTCAAGATCTAGAGAACGCTCTGTGGTATCGATAAAAGGTATGATGTTTGGGGGTCCCTGCTGATTATCCGGTGGTGCTGATGTTTTCTGGGGCAAGGATGGGTTGGGAGCATTGACATAGCAACACAGCTTCCCAATTGCAGTGAAATTCCGTTTTTTTTTTTTTTTTTTTTTTTTTTTTCCACTACAGAAGGCGTGGCAGTCAACGGTTGGCTTGTGGTCCTAACGTGTGGCCATTTTTGTGATAAGTGGCATGTCGGTGTGAACCAGATTATGTAGCTAAAAGGAAAGTATATAGAGAGGAGGTAAATAGCCACCCAATACAAAATGTTATAGGGGACAGGACAAAATAGGACGTCAAACTGAAATTGATGCAATCAATTTACATTAGCCATTTGGTTTAAAATAGTAAAAAAAAAAAAAAAATACAAGATAGAAGAGGATATAAAAGTTCTAAGATGAATTGTATTTATTTATCGCTGCAAAGCAGGACAGGGGCTTTGGAATATGGAGTAGTACACAAATGATCCTGTGACTATGCTTAATTAAAGTATGAGACATGTCTGGGTGAGTCATATATTTGCCTCCAAGGTAATAGTAGTTTGCATGACCAGGCAGGCAGCCTATATTGTTTGAATGCTTTTGAGCAGGGCGAGGTGAAACCAATACCACTTACTATTTTCTTGTGTAGGAGTAACTGGTTAATTACCAACAGGTCCTTTTTAACTTGTAAACTGCACCGTTTCATTGATGATAACACTGGACATTCACCTGATGCCCAGTGTCTCTGAACATGTTCAAACTCATAGAATGATTGTTCAGATAAAACTATGCACCATTACAGTACATTGTGTAATTTTCTACTCTTTAAATTTAAAATGTTCTTCTCTTTAAACTTAACATGCTCTTCTCTTTAAATTTAAAATGCTGTCTCTCGATGCAGCAAAGGTCAACATGAAAAGCCAGTAGGGAGAAGAGTTTAAGACGTGTAGAACAGTGTCGTAGCATTTTTATACTCTGACCTCTGATCAGTAGAGTGGTGTCCATCTTTGAAGTTAATTATTCCTTGCAAGGAGTGGTCACTCTTCATGGAGACACAGCTGGGTACAGGAGACCCTGATCTGTGATGATCAACCCTGAAACCATGACAATCATCATACACATTACATTTATATAAGAGATAGAGGGGAATGGGACTACTTCAAGGTAGGGTAAGTGGTTTGAAATTCATGGTGTAGTACCAGCCTGGTGCACTAGGGGCCCCCAAGAGTAGCTACACTATGTGAACCTGCTGCTCGATCCTGATTGGAGGAGAATTCACCCACCACCTGGGGAACTTTTATTAGCTCCTCTGCTAACGTGGGAGAGGGGGGAACTCCATATATGGTCTGCACACCTTATAATAGAGCATTTTAACAGAAAAAAATGGGTGATATCTGACAAAAGTGAAATCACTTCCCCTACCTTTAATTTAGAAACAAAAAAAACATATCATTATGCCTCAATTAACACAACTGCATCGTCCCCTTGCTTATGTGACGGTGCATGTGTGATCATATAACAAATAGGCCCTGCTTTTGACAGGCTGTACCATATACAGTATGTCATATAAGATTTATTGTTGTTATCGAACAGGATCACTGTTTTTTTTTGTTGTTGTTGTTTGTTTGTTTTGGCTCACTCACTATATGCTGAATAACTCAAGATCTAGAGAACGCTCTGTGGTATCGATAAAAGGTATGATGTTTGGGGGTCCCTGCTGATTATCCGGTGGTGCTGATGTTTTCTGGGGCAAGGATGGGTTGGGAGCATTGACATAGCAACACAGCTTCCCAATTGCAGTGAAATTCCGTTTTTTTTTTTTTTTCACTACAGAAGGCGTGGCAGTCAACGGTTGGCTTGTGGTCCTAACGTGTGGCCATTTTTGTGATAAGTGGCATGTCGGTGTGAACCAGATTATGTAGCTAAAAGGAAAGTATATAGAGAGGAGGTAAATAGCCACCCAATACAAAATGTTATAGGGGACAGGACAAAATAGGACGTCAAACTGAAATTGATGCAATCAATTTACATTAGCCATTTGGTTTAAAATAGTAAAAAAAAAAATACAAGATAGAAGAGGATATAAAAGTTCTAAGATGAATTGTATTTATTTATCGCTGCAAAGCAGGACAGGGGCTTTGGAATATGGAGTAGTACACAAATGATCCTGTGACTATGCTTAATTAAAGTATGAGACATGTCTGGGTGAGTCATATATTTGCCTCCAAGGTAATAGTAGTTTGCATGACCAGGCAGGCAGCCTATATTGTTTGAATGCTTTTGAGCAGGGCGAGGTGAAACCAATACCACTTACTATTTTCTTGTGTAGGAGTAACTGGTTAATTACCAACAGGTCCTTTTTAACTTGTAAACTGCACCGTTTCATTGATGATAACACTGGACATTCACCTGATGCCCAGTGTCTCTGAACATGTTCAAACTCATAGAATGATTGTTCAGATAAAACTATGCACCATTACAGTACATGGTGTAATTTTCTTCTCTTTAAATTTAAAATGTTCTTCTCTTTAAACTTAACATGCTCTTCTCTTTAAATTTAAAATGCTGTCTCTCGATGCAGCAACGGTTAACATGAAAAGCCAGTAGGGAGAAGAGTTTAAGACGTGTAGAACAGTGTCGTAGCATTTTTATACTCTGACCTCTGATCAGTAGAGTGGTGTCCATCTTTGAAGTTAATTATTCCTTGCAAGGAGTGGTCACTCTTCATGGAGACACAGCTGGGTACAGGAGACCCTGATCTGTGATGATCAACTCTGAAACCATGACAACCATCATATACATTACATTTATATAAACGATAGAGGGGAATGGGACTACTTAATTTAGGGGAAAAAAATCAAAAAAAAATCATTATGTCTCAATTAACACAACTGCATCGTCCCCTTGCTTATGTGATGGTGCATGCTGTGTTCATATAACAAATAGGCCCTGCTTTTGACAGGCTGTACCATATACATGTTACTATGCCGTTAATATACACCTGATTGATGTTGTCTTGTGTGGTTCCCCCATTCTGTTTCCTAGAAATGGAAATTAACATGGTGAAACATCTTTTACCATGTTAATATTTTTTTCTTCTAGGGCCTTTTTTCCTGAGTGTGTACAAATGGAATCGGTACATTTGGACACAAAGGCACACACGTGTGTATGTAGATAGATAGATAGATAGATAGATAGATAGATAGATAGATAGATAGATAGATAGATAGATAGATAGATAGATAGATAGATAGATAGCTAAAACACTATTCAATAGTGTTTTTGTCAGTAACATTTTCTCACACTATTACAGCCGATTCAATATGTCATGGATTTCAATGTCTTTTGGGCTAAAATCTACTGAAACAGACCTTGTGATAAGTGAGATTGTGAAGTTAATATAGGCATGCAAATGTGCCTTGCTGCAATGTGCGCTGCACGGCCATGCTGCCGCGCTTTGGGCCGCTGCGCCGCCGCACCCCGGTAATTTGCTACTCAAAAAAATAATAATTCAAAGGTTGGCATGTACTGTATGCTCCAGTGATGTTCAAGATGATGCCAGATATAGGCTAGGCCTGTTTACTGTCTTTGTCACTGCTAACCCTCCCTACCAGCAGAGGAATGCAGACAAGCCTGTATTGTGGGCACGTCTGCCCAAGCTGTGTTGTCTTTTTTACTGTTTAACCGAGGTAAGGCTATTGCATTGCTATAGTATACAGTACGTATATTGGGATACAAGATTGCTGAAAGGTGAAATTATTATTTCATTTTTAGGCATTTGTTCTGTTCCGTGGGCACATCTACCATTGTTTTCCACTGGAAGTACTGTAGGTTCAAGTTCAAGTTCACTTTATTGGTCACTTACATAGATACACTGTCTAGGTGCATACATGTGAAAATGCTCAGAAGCTCAAATAACAAATAATAAAAACCTAATCAGAACACAAACTAACTGTGAAAACAATAAAAACAATATAGCTGCAAGCAGCAATAAAACGTGACCAAGCAAGCAGCAATAAGGAGTCAGAACAATATGCAGAAGAAGGAACACATTTTTGAGAAATTATCTGAGGGGGGTGCTTTTGCCCCGGGTCCATACAATAGTGAATGAATAAATGCAATGTAAAATTCCTACAGTAGCCTACAACCTGGCCTCCTACAACAAAACTGATAAAAGCTTGGAGAATTACAGTACAATTCAAGTACAACTAGAAGAAATTGTGAAATAAATGTGATTGGACACTAGTTAACAGTGGTTTAATGGCCACTTTGTTCAAGTTAATCTAACTTAATCTAACATAATCTGGCACAATGTTTTAACCACTACACTGTTACATGAAATGATCAAGGCTTGTACAATGCAAAGCTTTCGTTGGGTAGGTCTAGAATGTCGGGGTATGACCTGGCCGGGAATCGAACCCCGGTCTCCCAGTCTCAGGGCAGACACTCTAACCACAAGGCCACTTTTCATTTCACTTTCATGATATGCGAGTGTAACTCAGTGCTATTGAGAAGTAGGCAGAAATGCTTTGGACTCAAAGTAAAAGCCCAGCTTGAATATAAGATATATATAGCCCCTGAATATAAGACAAATCAATTTTTGGGATATTTCCATTGGGAAAAAGCATTGTCTTATATTCAGGCCAATAGGATATATATATATATATATATATATATATATTAAAGGTGTCAGCGTTAACGCGTTAATCTCGCGTTAACTCAGTCGTGCGTTAACGGCGTCAAAAAAATTAACGCGAGAATAACGCACTGACGATGGCTGTCCTCGGTGCGGCAGGCCACAGAAGTACTTTACGTCCACACACAAACAAAGTGATGGTTTGTACCCACACAAACACAAACCGGTTTGTACAGCAAATGCACGGGCACAAATTTGTTGTACAAACCGCTTCGTACAACAAATGCGTGGGCGCACCAAAGGCTCCGATGCATGCTCCGATCCAAAAACTTGAGATTACAAATGTGCCATCCTCACTCAGTTTTCAAGCGATTGTTTTAATTCCAACTTGTCAATACAGTGCATAATTTATATATTTTATATTTTCATTGGGTATAGGTATAGGCCATGTTTTTTCATCAAACAATATGAAGATAGATGTTCTTTTTATGCAGCTTAGAGACACGTGCGCTGGCAGTCAATCATGCCAGTGTGAATCTGGGCCAGATCTTTTATGCAACGCTGCCTATAATATTAAATGAAAAAGTCAATAACTTTGCCTGCTATGTACTGTATGTTTGTCATACCTTTTAATTTTGGCTAAAAACATGTTCAGCGACCCCTGCCCCCTGCGCACAATAAAGTAAGCATTTCTGGCAAAGTATTTGTCTCTGCTTACATTTGATAAGAGTGTTAAAGTCAGAGTGTTTAAGTCAAATTTAGAACAAATGAAAATATGCGATTAATTTGCGATTAATCGAAGATTAACTATGGGCCATCATGCGATTAATCGCGATTAAATATTTTAATTGACTGACAGCTTTAATATATATATATTAAGGCCGGGACTTTAGCGCGTTAATTGAGACTAATTAATTACAGAAAATATAGCGCGTTATAAAAAATAACGCATTTATTCGCACCTTTTCTTTATCCACCATTGGAACGGAACGTTTGTCACTGATGGCCCATTCACACCATTGAAGTGGAACGTTTCTCACTGTATCACCGTTTCACACCTACCCAATACGCTAACGCACACGGAAGCGGCAGTCCACCCGGAGTCACGACATTGAGGAGTCAGAAACTGAGCGCTTGAGCGCTGTTCAAATGGCCTGAATAGGGACAAACTGCAGTTGAAGTCAATGTAGAAGAATCGCCATTGGTCTACTAGCTCTATGGAGTAAACGTAACTCAGTCTATACTCTAAAGCTCCGTCCGCCTCCTCTTCCCCCGCAGCAAAAACAAAACAAAACAACTCACAACATGAACGACAAACCAGATGAGCAAGCATTACTCGGCCCCGTTGATGGCAAATTTAGATTTAAGCAAAGAACGGATGGAAGCGTGGACAAAAAGGCAGTTTATGCAACAAAGAATGTGCATACCATCGCAGCAGTTCGAGCCTCAAATCACATCCAACATGTTGGAGCTAGTGTATTTACTGTCCCCGTTTCGTAGAAATCTATGTAGAAGAGCCACCATTGGACTAACCCCGTGAAGAGAAGGGAGCTTGGGTAAGTCTTTCTGCATTCTGGCTAGTACCAGAGCGACGTTGAGGTGTCCGACATTCAATGGCTTGAATAGGGACAAACTGGAGTTGTCGACCGGCGCTCATCAGTGCAGCTGGAGTCGAGTTCATATTGGCTGTAGACGTGTGTGTGTGTGTGTGTGTGTGTGTGTGTGTGTGTGTGTGTGTGTGTGTGTGTGTGTGTGTGTGTGTGTGTGTGTGTGTGCTCAGATGATCAACGCTAAATTGCATGATAATAATGACTGCTAAATGTACGCAAATGTATGCTCCAGAACAATCAGCGCTGTGTGTGTGGCACTGCCTTTCTTACCAGCTAGTCTTCCAAGTACCAGTATTTTATTTATTTTGCCCCAGAGTCAATTATTGTACTGGACTGACTGAGAAATGCTAACGTTTGTACTTGAATTTGGTAAATAAGAAGAAGAAAAAAAGAAAAGAGGAAAGCTTTGGAATTGGGGAATCTTTTTGAATCGAGAATTTAAAAAAAATCTAGAAATCTAGTTTTTGGATCGAATCGTGACCCAGAAAATTGATACTGAATTGTATCGTGGGACACCCACAGATTCACAGGCCTAGTATTCAGTTCATTGCTTCACTCATTCAGTTCATTGCTTCACTCATAATATCAAATTCAGTTCAAAAATGTGCTTTCTCACTTTTCTCAGGTAAATAATAATATGCGATTAAAATGAGATTAATTGAGATTAATTAATTATTGAGCCTCTAATTAATTAGATCAAAATTTTTAATCGAGTCCCACCCCTAATATATATATATATATATATATATATATATATATATATATATATATATATATATATATATATATATATATATATATAAAAGGTGTCGGCGTTAACGCGTTAATCTCGCGTTAACTCAGCCGTGCGTTAACGGCGTCAAAAAAATTAACGCGAGATTAACGCACTGACGATGGCTCTCCTCGGTGCGCCTGTACAAACCGTTTGTACAAATCGGTTTGTACAACGGTTTGTGCACCGGTTTGTACAACAAAGGTGCGGGCATGTCATGCAAATTGATCAAAAATCCAGGCAGAAAATCAGGCATGAGCACTTTTCAAACTGCTTAAAATGGCAGACACTCTGGGGGTGGAGCTTACCGGTCAAAGTTACAGATGTGTTCCACATGAATCAAGGAACATGTAGAAACAAGTCCCATGATTTTTGGCCAAACGAGGCCCGAGTTATGGTTGGTCAAATGTTTCAGTTTCAAAGAATTGTTATAGCGCCCCCATTTGAGCAATTGGAGTAAGACTGGTTTTACTGCTATTTGGCATCCCCCGCTACAAAACTGTAAAATCTCAGAAGCAGATTACGTTGCATGTGTAGAGTAGGGGCAATAGAAGAATTTTCACAAACGAGCAATTTTCATTGGCTCGTAAAAACATCATTTTTTTAACTAAAAACATGATTCACACCCATTCCATGTTTGTATGGCTTCAAAGTTCATGTGTAGGTCATTGTTATGCATTTTGATCAAAGATTGTAGGAGAAGAGACATTTTAACTGTTTTACATATAATTCAAGATGGCGGTTCATCTAAAGGTCAGAGGTCAAAAGTCAGAATACAAAAGTTGTTCAGCATAAGCAGACGCATAAGTGAATATAAGTTACATTTCTGAGAGTCGAGCAGTTCATGAGTTATGAGTGTTTAAAGTTTGCAATTTCAGTTGAGTGCTATAGCGCCATCATTTGACCAGTGGTCACAGGCCTCGCATCATCACCGTTTGGCATCACCCTCTACCAGATTACCAATTTTCACGAAAACCGACTGCACGGTTCAGCCAGAACAGCTATTTTTGGCGGAAGAAGAAGGAGAAGAAGAAGAAGGAGAAGGAGAAAAGCAGTCAATAACAATGAAGTGACCAAGTCCACTTCGTGGACTGCTTGGTCACTTAAATATTAAAAATGGGTGGAGTTCCCCTTTAAGCTCTGCTTCCATTCTCTGTGGAGCTACAACAGTGCTTGTTTTTGTTTTGTTTTTTTAACCAATCAGACTTTTTCCTTCTGTTGTTTCTGGGTAAACTTCTCCAAGGTGAGGCCTGCTCTGCAGAATGCCCAATATAGAGATTGACAGCTTCTTCAGCCAATCAGATTTTGAGTTGACTTTCTTGTGCCAGAGCCTGACAGCTGGCCCTTGATGACCATAACATGTTGTAGCGTATCCCAGTGTTTAGGGAAACATTGTCCAATGAGCACTGTGTTGGTTTCTGTTTCAAAGTTACTGTGTGACGTTTGTACATATAGGGCACTATGGGTTGAATTATGTATCTAAATTAAGAGATTTAACTCACAAACAAACACTGAGAATGGCTGGAGGAGAAGAAACAGACGTGGTGGTGGATTTACAGACTAGTAAAGACTTTTTTGAGAAGGAATTACTTTATTTTGATGCAGACCAGTCACCAGACACTGACAGCCACGGTAAGGAATCTTTACAGTACCGGTACACATGATGCAATGGACCCAGCGATGGTAGTCAGTCACTGGTTGTTGTTGGCCTCGATCTGGTTGTTGTTGTTGGTGGTGTTTGTTGTTGATGGTGCAGGCTGACTCTCGGTTCTCTCTCTCTCTCTCTCTCTCTCTCTCTCTCTCTCTCTCTCTCTCTCTCTCTCTCTCTCTCTCTCTCTCTCTCTCTCTCTCTCTCTCTCTCTCTCTCTCTCTCTCTCTCTCTCTCTCTCTCTCTCTCTCTCTCTCTCTCTCTCTCTCTCTCTCTCTCTCTCTCTCTCTCTCTCTCTCTCTCTCTCTCTCTCTCTCTCTCTGTGTGTGTGCGCGTGCGCGCGCGTGTGTTTACTCCAGCCTGCTGTGCCCTGAGAATGTTGCATTCATGTAGGACAGTGGTTTTCAATCTTTTTCATACCAGGGCCCACTATTTATTCAGAATTTGAGCCACGGACCACCATGTCATGACATTTTAGACCCACAGACCCCAAACCCAAAGATTTCTTATCTTTTATCTACAATTCCGGGC
>CM076980.1:10891221-10903721 GCA_039105355.1 Benthosema pterotum | reverse complement strand
CACAGACACGCACGCACACACGCGCACACACACACACACACACACACACACACACACACACACACACACACACACACACACACACACACACACACACACAGGAACATGTTGTTGCCTTTATTAAACTTGCCTGACAACAGACTGGCCATAGAGGGAGTGTTCCTGGTGGGCCGCGGCCGTAGGGGGTCTAAAAAAATGTTTGTTTATTCATTTGTTTGTTTGTATATGATAGGGCTTTACCAGGCCTGTATTGTACATGTATCGGTGTGCCAGCATTATTCTTGTACAACGTGAGCAACAAAGGGTTGTGCAGTTGCCTATTGATTTGTATTATTTATGTTGTTGTGTATTATGGCTTTTGTGCGTGAAAGCAGCAGGGGGTAGGGTTAGAGTAAAGTTACTGCTGTCTGGGGTGTTCTGGGGCAAATTTGTGCGAAAATCGGCCAGCCTGGGTCAAATTTACACAGAAATGGGCCGGTCTGGGTCATATTCACAACAAAAATGACCTGGCAGAGTTTTTGTCCCAGTCCAGCCCTGCTTGACAATCTTTTATTTTCCTTTTTCATGTACATGTTATCTTTCTTTTCTTCCTTCCTTCCCCTCCCTCCTTCCACACCTCTCCCTCATATCACTCTATCTCTCTCGCCATATTATCCTCTTGATTAGGGAAGTACGGACACTTTATCAGGAAAAAGTATGGGATTGGTCCTTTTTCTCATGAGACCAACATAGGGGTAAGGGGTTGACACTATGGAGTCTGCTATTCCCGGTTGATGGACTTCATAGAAGATCTTTTATCTTATTATATATATTCTTCTTTTGTCTTGGTACCTGGTATCAGGATCGGACCGGAAATGGTGTGTGACACAGTATACTTCATTCACCAAATAGGTTGATACAGTAGTAAATCCCTAGTATAAGCCACCAAATGCTTTTCCTCTCTACACCAAATATCATCACCCAAAAAAATATCAGCTCGACAAGCAAAACACCAAAGCCTCACCTCAGAATAGGTACAACATATACAGTTCAAGTGTTAAATTAAGACACGCCCATCCTATGTCCCTCCCTCCACCGCCCAGCGCCAAGAAGCTATAATTGCCAAGGTCAAAGACGAGCCGTGAGCGAGTTTACATGCACTCCGCTGCTCTGAACAGCACTGCTCTCTGCCATGACCAGTGTGAGTGTGACATCAATACAGGAGTGTGTGTGTCTGTCTGGACCCCCCCCCCCCCAAACCCCCCCCCCCCCCCCCACACACACACACACCTTCTCAATCCATTGCACCTTCCTTTCACTTTCTACAGAATATACCTCCCTCCATCCTCCTACTCTGTCTGCCGCCATCCCTCTCTTTCTGTCTCTGCTTTTCACTCCCTCTCCTTGACAGACAGTCCTCGTCTGTCTGTCTGTCTGTACGTCACACATAGGGCTCCATTTGGCCAGTCTACAAGCTCACAATGTGTTAATAGATTGACATGTTGAAATATTCCAAAATGTTTTTCAAAATAGTAAAAACAAAATAAGGGATTTGGGATAAGGGGTTTAGCATGTAACGAAAATGGAGCCTACATACACATTCTGTGTTTCAATGCTAAACCAATGGAAGTCACATGGTTTGACCAAACGTGTGTGTGTGTGTGTGTGTGTGTGTGTGTGTGTGTGTGTGTGTGTGTGTGTGTGTGTGTGTGTGTGTGTGTGTGTGTGTGTGTGTGTGTGTGTGTGTGTGTGTGTGTGTGTGTGTGTGTGTGGTGTGTGTGAGAGAGACTCCCATTGGTAAAGTATTGTTCTGTGTCTTATCCATGTTTGATGGCCACCCCTATGCTTTCCCAATGGAAGGTCACTTGATGGTTTGTCCAAACATTTGTTTGATGGCTGTGTTCTGCCAATCAAACAAAAATATTTGGTAAAAACGTTTGGTTAAACCGCCTGGCTTCCAAACACGTGCCAAGTAGTCTTGGGCAATATACCGGTATTACCGTTTATCGCGATATTGGAAATCAATACCGAGTAATATCGTTGGGTCTATAAAAAATACCGAATCAAATACCTTATTATATAACATTATACTGTATTCCAGTGGTTTTCAACCAGTGGTCCGGGGACCATCAGTGGTCCTTGAGAGGATTCAAGGTGGTTCCCAGTTAAGTTGTTTAACCAGATGTAACTCTTGAGAACGTAAAAATGAAACCAAATGGACCCTTGCGGGTCCATTTGGTTTCATTTTTACGCTCTCAAGAGTTAAAATATTCATCATGTGAATTAGCCCCAAGTCTTGAACAGCAGAGCGCTTAGTTTCTGACCCCTCAATGTGGCAATTCTGAGAACTAGGTGACTGTTCTCATCTAGTGGTCAATACCGGTAATATCGAATATCGAGCTAATTAACACGTTATCAATACCGATATTAAAAAATCAATACCGCCCAAGACTAGTGCCAAGAAGACACAGAAGATGTGTTCTGTATGTGTGAGTGAGGGCTGCATGCCGGTCTCATTCCTGCATCTTTTCCTCTCTCCCATGCCCTCTCCCTCCCTCCCTCTCTCTCTCTCTGTGCAATAATCAATTCACAGAGTAAAATCTTCAGTGTTATTTTAACTGCCAGAGTGTGAAGATGGAACAAAAATGGTCCCGGTTAAACGAACACTGTGGATTTTACTGTGCATGCTTTCCCTCTCTCCACTGGGAGACAAACATTAAAGAGCTTTCTCATAATGAGAGGAAACTACAGAGAAAAGCCCTAAACTACTCCTATGCATGCGCATGTGTACGCGCACTGAAAAACACACACACACACACACGCACACACACACACGCACGCACGCACACACGCACGCACGCACGCACACACACACACACACACACACACACACACACACACACACACTGAAACTTGTACACGCCATGTCCGATAGTTACATAAAGGTTACGTAAAGCCATGAATATTAAACAAAATGTTAGTACTACTTTGCTGTCATTAAAATTGTGCACAGCGCCATGTGTGTGTGTGTGCGACGTGCGTGCGCGCGCGTGTGTGTGTGTGTGTGTGTGTGTGTGTGTGTGTGTGTGTGTGTGTGTGTTTGTGTGACCATCATTAAAACCTCTTATATTTATGAAGAAGAAGGAGAGAGGAGATTCAGACAGAGTTAATTAGCAGTGATCATCTAGCACAGCAGTGGACAGCACTGTCATACAGTTATAGGCCAGCTCTTGGCTAACAGTCTTCTATCTCAGTGGGTTTTCAACCTTTTGGATACCAGGGGTGGCAGTGGCTCAGGGGTAAAGTCACTGGATGGCAACCGCAAGGTTGCCGGTTTGATCCCGGGCTCCCGCAGAGTTAGTGTCGAAGTGTCCTTGAGCAAGACACTTGACCCCTAATTGCTCCTGATGTGCTAGTAGGTAGTACCTTGCATGGTTTCCACTGCCATCAGTGGATGAATGTGTGTGAGAATGGGTGAATGTGATGTACAAGCTATATAAAGCGCCTTGGATAAAGGCGCCTTGGATAAATGCACCATTTACCAGGACTCACCATTTACTCAGCATCTGAGCCACGGACCGCCATTTGATGACATTTTAGCCCCTCAGACCCCCAAGCTAAAGATTTCTTTTGTCAAACATACAGATCAAATGGCCATTACTCTTCTATAGTAGACTTGGGTAGTAGTGTACAGTGTTGGGACATGTGCACTACGTAACTTAATATATTACATAATATATTACCAAAATGCAGTAACTTGTAATATAAATATATTACCTAACAAAAACAATCTAATATATTATACTTTTCTTTCTGCATTACTGCATTACTTTCAATATTACTTTCTGTCAATCTGTCTCGTTGCACGTGTTCTTGTGAAATTATCTTGACAACTGCAGAAGTTAAATAATTACTTATTTTCTATAATTTGTCATCAAATCATTTACTGGCTTGCATGAATTCAAGGACTACATTTAACTCCAGATAGCCAAGTGCGCTTGCTTTATTGTAGGTATGCCACTGGTATGCAACATTTGATTAATAGTAATACTAAATATTTAATCATATTTTGTAAAATGTTTTAGTAAGTAATATGTAATAGTAATATTAATATATTACACTTGCTCAGACAGTAATATTGTAATATAATATATTACTTTAAAATGAAGGTAATAATTAATAAGTAATATATTAACAAGGTAAAGTAATATTCCCAACACTGGTAGTGTAGATTTGGGCTAATTCACATGATGAATATTTTAACTCTTGAGAGTGTAAACATGAAACCATTTCATTTTTACACTCTCAAAGAGTTACATCTGGTTAACCAACTTTCCATCATTTAGCCTGGGGACCATCTGGAATCCTCTCAAGGACCATTCATTGGTGGTCCTTGACCAGGTACCACTGACAGATTATTCATTACCTCTACTCCTCCACCACACTGGGAGCTGTACCCAGGAGGGTCACATTTGGTTACGATTGTACACACTCTGGGTTACAAGTGGGTAAATTAACATGGAGGATTTTACTGTGTGTACCCCAACCTTTCAATTTGCCATTAAAAACCGAGATTATCCAATTTTAAAGATGATATTAAGCTGGTATCTGGCGGTGTAAGCTCAGTGCCACGCCGATAATTGTCCCTTTAAATGTAATTGAAGTGAGCTGAATATGAATGTGATAGCCTGCATGCGCCACAGATTCATATCTAATATATAACTGATGCACGGCGAATGAATGGCACTTTGGTCCATTTTCTTTTTTCAAATTTAATAAAGTATGCAGCATAATTTGTCTTTATCTACTATGAAGTTCAGGTATAGTGGCAGGTGGGCACACATGCAGGAGGGGAGGAGGCAGAGAGAGGAGGGGCGGGACCAGGAGCGGATGTAACTTGTCCCATTTGGGGGGGCAAGAGAGCATGTTGGAGGGGCAAGAGAAAGTGGTATGGGTGCGGCTTCATCACCCGTGGCGCGAAGCGATACCATTTTCAGTTACAGGACTTTTATTAGTCAAGTAAAGCATCAACAATAACATCAGTTGTTGTTGAAGTTGCAACAGACACGCAGCATGCATAAAGCTAAAGGTCTGACTCAGAGAGTTTTCTGTTTTCAATGATGAAATGCTGTTGGTTTAGTGGTGATACAACTGTAGTTAGTAGTGTTTCACATAATTTTAAACATAAGCACTTTCATTTGAAATATCTTGGGTTGTTTTGCATGGCAAACTGGGTATTTAGGGGGCGTTGCCCCCCCATGCCCATGCCTAGATCCGCCCCTGGGGTGAACAGGACGGGGGGAGTAGGGTGACCAGAAGTCCCTCTTTGCATGAGACAGTCACTCATTTTCAAGACTTTTCTAAGCGTCCCACAAATTGAAACTCTGTCCACATTGTGACTGGCAGGCACCAGTGTTCATCCCCTAATACAGCGGTTTTCAACCTTTTTGATTCCAGGGCCCAGCATTTGAGCCACGGACCACCATTTGAGGACATTTTAGCCTCACATACCAAAAACTAAAGATTTCTTTTGCTTTTGCTTTTCCACAATACCAGGCTGAATTTGGGAAACAAAACAGGCAAACAATAGATCAAGATGAAAAGCTGTGTAGACTTGGGCTAAGTCAAATGGTGAATATTTTAACTCTTGAGAGTGTAAACATGGACCCTTGCGGGTCCATTTAGTTTCATTTTTATGCTCTCAAAGAGTTACATCTGGTAAACCAACTTTCCATCATTTAGCCTGAAGACCACCTGGAACCTTCTCAATTAAGGACCACTGTTTGACCGATTGAAAACCACTGCCCTAATAGTTGTCTTTCTGTTGTCTCTTTTCCCGCAATGGATATGTTTTTTAAAAACACATCCACATTCACTCCTTGGGCCGACATTGCATACTCTCGTATCAAAAATAGGTGATCTGCAATCTCAAAATCCGTCGCGCTATTTTACTATATTTTAGTGAATTATTTTTTTAATATTGACATCACAATGTTAATAATTTGCTAGCACATCTTGTCCCATTTCCCCACTCGACTTGCACCACTTCTGTCCCTCAAAAGAACAGTTTGGATCTGGTCACCCTGAGGGAGAGGGAAGAGAGAGAGGGAGAGAGAGTCTATTTTACACACACAGTAACTCAGGCAGCCAATCCTGCTATAGCAAAACCTGAACATGCTGATGATCATCAACATGTCGCTTTCAAATGCAAGGAAAGCTGACACACTGTAATATAATAAAAGAGCAGAATGGATTTTTGGGCCCTATACTGGCATTGACTGGATGCTTTAGTTTGACTTTCTTACTGTATAATGTCTGTCAGACTACAATAGACCTATAATAATGTTAAAAGCTATTTGCTTTCATTGTACAGTATAAGCTAAAGATCAAACTCCATACAGTGTATTGTTTCCCACTGCACCAGTATTCGCTTTTTTAAAAAAACATGTCCCCATTTTGGGCACTTTTTGCTTACGTGTAAATGATAATTAATAATGTTTGTTAATTAAAATAATAAATAAAATCCTGTCCTGAATGTACTGAATACGTGCAGGGTGAAAACATTGAAGTCAACTGAGGCCAAAGGTCGACAATTCACACAGCGCAGAGCAATATGAAAAGCAACGTGTGCCAAAAATCTAATGTCCCTTTTGTGTTTCCTCCAAGGTTTCCAAAAAGCCAGTTGGCATGAATGGCGCTTTTGTCCGTACAGAGCATCCAGTTGGATGACGACGATGATGTTTAATGCTGAGAGGCTTTTTGCAAACGGAGCCAAGGACTCTCAGGAAACCAGAAGTTCCACTAAGTGGATTATCATGGTTAATTAAAGAAACTGAAAGGACAAGCCAGCGCAGCCTAAGTCATCCCGTATCTATCAAGCTGAGTACCAAGTGTCAAAAGATTCTCAGGGCCAAGTTTTATTCTGTGCTCGCGTTGTTGGAGCCATAATAATTGTCATCACGTCAAAAGCAAGAAAGTCAGTCAGCCTGTCGATCAGTCAGTCCAGTCAGTCCAGTCAGTCCAGTCAGTCAGTCAGTCAGTCGGTCGGTCGGTCGGTCGGTCGGTCGGTCGGTCGGTCGGTCGGTCGGTCGGTCGGTCGGTCGGTCGGTCGGTCGGTCGGTCGGTTCGGGGTCGGTCGGTCGGTCGGTCGGGTCGGTCGGTCGGTCGGTCGGGTCGTCGGTCGGTCGGTCGGTCGGTCGGTCGGTCGGTCGGTCGGTCGGTCGGTCGGTCGGTCGGTCGGTCGTCGGTCGGTCGGTCGGTCGGTCGGTCGGTCCGGTCGGTCGGTTCGGTCGGGTCGGTCGGTCGGTCGTCGGTCGGTCGGTCGGTCGGTCGGTCGGTCGGTCGGTCGTCGGTCGGTCGGTCGGTCGGTCGGTCGGTCGGTCGGTCGGTCGGTCGGTCGGTCGGTCGGTCGGTCGGTCGGTCGTCGGGGTCGGGTCGGTCGGTCGGGGTCGGTCGGTCGGTCGGTCGGTCGGTCGGTCGGTCGGTCGGTCGGTCGGTCGGTCGGTCGGTCGGTCGGTCGGTCGGTCGGTCGGTCGGTCGGTCGTCGTCGGTGTCGGTCGTGTCGGTCGGTCGTCGGTCGGGTCGGTTCGGTCGGTCGGTCGGTCGGTCGGTCGGTCGGTCGGTCGGTCGGTCGGTTCGGTCGGGGTCGGTCTGTCGGTCTGTCGGTCGGTCAGTTGATTGGTTGGTCACTTGGTTGGTTGGTCAGTCCACAGTGTCAGACAGAGAGGTGGAGAGAGAGGAGCAGAGGCAGATAGAGAAGGAAGGAAAATGGAAAGTGCTGTGGACACAAGAGTGAAAGGGTACAGCATACAATTCTGTATGTGTGAGAGTGACACCATGAGAGAGAGGCAGCAGAGGAGGGAAGAATGGGCTGCATGGAGAATGAGAGAAAACCACAAAGGAGAGGAGAGACAGAGGGTAGAAGAGAATACACATTGCCAGAGAGAGAGAGAGAGAGAGAGAGAGAGAGAGAGAGAGAGAGAGAGAGAGAGAGAGAGAGAGAGAGAGAGAGAGAGAGAGAGAGAGAGAGAGAGAGAGAGAGAGAGAGAGAGAGAGAGAGGGTGTTATGTCTGTCAGACAGTATAGTATAATAACAGTGATCATACTAGACGCAACAGAAGAGAAGGACAAGAATCAGAGGTGACATCGATGAGCAACACACAGAAGGGAAATATTTAAATTGTCAACACTCGTGGACAATAGAACAAGATGGTGTGTGTGGGTGTGCGTGAGTCTGCACGCATGTGTGCATGCAAGCGTGCATGTGCGTGAGAGGGAGAACACTGAGAACTTACAGTATGTATGTACTGTTTTACCAATGTCTTATTGAATATGACGGTGTATATGTGCGTCTCAGCGCCTGAATATGTGCATGAATACCATTATTTAAATAGCACAGCATATGTGCAGCAGCTTTCTAGACACATTAGTGCATGTCGGGTTTACATTACGTTATTAAAAAAAAGACCTTTTGGATGGGAATTGGTTTCACAGTCTCACAGTGCGATACATTATACCCTACTGTATAGGCTGCCAGACTGCACAGTCTGCAGTATATTGTTCTAAATTGACAATAAGACCCGTCCATTTGCCAAGCGCTTGACCTCTCGTGAACTCGCAGGACAAAAACATTTATATGCGGCCATTACTGTCGTGAGATGAGTTTCTTTGTCCTCGAAAAGGGAAGTTTGTGACCGACATGATGGCGTCTGACACAGCAACGGACACACTGTGTGGCGCTTGGCTTACAGTATTTGAAGACGGTAATCCATACTGTGCTGCTGCAGTCAGCATCAGCATTGCCACAAACTCCTGTTGTTTCTCCCTTTTTTAAAATGAATGAGATTCACTTTACAGCTGCTGTCCAAATGTGTCTGTGGCTAGAGAACAGTGCTGTGGCATCATGGGAGAGAGAGAGACTGTAGGGATCGAGGAGGAGGCGAAGAGTTCGAGGATCCTGTGGGGTGATGGATTGAGAAAGCAAAGAGAAAAACACACAACGTGGAATAAATTCACACGGCAACTGAACCGTCTAAGCCCTAGAGTCACTATTCTGGGGCAACCATTTGGCAAAAAACAGCAAATCTAGCACAGAACGTGTCCCTATAAGTTTGCCGCAGGCTGTCAGCTTGTATATCGGATATTTTTGGCAAAGATATTTGCTGTACTATGTACCCTATACTGTAGGTCGATATAATAATGAATTCAATGTTTTTGTATGGCAGCATGGCGGGGCAGCGGACCAGCGGTGGCTCAGACGGCCGTGCCTCAGGGGTACAGTCACTGGATGGTAACCCCAAGGTTGCCGGTTCGAACCCGGGTTCCCCCAGAGTTAGTGTTGATCAGTGTTGGGAATATTACTTTATGTTGTTAATATGTTACTTATTAATTATTCGCACACCGTATAGTAGCTCCCAGGAAACTTTATTGGAGGAGTAGAGTCAACGTTTCGACCCTACATGGGTCTTCGTCAGACCCATGTAGGGTCTGACGTTGGTCGAAACGTTGTCTCTACTCCTCCAATATATTTTACTTGGAGCTACTATATCGTGTGCAAACTATTTTTCCCTTTTTGCACGTTTGACTTTTTTTAGTTCAGCACCTGTGAAATTTATTAGAGATGTGCGTACTCCACCTTTGTTTCAACTCATTAATTATTACCTTGATTTTAAAGCAATATATTACATTACAATATTACTGTCTGAGCAAGTGTAATATATTAATATTATTATTACATATTACTTTATGTATTCCTTGACTTCATGGAAGCCAGTAAATAATTTGATGACAAATTATAGAAAATAAGTAATTATTTAACTTCTGCGGTTGTCGAGATAATTTACAAGAACACTTGCAACAATACAGAAAGTAATATTGAAAGTAATGCAGTAATGCAGAAAGAAAAGCATAGTATATTAGATTTTTTTGTTAAGTAATATATTTATATTATAAGTTACTGCATTTTGGTAATATATTAAGTTACATAGTGCACATGTCCCAACACTGGTGTTGATGTGTCCCTAAAAAAGACACTTAACCCCAAACTGCTCCTGATGTGCTGGTTGTACCTTGCATGGTTCCCACTGCCATGTGAATGGGTGAATGTGATTTATGTAAAGCACCTTGGATAAAGGCACTATATATACAGTAAATGCACCCTTTACCATTTACAGCATCAATCTCCAAAGGTATAGCAGATCTGAGATAAGGTCTACAAGCTCACAATGCCATTGGCATTCATTGGCTATTTTTTTTAGTATAACTTATTTTTGCAATGAGCGAGATTACTATGTAAGCCAGGCAGAAATATACAAGAATTGTGAAAATATTTGATCTACAAGTCCACAATAGTATGCCTGCACCCTTCACTATACTATTGCACAACACTGTCATGACAAAAGTAGGGCATAATATAGGATCATTTATTACGAACATTAAAAGATAAAATATACTGTA
The DNA here is from genome assembly GCA_039105355.1 of Benthosema pterotum. NCBI lineage: Eukaryota > Metazoa > Chordata > Actinopteri > Myctophiformes > Myctophidae > Benthosema > Benthosema pterotum. Next base: position 10,893,287 of record CM076980.1, on the reverse strand, counting down.
CATTCTCTACCCCAGAGGTGCCCAAAAGGTAGATGGTGATCTACCAGTAGATCACACAGGCCGTGCAGGTAGATCTCATGACAGTCCCCCCAGCACTTGGACCCTTATAGATCTGTAACTCTTGAGAGCATTAAAATGAAACCAAATGGACCCTTACGGGTCCATTTGGTTTAATTTCACACTCACAAGAGTTAAAATGAAACCAAATGGACCCTTACGGGTCCATTTGGTTTAATTTCACACTCTCAAGAGTTAAATTATGTTTAAACATCGGAATTACAATTAATTAATAAAAAAAATATTTAAAAAAATAATTTTCAAGAGTGTACATGATTAGAAAATGGAAAATAATTGTCATTTTGACCAACGTTTTGCCAGTTCTCTTTCGCAATTGTGGACAAAAATGTGAAAGTTTTGGGTGCAAGAGACTAAACTCAACATCACGAACTGTCAACTCAAACCTCAAAATAATAATAATATTCCTAAACACTATAACAGTAATTAACACCATCACCACTATTTCAAAGCTCAAACTTTCTAGAGGGCCTTGAAATGGATTTTCAGTAATGGAACAATCACATTTTTGTATGTGTAGATCTTGTTGAGCCGGTCATTTTGAAAGTAGCTCTCAAGTCCAAAATAGTATGGGCACCCCTGCTCTACCACAACAGTGGCCATCTCCACGTCACAAGGGAGAGGAGGAGTGTACAGTATAATATTGAGATGTAGCATAATGTGAGGAAAGGAAAGCATCCAGCCTGGGGCTTGGAAATAGGTTGTCTGGGCAGGAGTCTGGATGACTGCTGCACGGAGATTTGTTCCATCTCAACTCGTGACCTGTGAACGCCCCCAATCTTCAGGTTACACCTGTTATTGTGTCCCTGATCCCTTTTCTTTTACTGTTGGGGATGATAATGTCACGGGAGATGAGTCTGTGTGTGTGTTTGTGTGTGTGTGTGTGTGTGTGTGTGTGTGTGTGTGGTGTGTGTGTGTGTGTGTGTGTGTGTGTGTGTGTGTGTGTGTGTGTGTGTGTGTGTGTGTGTGTGTGTGTGTGTGGTCTATGTCTCTAGTCTAGTGGAACGATTGTCTGTTATGTAAAATGTTTGTGTGTGATTGTGTATGCTGCAATATGCAAGTGTGCAGTGTACACCTCTATTGCAATGTCTATAAGTATTGCGTATTACAGTGTGTTGCATGTTGTAAAACTGTATATACAGTGTAGTGTATGACAATGAATATGTCCATGCATTACAGTACCACACGTGTGTGTGCATGTGTGCACATGTGATGTGTGACAATGAGTATCTCCATTTATTGCTATGAATGTGCGAGTGTGCGTGCGTGTGTGTGTTAGCAGTATGTGTCTACGCATATACCAGGGGCGGATGTAACATTTCCCATGCGGGGGGGGGGGGGGGGGGGGGGGGGTGCGGCGGGGGGGGGGGGGGGGGTAGGGGGGGGGGCCCCAAACAGGCAAGCCTATACACCCCAACAGACACATTAATTAACGGTTTATCAATAATGTTGGTTTACACGCAGCATGCATTAACAGTAAAGGAGATTTTTCATTTTAATTCAATGCACTTGTTTGATGGTTCACAATTGTAACCAGTTGTCCATAGAGTGTACATTGGCAATCATTGTAACCATGCAATAGATTTGAAATATCTTGGGGTTTTTGCTGCCATCATGTTTGGCGGGGCACATTCCCGTGGGTATGCATTGCCCCCTGTGCCCATGCATATAGATCAGATTGAGTAGAGCATACAATTCTTAGCGATGTGGTGTGTATTAGCAAGTGGGGCACGTGTGGGTGTGATGTGTGGTGTGTGTGTCTTTGTTGCATGTGTGAGTGAGTGAGTGTGACCAGGGGTGACCCTTTGGTGTCCCTGCTGTCCGATGCGGGATAACACCCCCAGGAGGCGACGCTCATTAATCATCCCATTCAAACATTAAGAGCTCTATCCATCTACACCTTCTCCCTCTCTATCTCCCCCTTCTCTCTCTCTCTCTCCTCCCTCTCTCTCCCCCTTCTTTTCCATGGCACCAGAGCTTCATAATGGGGT
>CM076980.1:10799397-10889397 GCA_039105355.1 Benthosema pterotum | reverse complement strand
ATGGTTGTGCAGAACCCTGCGGGCCCCCAGTTTTACTCCAAAGCTTAATAGACTGTGTGTGTGCGTGCGTGCGTGCGTGTGTGTGTGTGAGGGTGTGCGCGTGAGTGTGTGAGGGTGTGTGTGTGTGTGTGCGTGCATTCATCTGCTCAGCATACCTCAAGCTGTTACTTTCATGCACCATTAGGTCAACGGGAACTGACTGTGCAACATGCTTTTATGGGGGTCATGGAAGAAGCGTGTATGTGCATCAATGATTGTGTTTTGCGTACCTGTGTGTGTGCGTGTGCGTGCGTGCGTGCGTTTGTGTGGTGTGTGTGTGTGCGTGCGCGTGCGTGCGAGTGTGTGTGTGAGTTTGTCACACAATAGCTGTCAGCTGTAGGTTTATTTAGCACCCTTTATTGTATTTCTCGGGTCGGCGGTAAGAAGGCTGAACCAGATGCAGAATCATCCTATACATTAATATAACATGATCCCTTACAGGAGAGCTTCAACACGGGAAAAGAAAACTAAGAATAAATATATTCACAATTGCCTCTAATACTTGTAGGAGATGAAAGCATAAAAAGATACCCCCATAAAAGAGAAGAATCGATAGTTGTTGATAGAAGTGTCTTTCCTTTTGTAGATATTTTCCTTTTGTGTTGTATTTTTTCAGAAAAAAAAAAGCTTTCGTGTCCAGTTTTTTTTTTTGTTATTTCTTGTGTGTTGTTTTGTGTAGTTCTTGTTTTTGTTGTTTTTTTGCCACTCAAATTTCCTCTGAGAAATATCTTAAAACCAATACAATAACGTCGATGTCTGTATTCCGAGGAAATGAAAATATGCGGAGCGGAGGAGGTCCTCGTGGCCCCATTAAGTTCTGAGACATTAAGAAATCCAAAAGGCATACTGTTCCGTGCTGTCCGTCCGTCTGTCTCTCTCTGTTCCACATCCCATCAGTAAGGTCTACAGTGCATCCCTTTCCCCAGCACAAGCACACCAAGAACCCTGTTATATCTCACCACTGAAACCGCAACAACTCCTGGATAAGCCACAAAATATCCCTCCTTCTAGGCCTGGTGGGAGAAACGAAAAGAAAAAAACGAAAGAAACAGGAAAAAAAGACCCCCCCAAAAAATCAGTTCATCCAGATTCACATCATCCAGATTCACATCATCATGAAACTCAGAGATTTAAAAAGTCAAATCCAGCTTCATACAAGCACCTCCAAAAGTGTTCACCGAATGTATATGAGCAAAAAAATGGCTATTTTTGGCTTATCCAGGGCATTGAGTGATTATTTCAGCGACTTTCAATTGGTCAGGTTCCTTGTCACTCAGCAATCCCGTCAGTTAGTAGTCAAACCCCTTTTGTTTTAGATAAATAGATCTGTATTCATAGAAAAATAAGCATTAAACCACACTGCTGGCTGTTCATTGCTAAGGCACTTGGCTATGTTCCGGCTTCCCTTGTTTTCTCTCTCCTCGCCCTTTATATACAGTACAAGCACGCAAACCACCCCCAAGGACGCACGCACGCACGCACGCACGCACAACACACACACACACACGCACACACACACACAACACACACACAATACACACATATATCCGTCTATCTATATGCATATATACAGTATACAGTATGAATTATATACACATATAGATATGTAGATATAGATAGATACGGTATGTATTGTTCCTTCCCAATGTCACAGTTTGTGATTCTGTGTCTGATTCTGTTTATTTTATCGAGGGTTGAGAGCTGGTGTGTTTTTTTTTCTTCCCTCCATCCAAACAGGTACTTCAGAATGCATGAACACCAACCTGCAACATTTTCTTTCTCTCTCTCCAGCTTCGTTCTCTTTTCGCGGTTTGCCGGGAGTAGGGGGTGGGGAAAAAAACCCCACAAAAGCCCCCGGCCTCAGTGCAGTACGATAAAGAGGCATAAAAATAATAATAATAATAGTAATAATAATAATAACGGTACGGTAGTAGCTCCTGCAAAAGTTAACGCCTCCGGGCGGGCACAGATCAGGGATCAGCTAATCCTTGCCAGATTCTGGCCTTATAATAAGCCAATAGTGGAGGAAAAAAAATACAAAACTGTCTTCAGCTCATTATCCAGGAATAAACAGAGTGTGTTTAGTGTAGTGTGGTGTAGTGTGGTGTAGTGCCGCTCCTCTACCGTCTCTGCTCACAGCCTCACACGCACGGCAGCCTCTGGACTATACAGGAGGCATTGTTACCGGATGAGTCATCGTCAGAACAGGGGGGATGAAGAGGAGAGAGGAGAGGACGAGGAGGGAGAAATAGTACTGGAGTAGGAGGAGGAGAACAATCGTTAGAACTGGTAAGAGCGGTCCAGTACCTCCATGTAGTCCGGTGTGGTCCTCAGCCTAGCGGCCGCCGCCTCCCCCCCGGCCCCCTGCTGCTCACTCTGGTTATTGTTGCTACCAACACCACGCCGGCTCCACCGAGCTGGCGGTGGTCACCACCGTTTGCTCCCCAGCGGCCTGGTTGGTCCTGGGTGGTGGTGGGGTCCGGGGGCTGGTGGGGGGGGGTGGTGGGGGAGGTGGGGTGAAGGGTACCGGGGCGGGGGCCGGGCGTACCTGTCTGGCAGGTCTCGGAACTCTGGGGCGGCGGTTACCCGGAAGAGGCAGTCCACCAAACCCACCTTGGGGGTGGGACCCTGACTGTCTATGACCGTGGGACAGAGGATGCCGTTCCCGTGGAGTCCGGCGATGGGTCCCATCGCCCCGGTCACTGTGCTGATGGGCGACGCGGAGGAAGGCACCTCCAGAGTCCACTCCCTCTCTTTCTCTGTCGTCGAACGGTAGCCTCCTCCGTCGCACTCCGTCGATCCTGCAAACTGCTGTTGCTGCGCCAGCCGTTGCTTCACCGCTGCGTCCAGCTCCTCTTTGTAGGCGGGGCTGCTGCTGCACCCTGCAAGTGCAGCCCTGGACGCCGTGTCTGAGCGTCCTCCTTTAGCCCCCGGCTCAGGCGGCAGGATGGTGTCGTAGACGTGGTTGTGTTCCGGTCCTCCGGGGAGAGGCGGCGTCTGCGGGAGTCCGGCGTGGTGGTGGTGGTGGTGGTGATGGTGGTGCGTCTGCTCCGTGAAGATGCCGCACTCCATCTGGATCCCAGCGAGGTCCACCTCCCCCTGGCGCCGGAACGGCAGCTTGTCCCTCCGTCGCAGGGCGTAGGCGATGAGAGCCGCCGCGGCGAAGAACGCAGAGACGAACAGCACCAGCAGGCTGAGCACTAACACCGACAGCGGGATGGAATCCTTCCCTGGAGGGGGCGCCGGCCCCAGCCCTGGGCTGGGGTACCCCACCGAGGTATCCCTCGTGTCTGGGGCTGTGGAGGAAGCGGCTGTGTGCTGTGTGTCCCCTGCTCCTCCTCCTCGTTCTCCTGGCGCTCCAGCTCTGGGCAGAGCAGCTCCATGGAGAGGGAGCGCAGGTCGAAGCCCGTGGTCTCGTCTGGGGAGTGACAAACGACCTCTCCCACCACCACCACGGCGCTCAGACCCTCCAGCCAGCGCTTCAGGGGAGCCGCTTCGCAGTTACACTCCCACGGGTTCTGCTGCAAGTCCACCTGGAGAGGAGAGGCACAAAGCAAAATGTGTCATCTATCTTCCCTCATGTGTAATCAGGGGCGGATCTAGGCATGGGCATGGGGGAGGGGGCAATGCTCCCCTAAATACCCAGTCTGGCCCACCAAACACGATGCCATGCAAACCATAACCCGAGATATTTCAAATATATATGCTTATATTTAAGATGATTTGAAACTCTACTACTGCTACTAACTAACTACAATTTTGGCACCGCTAAACCAACAGCATCATTGAAAACAGAAAACTCTCTGAGTCAGACCTTTAGCTTTATGCATGCTGCGTGTCTGTTGCAACTTCAACAACAACTGATGTTATTTTTGATGCTTTACTTGACTAATAAAAGTCCTGTAACCGAAAATGGTATGGGTGCGACTTCATCGCCCGTGGCGCCCCCATACCATTTTCTCTTGCCCCTCCAACATGTTATCTTGCCCCCCCAAATGGGACATGTTACATCCGCCCCTGTGTGTAATGGAGAACTGGCTCTCACCCTGCCGCTATATGTAATACACAGTGACAGTGCCTGATCTCATATGGAGGTGTCACTTTGCAAAATGCAAACAAAAGTGGAAGATGCTCGCGGCTGATGCCGGCTGTTATATCTTTCCTTGCAACTTGTGACTGTCACTTCTGTTGAAGAACAACAGTTCAGTATAGTTTGATTTTTCATATGGGAAAAGGCCTTAAGAATATGACACAACGTAGACAGCATCATTATAGAATTCCACATTCGTCTCCACTGACGATAATGCCTCTGACATATTTTCTTTGCAGCCTAATCCTTTGATGATCCATTACTGTCAAGTCTTTAGTGACTTGACAGTAAATATAGACTTGATAGTCCATATTTATCCTATATTTAGTCAATGTATTGCAACAAGAAAGAAATCCCATTCATTTCAATGGGGAATTCACAGGGGATGGAGGAATAAAGAGTGGATAAACATAGTGGGCTCACTACTCAAGGCCACCTTAAGAATTGACCACCTATAGTGGTAAAGCTATAAGAGACCTTTTGGTTGTGACTGTGGAAAAAGCTTGTAAATAGAACCCCACAGCAGGGGTGGATGTAACATGTCCCATTTGGGGGGGCAAGAGAACCTGTTGGAGTGGCAAGAGAAAATGGTTTGGGGGCGGTTTCATCGCCTGTTTTGACTTTTATTAGTCAAGTAAAGCATCAATAATAACATCAGTTGTTGTTGAAGTTGCAACAGACATGCAGCATGCATAAAGCTAAAGGTCTGACTCAGAGTTTTCTGTTTCTGTCAATGATGAAATGCTGTTGGTTTAGTGGTGCCAAAATTTAAAGTTAGTAGCAGTAGTAGTTTCAAATCACTTTAATTTAATACTTTAATATCTTGGGTCGCTTTGCATGGCATCGTGTTTGGGGGAGCAGACTGGGTATTTAGGGGGGCATTGCCCCCCCATACCCATGCCTAGATCGGCCCCTGCCCCACAGAGGAAAACCCTGCACTTTTCCCTGTACTTTTTGTGGCAAAACTGTTAAAACATTACTTTATTTTTACTGCCTTGATCTACATTTTCATCCTAACCTATTGAGACCATCTGTACCCATTGAGACAGAGTTGTGTGTGGCCCTTCACTTTAATTCCAATCTGGAAAAATGTTGCCCACCTAGTAGCATGTAAATTTACAATTCCCTCGATATATGCACAATGGTGTAATGGTTCTTTTTCCCGGCGGTACTGCATTTTAATGATGCCACACATTCTTTTCAGTACCACGCCATGGTACCCTGTGCAACAAGCATCACACCATTGTGTACACACTTCCTGCCACCTTATGGCGATAGTTAATTATCTGACTGCAATATCTAAATGCTTCCATCCATGCAGTCTGGAGTAATGGGAGCCTCCTCCTCCCCACTTCTGTTTCGTCTTTAGTCGCACAAATTTATCCTAAAATGAATCGAAAATTCTTATTGCTATATACCAGGGGTGCCCACACTTTTTTGACTTGAGAGCTACTTTCAAAATGACCGGCTCGACAAGATCTATACACACAAAAAAAAATCCATTTCAAGGCCCGCAAGAAAGTTTGACTTTGAAATAGTGGTGATGGTGTTACTTAAAGAGGGGGTGCCGTGATTTTTGTATTTTTTTCCCCCAATTTTTTACATGTTTAAGAGGGGACAGTATGTAAATGGACCCCTTGGTGTGTTTTTTGGTAGGGAGGGGAATCATAAAAATGACAGTTTAACAAACACTACACTTTTTGGGGAAAAAATCTTACTTTTCATACAACATTAATACCTGATGATCATGTTTTAGGGTAGAAAAAAATCATGGCACTCCATATTTAATATTATAGTGTTATAGAATAATGCACTTATGATGAAAAATGGAGGGGAGATTTGGAAGGTTTTCTTGTACTGTATATGCTACTACTGACGTTTGAAAACAGTATTTGTTGTTTGGAGTTGACAGTTCGTGATGTTGAATTTAGTCTCTTGCGCCCAAAGCTAATAACTTACACGTTTTTGTCCACAATTGGGAAAGTGAACTGGCAAAAAGTTGGTCAAAATAACAATTATTCTCCATTTTCTAATTGTGTGTACTTTTGAAATTATGTAATTCAGATGTTTAAATAGAATTTAACTCTTGAGAGTGTAAAATGAAACCAAATGGTCGTAAGGGTCCATTTGGTTTCATTTTAACACTCTCAAGAGTTACAAATCTATAAGGGTCCAAGTGCTGGGGGGACTGTCATGTGATCTACCTGCACAGCCTGTGTGATCTACTGGTAGATCACCATCTACCTTTTGGGCAGCCCTGCTATATACCTTGCTGTTTAGCATAAATGTAAATATAAATGTTGCAAGCAGCGATAATACTGGACAAGTAATTATAAGCAAATAGAACAATATGCAAAATAAGCCAGTGAAACATGGAAGTCTGAACTTCAGACATTAAAATTGTGACAGGGTCGGTTTTAATTGTGGGGTGGTTGCGATCTTGAAGTTCAGTTGGCTGAGCCCATATTTGAACCCACAATCTTGTGTCCTAGTTTTGGAGTGTTCACTCACGTAGAAACTCCTCCTCAACTGCGATATTAGACAATGACCCATAGATTGTGTGTAGAACGTTTCACACACATTGCTCAAACGTCCAGGCAAAGTGACAGATGCAATCCCCATGAGTCATCTGAGTCAAACGCTTAGATGTAGTGTACTTCATGCATCTTGATCAAAGGTCCTGGAGGAGATAGATTTTAACAATTTTCACATAATTCAAAATGGCAGGTGACTTACAGTAAAGGTTACAGGAACAAACGCTGTTTACATGTCATAAGTGTCTCCTGCCATCGGTCAAACGGTTCATGAGCTATCAGAATTAAATGTTCACATTTTCAGTTGAGTGCTATACCGGCACCATTTGTTGGCACTATAGTGCCTTCTGGGATTTGGGGGCTGCTTTGCCCTTTCATTAAAAAGTGAAAGAAAATGGCAGTTTCCTTACTCGGATTTCGGTATATAGTTACTTCCTTAAGTGTAGTTACAGACTCTCCAGCATTCACAGATTGTGGAATAGTTGCCTGGCTATTAGGGGTGTGTAACTCTCCCTTAGAAGACGATCCGATACGTATCGATTTGCATGATCTCGAAACGATTCAGAAACAATTTATTTTATATACAGAACGATACGATTCAACTCGATTCAGTAGAATTTCGATAAGATTTCGATTTGTTGGAATTTTCAGCTGTCCCTATTTTGTTGTCCCCATTCCGTAGAGGTCTATGTAGAAGCGCCTCCAAGGACTGGCCCCATGAAGTGAACAGAGTTTGCGTAACTCTCTCTATACTCTAAGACCCTGAATACTACGTCACACAGACACTCGCAGTTCCCTGCATAATCCAGTTCCTAGCATATACGCCTGTTCGCAATTTTGCGTCATGGGATTTTCTCACTTGAATTGAGTCAAGGGGTCCCTAGACATGAAAAATCACCGAGGTGCTTGTCCGTCATAGTGCCACGAAGGGCGCAATGGCCGAATCAAATATGGCCGCCATCGTATATGATGAAAATCCAACTTTTGTGTACAAAAACACATGCAATACCTCTATCCTGACTAATTGGGGGGTGGGGAATTCATTTCTGATGTTGCTATGACCATATTGGGTCGTTTTGACCTTTAAAGGTCATTGTCAAGGTCATTTTGCTATTCCGAAGACCTAATTTGGCCATCATCATGATTAAAATATGTGATATTGATATTGATACGTATAATTTTGATGGGGTCGGTGGACGTTGTGAAGACATTTGTTTCACTTGAAGGGCATGCAACCACTACTTCATCTACTTATGACGGAGGCCATGTGGAAGCTGTCTTCTCCTCCCCCATTTCTATTTATTTATTGTTTATTTATTCATTCAATGACTGACTGATTTACTGACTTTTAACTGAACTGTCAATTGTATTTGTTTCAATCACTGAATACACTTTTGTCCCCTGCTATCACTTTTACTTGTATTATATTGGGAACAAAAGGTACACAATACATATACTGTAGCAATCATATATTTCTCTTTTAACCTGAAATTATTGTGCTGAAATTATTAAATAAGAGTGACAAAGTGATGTACAAATAACATATTCAAGTATTTCCTCTCAAGGTGGATATATGTGGAGATGCACACTAGTGTGATTGATTATTACATTATTATTTTTTTCCATGGCAGAATGTAATGCATGTAAGTCCAGCAGCCTGACAGCCACATCATTGTGTGTCACACTTGCCTGCACATTGGGCACTGTGAGCTGAGTGCTGACTTGTGGTAAGGTATTTTGATGCCAGAAGTGTACCAAAGTGCTCCTCCCTTCCATGCTCCATTGGTGTTAGTTTTGCCTCTAGTTCCTTGGATGTTGCAAGCCCTATGCACAGAAAGGCACCTCATTTGATGTGACCTCTGATCACATTGCTTTTGGGAGGGGTAGCATCAATTCCAGTACTGACACTGAAATAGTTTTCAGATCAAAAGGTCATCAACGCTTCAGATGTTGTACTTGACCTGGCCCCTGTTCAGGCATGTACCAAGTACTTCTCTGCCAATTCTGCGTCTTGTTCAGTTACTCACCAAAGTTTATCAGATGTTGTACTGGGTCAGAAACCATGGCAGCATATTTAGTGCCCACCTTATAACAGATTGCATTTTTATAGTGCTTTTCCAAGTGCTCAAGGCGCTTTACAATGTTCCATCCATTCATAAATTCACACACCAATGGTGGCAAGCTCACACCGACCAACTCATCGGAGGCAATTTGGGGTTCAATGTATTGCGCAATGCCCAAGGACACGTCGACATGTAGACAGGAGGAGCGGGATTCAAACCGCTGATCCATGGTCCACGGATCATTGCTGCTCTACTCCTGAGCAACAGCCGCCCCACCGTGCTCATGCAGTCATCTCCAGTCAAGATATGTGCCTTTATCAGAATCTTGGCTAGGGGTGTTCCGAGATCGGAGACTACTTGATGCTGTGGCAGCATGAGTCGCTTTTCCGTAGTGCCATACGCTGCCAGTTTTCTTCACCCCCAGTGCTTGGAAGTACTGTAGGTGTAATTTAACAGTAAGGCAAAGGTGTTTGTATCTTTGAAACTATAAGAACTCTCTTGCACTGTTTAGCATGAATAGCTCACTCCATATGCACCACTAGCCTGGTGACAGCTTCCTCAATTCAGTTCTAGAGATTAGAATATACACTTATGGTATTGCCACAAGCTTGACTGCACCATATCCTGAACTAGCAGCTGGATATTCCACTTGTTCTCTGAGTTGCTGAGGAATGGGTAAGTCCCTGTTCATGCCAATGATGTCAATGGCTGCTGCTGAGTCTGTCACATGTTCTAGAGACATCTCAATGTAGGAATCAAGTACAAGGTGAACGAACTATGGCTCTTGGCAGAGGGATGATGTTATAGAGGGGTGACATGAGGTCTACCACAACATGAGTGGCAAAAGTAGATGTTGCATTCGAGTCCAGGCTCAATCTCACTGACAAGAGTGAGTTATTGACATGAGCTGAAGGTACCATCAACTATGCTTCTTCAAAAGGGTTGTTGGGCATTCTGTGATTGCTCATTGAAGTGAGGTAGCTTCTTTTTTGGTATGGTTGAGTTAATTTTCTTAGTCTTCTCGACTAACCTCTCCTGTCTGTATGAGCAGTACACATGCCCCCCATTTTCTAGACAGTTGAGCAGACCAACCCCTCTGTCTACAGCCTGCTTTGTGAGCAGATTGTGCAGTGCTACAGGCAGATTGACAATGAGTATAGATTCTGGCACTCTAACATGAAATCCAGCAGCTTCGCCACATTCTTGCTGAATGTAAGGCACAGAGTGGTGCACAGTGCATGCTGGAGATGGCATTCTGTGTGTTTTTGGGGTGGTCGTTGGTGAGAAGGTTGAGGACATTGGTGACCCAATTCATGAGACAATTAAGAGCTGTAACTCTGCAACAGCATTTACATTGCGTGTGGCTCCTACTGTACATAGTGAACTCCAGGACCCTTCGATACCACTGAATGGTCTACTTCACATGTGTCAAAGTCAAGGCCGCGGGCCAGGCTTGTAGAGCAAAAATGTCTGAGTATTAAAAAAAAAGTAAGTCTCTAGCATGTTCCTATCAAAAGTAATGATCGTTTAAAGAAATGCTTTTGAGCTCTCTTCTGAACGGCATGTAATGCATGTTGTCCATGGGGGAGTCGTTTTACCAGGCTAGGCTGCTGGCGCTGCAAAGTGAGAACTATATTTCAGCAGTACAAGGGTGTGTAACCGAGAGAACTATACTTCAGCAGTACAAGGGTGTATAACCGAGAACTATACTTCAGCAGTACAAGGGTGTGTAACCGAGAGAACTATACTTCAGCAGTACAAGGGTGTATAACCGAGAACTATACTTCAGCAGTACAAGGGTGTATAACCGAGAACTATACTTCAGCAGTACAAGGGTGTGTAACCGAGAACTATACTTCAGCAGTACTAGGGTGTGTAACCGAGAGAACTATACTTCAGCAGTACAAGGGTGTATAACCGAGAACTATACTGAGTTAACTATACATACTTAAATTTAGTATTTGAAATTTAAATGCTATTTTTGTATGGTTTATTGATGCTCTGTAAATAAAAATAGCATCTTTCATAGCAAATGTCTTAATCTAGGCTACAAGTATAAAACCAATAATGAAAAGTCATTAATATATATTAATAGCTATTCTTAATAATAAATATGACTTGTGTGATATACTGTATAGAAGTAACGGCTGTGTACGTAAATATGCGTGTGCCGTGGCATGCATGCTTGCAGTCTGCGGTTGCACCGCGCGCTCCGGCCCCCATGAAGTCACATTAAGTCCAATGCGGCCCCCACCCAAATGACTTTGACACCACTGGTCTACTTGATCTTCATGTCACCTCCTACAGCACAGAATACCTTGACGATGCTGAACAACTCACTGACCTGAGAAATGCGGTAGAACTAAATAGGATACCATGAGCATGACGCAGGCAGTTTATGCCATAGTCTCAACATTAGCCGCATGTAAATTCCAGTTTCATTTCCCTTCAGAGACTACAGCATTTTTATTACAGCCACCAAGTCCAGCCAAACTCCAAAGAATTGGCAGAGCTGTGACTTGGCCTCACATTCCTTCTCAAACTCCAGAAATTCCTGATTAAATTTCTCTACTTGCCCTAGCAGGGCATCAAGTTGATCTGGGGAATGTTGATTTGCAGCTAGCACACATCCTGTGCTAGCACTGGATATGCAGCTTTGTCCTTGTGGTGCCAGAACATCTCCCACTGGAGTGACCTGATCACATCCTCTACAATCAGCATCCCAGAGCCAGACATAATGGCTGTCGTTTAACACTGACTCTATTGCACCATGTCTTATGCACATGTAGGCCTACTAATGTTTATGAAAAAACAAGAGATATCACTATAAGATATGAATAGTGAATACATGTCAGTATTAGTTGAAATAGACCCATTGCACCGTTATTACCCCTAACAATGGTTAGTTATGGTCTTACGAATAGCAAAATGACATTGACCGTGACCTTTAAAGGTCAAAACCACCCAATATGGTCATAGCAACATCAGAAATGAATTCCCCACCCCCCAATTAGTCAGGATAGAGGTATTGCATGTGTATGTACACAAAAGTTGAATTTTCATCATATACGATGGCGGCCATATTTGATTCGGCCATTGCGCCCTCCGTGGCACTATGGCGGACAAGCACCTCGGTGATTTTTCATGTCTAGGGACCCCTTGACTCAATTCAAGTGAGAAATTCCCATGACGCAAAATTGCGAACAGGTGTATATGCTAGGAACTGGATTAGCACTGAACGTAGATGATCTATAAGCAATGTGCCTCATTGCAATGCATGGATATATGAGCTTGTATATCTGTGTTTTTGCACAGCTGATGGAATCATCGATTCATCGCTTTAGGATCGATCTAATGTCCGATACAGACGCTGTTTTGATCGTTCCGACACACGTGGCTCGATGTAGTTGCATCGCCAATTTAAGTATCGATAAATCGATCCGAATCGATATTTTTTGATACCTCTACTGGCTATGCAAGACTACTATCTGTCAGTCCCAGACAGTACTCACCTGTACCAGGCCGGTGAGGTGTTCCAGCACGCCCTCTACAGGTAGGCTCAGGAAGTGGTTGTTTCGAAGGTTCAGACGAGATAGATTAATCCCAGAGAATATATGTAGAGGAAGGCTCCGTAGCAAGTTTGCATTTAGGAACAACAGCTGAAGGGAGGGCATGGAGTTAAAAGTCCCAGGATCCACCTCACGTATCTCATTGTATTCAAAATATAGGTATCTGTGAAGAGAAGAACACAGTGTTCTGCAGTTAATTTCAGTATTTCAACGAATCAATAACATCACAGACCCAGCTGGTAAAAAGAGTTCACCTACTGTACGTTGCATCTCCAATCTGACCAAACCAGTAAGATGTTGCATGTCTTACTGGTACGAGGAAGCAATAACCACAATTGTCTCCCTGAAGCAATAACCACAATGTTCTCCCTGAGACCCTCAGATGCCCAGCTTGAAGAGCTGTGGTTCAGACATGTCCAAATAAGGACTGAATGTTTGCCTTCATATGCCCCCCCCCCCCCCACACACACACACACAAACACACTTACAGAGTTAGCTGGCGCACTGCGTTCGCAATAAACCCATATGTCTTATCCCTTATCCCTTGTCCCTTTTGTGCATGTATGCATATATACCGTAGAGATCGCTGAGGTGATGTTACACAATCCATAATTGGGTCATGGCTGAGTTATACAGATATGAGCATGACAATGTGGTCCGTCCCTGAGATGTGTAGAAAGAGAGGGAATGAAACCAATGTTTTTGCAAATATCAACTTTTCTAGTTACGTATGTGTACAGCATGACAACTGTTTTAACATTTCTCTGTAATGTTTGTAATGCTAAAAACTATAGGGCTGTTGAATGATTAAAACATTTAATGAGATTAATCACAGCTTTACAAAGAACAGTTATCTATAGAGCTATCGTTGGGTGGAATTCACTGCCAAGATATATAACACAAGCAAATACAAAGGAAGGCTTCCAAGACCATGGTGAAACAGCATCTATTCATATTTCATGCACAGGATTGATCATGTTAAAATGCATCTGTATGTATTCTCCATCGTTTGGCCTGGGGACTACCTGTTGAAAGTCCTTGTTCTAGTTAGTTGCTGAAGTATTGTATTTCATTTTGTTTTATTATTTGTAAGGTTAGGATTATTGCGAAAAAATGAAATGAGCTAGAATAACCCTTTCCTTTTTTAGGATAGTTGATGTTGTGGAATAATAATGGAAAGATTATTAATTACCCTTTGTAAGTGAACCATTGTATGTCTGTATTGTATTGTATTGTTGTATGAATGATGTTTGTTTTATGTACTGGACCCCAGGAAGAATAGCCACGCTCCTGAGCAAGTGCTAATGGGGATCCATAATAATGAATTAATCATGATTATCATGAACACTATTTGAACTATGACCAAATGAATGAATGAATGAATGAATGAGTTTATTTTCGTGTCTGGCTGCCTTTCGCAGCCCATCCCACACGAGATTATTCAGACACATTATACATCATCATTTCCAGTGTCATCACGCTGACATCAAAATAAAATAAATAAATAAAGTTAATTGTCATATACAAATTACATATACAAGGTTGATATATTGTCATGCATTGCATATGTACCAAACTATGACCAAAATATGCCATGTTTTCCTGTACAGGATTTGAACATTTACAAAAGAAACAGAATCTGAGGAAAAAATGATCTGCTTAGTTTATCTTTTAAATATGTATCAAAATAGGTGATCTTTAATCCCCCAATGCTTGTACATCTCCAGCTATACTCTATGGCAGTGGTTTTCAACCAGTGGTCCTTGAGAGAGTTCCAGGTGGTACCCAGATAAAGTTGGTTAACCAGATGTAATTCTTTGAGAGTCTAAAATGAAACCAGTCTCATTTTACACTCCCAAGAGTTAAAATATTCATCATCTGAAATATCACCACTTCATTAAGAAGTCTACACAATTAGAGAATGTAGAAGGTTAATGTTCATTTTTATTCTGTATGTTTGCCTCTTTTGTTTCTGAAATCCTGCCTGCAAAAGAAATCCATAGTTTTGGGTCTGTGAGGCTAAAATGTCATCAAATGGTGGTCCATGGCTCAAATGCTGAATAAATAGTTGGCCCTGGTATCAAAAAGGGAGATATATTTCTCTGTAAAACTGTGCTCCACCCATTTTTAAGTGAAAATGGCTCAGTGGGTTGAGTCAGTGTGCCCATGAGTTAATTGCGTTTAAAGTTTTTAATCAAATTAATCACCAAAATTGATTGAATCCCATTAAGTTAATATATAATATTAACAGTCTTATTAAAACACAATCTAAAATAAAGTGGTCTAAAACAACTACAGCTGAGCTGTTGCCTTTTATTCACTGAACTGACTGCAAGGCAAGTATTCTCGCAGAAAGTATTCTTGCAACACCAGCTGCAGCATGCAGAAATTCTTATTGTGCTCTTTCGAGACGTCAATATAAATAAATACCATATATTGTTTGCAATTCAGAGCAGAAGGTATGCAAAAATAATGTGTGATACAGTATGTCTTCTTTCATTTGTCACAGTCATTAAAAAATGGCTGTGTTCATGGCTTGTATAGTCGACTCCTGTAGAGTTCTGGTCCAGGGCTTTGTCAATATTAGGCTCCCCATAGCCACCATTGGACCAGGGGCGGATGTAACATGTCCCATTTGGGGGGGGCAAGAGAACATGTTGGAGGGGCAAGAGAAAATGGTATGGGGACGGCTTCATCGCCCGTGTCGCTTCGCGCCACGGGCAATGAAGCCGCCCCCATACCATTTTCAGTTACAGGACTTTTAGTCAAGTAAAGCATCAAAAATAACATCCGTTGTTGTCGAAGTTGCAACAGACACGCAGCATGCATAAAGCTAAAGGTCTGACTCAGAGAGTTTTCTGTTTTCAATAATGAAATGCTGTTGGTTTAGTGGTGACACAGCTGTAGTTAGTCAGTAGCAGTAGTAGTGTTTCACATCATTTTAAATATAAGCACTTTAATTTGAAATATCTTGGGTTGTTTTTTTTGCATGGCATCGTGTTTGGGGGGGCAGACTGGATATTTAGGGGGGCATTACCCCCCCATGCCCATGCCTAGATCCGCCCCTGCATTGGACTGGCCCCATGAAGTGAACAGATTTGTCGCAACTCTCTGGTCTAAATATGGTAGCTCTGGTCGGTCCATCCGGGTGGCCGGCCCACCCACCGGGCTGGTCCTCCCTTTGGTTTGGTCCGCCAATTTTAATTAAAAAAATATATTCTCTTTGAGCTAAACACAAGCTCTGTGTGCACAACACATGCTTGCAGGGAAAACTACATAACAGCTATGACAGGGATAGATTAAATGAACCATTGTCGTATTTAAGCAGAGAACCACAGAATCTATCAGAATTGGCAATGCTTTTATGATGCTCCAGGACAGTCCAATTTGTATGAGTGAGCATTTGCCATTATTCCCTATGGCCAGAAATTAGAGATTCTGTAGAGTTCTTCCCTTTCCTAAATCAGTGACGCACCACTAATGTACATCTGCACTGAGAATATGTACTGGGGAAAATGGAAATAGGTTATCGCTACACTAAAATGAAGCTCATATTGGAGTAAAGCCTCGCCTTTCTCTGTCACTTTTTCTCTCTCTCACACACACACGCACACACGCACGCACACACACACACACACACACACACACACACACACACACACACACACACACACACACACACACACACACACACACACACACACACACACACACACACACACACACACACACACACACACACACAGGGTCCACAGAGCAATCCATTTATTGTCAGTACAGCAGCTCCAGGTTGTACGTCTTGATTATACCACACATCACATCAGAGTCGGGCTCCTACAGTTTTCACCTTTGGGAGAATTGTTGTTCTTGTTCACAAATATTGGTTAAATAATTTTATCACAGGCCAGAGGGACAGCATAGTGAAATTAGTCAGATGGAAACGTTGCAGAGCATTATTCTTGTTGACAAGATGGATGTGTGTTAGTAAAGCATGGATATTGGATATAAAAACAAAAAAACAAAGTCATGGCCCGAATAGGCCATTTGTGGATGTTGTTCAGTCAGAGTATGCGTTATTTCAGATATTAATATTAATGCCGCTCAGGTGATATAGGATTTGCTATGCACTTTTACTGTTACTGTTTCAGCTGACAAGTTGGTATGCATTTCATGCTTCCATATTTCATTAACCTCTCATGTTAAAGGAGAATTCCACACCAAAGGTTTTTTTGTATCTTCATTTGCAGTTATTATTATTTATTTTATTATTATTATTTTTATTTTATTTTTTAAACTGGTCCAGGTGTTATTTTGTGCAAACACTCCTTTATGGCTGTTCCCCCTAGCCCAATAATGGGGCTAAGGGGTGTTGTTCAAATTCACCTATATACATGGCTCCAAAATGCCATTTTTTGCTATATATTGTGTCTCCACCATGTCAGTAGTGAGTTAACACTCACACTTTCACTTCCACTTTCGTTTCAGTAGTGGTTCAGCCATAAACCATGTGCCACGCCCCCACCTTTTGAGACAGCTGGATCACTGCTGAACCAAAAGTGAAAGTGAAAGTTGTTGTGTTATGTTAACTCACTACTGACATGGTGGAGAGACAATATATAGCAAAAAAATGCATTTTGGAGCAATGTATATAGGTGAACTTGCATAAGACCCATCAGCCCCATTATAAGCTCATTTTGGGAACGGGAAAACAGCCATTAAGGAGTGTTTTCACAAAATAACACTTGGACCACTTTTTTCAAAAACATTAACTGCAAATAAAGATAAAACTTTTGGTGTGGAATTCTCCTTTAACATCAACATCATCATTCATTATGATACTGTAGTCGGTATAGTGGGAAGACAGGCGCAATATAATACACATTATTATGTTATAAAGGATTATTATTATTATAAAGGAGCACTTTCAACTTTGTCATATACAACGTAATTGTTTCTCCTCACTAATGCTCATTTCAATGTGGCACAATGTCCTCCTACTCACTCTCATTGGTGGGCTGAGGACAGTGCAGAAATCTGGCTAATAAATGACATCATGGATGGGGATTACAAGCAGGGGCGGATGTAACATGTCCCATTTGGGGGGACAAGAGAACATGTTGGAGGGGCAAGAGAAAATGGTATGGGTGCGCCCCCATACCATTTTATTGGTCAAGTAAAGCACCAAAAATAACATCAGTTGTTGTTGAGGTTGCAACAGACACAGCATGCATAAAGCTAAAGGTCTGACTCAGAGTTTTCTGTTTTCAATGATGAAATGCTGTTGGTTTAGTGGTGCCAAAATTGTAGTTGTAGCAGTAGTAGTGTTTCAAATCATTGGGGTATTTATGCCTAGATCCGCCCCTGATTACAAGGTAGCCTACTGTAAATTACAGTCCTGATATTTGAAATCTTTACAAAACCTGCCTACTGGTGATGTCACTGACAAGCAGGTTTCTGACAGTGCTCCTCTGCAGCACAAAGCCAGTAGACAGAAAAGTCGCCGTCTAATGAGCCAACCCCTTCTCACAACCAAGATGTCACATTTTGCAGCTGTCACAGTAACCGTAAAACATCAACATTTTGACATGATGTGTCGATGCTTCGCATTTTGACAAAACTATGCCTAAACCATCTGATGTATTGCAGCTCTGTCTTTTTTTTACTCCACTATTCGTTGCTACAGTACTACTATTTCTAAGAATGACCATAGTGACTAAGGACAATTACATGATGATGGGATGAAGTGGGTTAAGTGGTCCTTAAACGCGGGTGCGCAAGTATTTTAGCTGCACCACTCACTTGTGTTGTTTTTGATCACCTATGCCAGTACTGTAGGTGTATTGTTAACCTTCACAACTCAAGTGGCTACGGCTCTCTCTTGAGAAAGAAGAATGGAGTCATTCATTATGTGAAATCATTATTAAGGTTCTTTTTTTCTTCTCCAATGATTTCAGTCTGCCTTTAAACAATCTGGGTATCCCATCAGCAAATACTGCATTCGGGAAAGTACAGACAGCCGACATGAGTCAACAGTCTGTCTTTAGAGACTTTTAAATGGATATTTAACAATCCAATCAGTTACATACATTTCTGTAGATGTATGTGGTCCTGTAACAAAATTAAGTAGTAGAGCTTAAAAGTTAATGTTGACATAAATACCCACTGTCTAACAGGAAGGCTGGTGCCAATTTCTCTACTCAACAACAAAAAATCTGCCGTGTAATCTTTTAGATTGTCCCAAGAGCCTCTTTATAAGTGATCAATAGGGTAAGCTTCTAAAAGTCCTGAACCTTTCCTTCAAATAAAATGATCGTCACTTTGAGCCGGACAATAGAACTGTAGCCAAGATCGCTAAAGACTTTCAGTAAAAGATGACAAAATATGCAAATCACTGCAATGGAGTTAGTATGCATCACTTCCAGTAACAAACAACACATTTGTAGTAGAGAAACCCTCTTATTTCTAGTATAAAAAGCTTCCCTGCAGTCTTTATCAAATACTGCGCTGTTTATTTGGATTAGAGGTAATGTTTACATAACATTCTTGCTAAGGTTTGCATACACTACATTTGCATATCTCCGCAAGCCATAATCTCTGACAATGATACATGTAGAATGACTGTTGCTTCCATAAAAGCCCCCCCATGTAACTGCACATTCCTGGCATGTACAGACAGTTGAGAACCTTATCAACACTTCAGTATGCAAATAAAACATGCATTCATTCTCACTTTGTCAGTCACAGAGTAATTTTCAGCAGGCTGCCACCCCCACAGAGACGTACCATCATGCACCGTTGCTAACAAATGACATTGCTTGAGAAGTACCGCCTTTCAATTCAATTTTGCGACTAAAGCAGCTTCATAATCAGATTCACATCCATGCCAGGCAATTTGAAGCATTTCAAAAGGGGGATCCATTGTTTTTGTGCCGCTATTGCGCTGAAATTCAGTTTCACACATTCAATCACAGGATGTATGAATGTGTGATCTAAAATGGGATTTTAGTCCATGGCTGTATCTCAAGTGTACACGAAATGTATTTAATGCCAAGAGTATTTTGTACGCCTTGGATAAAACATGGGGAAAATATCTCACCCAATTTGCAATACATCAGAGCCGCTTCCATGTAGGTGTTAAAATAAATCCTACCTTAGGTTCTGGAGGCCTAGGAACATGTCGGGGCTCAGCTTCTCCAGGTTGTTTCCGTTCAGGTAGAGGCTCCTCAGGCTTTGGAGAGTGGAAAAGGCCCCTTCCTGGAGGTACGAGATCCGGTTGTTCCCAAGGTGGAGAAGGTCCAGGCTGGAGAAGTTCCAGAAGTCTGACCGGTAGATCTTTTGAATGAGGTTGCCGCTCAGGTAGAGCTTGCGGCCATTGAGAGGCCGCGGCGAGAGCTGGGAAACATTGCGGAAGTCGCTTTCCTTACAGTTGACAGTAAGACCCAGGTCTGTGATGTGCAGGTTGCAGGTGCAACCCAGTGGGCAGATGATGGGGATGGGGGGACGTGTCTGGTAACCAGCCACGGGGGGGTTCTGGTTGGGCAGCAGGCTGCGGGGTGTGGGGGGTGTCCTGGAGGGCCGCGGCCTCTTAGTCGGCCGGGGTTGCCTCTCTCTCTCCCTACGCTCTGCCGAGGACGAGGAGGAAGACGTGGAGGAGGTGTGTGTGTTCTGGCGGGAGCCGTGGACCATGGAGGAGGGTTTAGTGGGCCTCACCCTGCCGGGTTGAGAGTTGGGCTTAGTGTTTGGCGGAAGATGTTCGGGCTTTGGTCCACCAGCAGGTAGACCTCCTCCTCCTCCTTCCGCTTGCAGGTCTTTATCCGGCAGGTCGGCACACAGCTCCTTGCGGGGGATCTCTCGCAGGTCCTTGCCGTGTAGGTGGAAAGGGTACTCGCAGGTGACCTCCCCCACCACGGCCGTGTACGGGATCTGACCCAGCCACTGCTGCAGCTGCAGCGCCTCACAGCCACAGTTCCAGGGGTTCTCTTCGAGCTGGATCTCCATCAGGGAGCGGCCCACGTACTCCAGGGTCCCGGCAAATGCCAGACTCTTCAGACGGTTCCCCCGGAGATCCAGGTGGGTCAGAGACACAGATCTGGAACAGGGAGGGAGGGCGCAGACATTAATGGAAAAAAATGTGGAGCAAATGTAAAATGTGGAGCAAGTCCAATCGAAAAACGAGCAAAAGATTCGCAGTTATTAAAAAAATATCACTGTTGACGTATTTCTTTTTATTTGACGATTTATCCCACCTTGCGAAAGAGAAAAGGCCTGACAAAAATAAATAATTAAATTTCTGCCCCCTCGTGGGAAACAGACCAGTTGGAAATTGTATCCGCTGCTATTTTTACTTACAGTGCACCTCTGCAATTCAGCAGCTTTGCAATATGATAATCAGATTCTAACCTGAACAGATGAGCCGGCAAGACAGGGATCAGGTTGTCGTTGAGGATGAGAACTCGGAGCTTGTAGAGAAACCTTAGAGCCCCACTGTCGATGCGCTTGATCACGTTGTAGTCCGCCTGCAGGTTGGCAAAAAAAAAGAAACTGATGAAGTAGATGTAACTGCTGCAATGGGAAAGCAAATTGAACATAGCAGGAACAGCTGAACGGTAGCAAAAGCGATTTATTTGAAGAGGGGAGAAAACATGGCAAAACCACAGGGCTCGATAAGCCTGTTTCAGAGCAGCCACCTGGTAACTATTGACCATCACCATTTCTTTAATTTGCAGCAATCTCTGACATTTGGTCAATAATCCTGCTAATTATGGATAATCAAACATTGATTATCACCCCTACCTGGAGGTACTCCAGCGCCTCTAGGCCAGCAAATGTGTCATTTCGGAACACCTCCAGTTTGTTCTCGTGGAGGTACAGGCGTCTCAGCTTCGCCAAGCCGTGGAATGCTCCCACCCGGATGTCCTGGAGCGCATTGTTGCCGAGGTTTATCGACACAGCGTTGCCAAGGTGCTGAAATCCGTTGCTATAGAGACGCCTAAGAGAGTTCCTTTGCAGGTTCAGTTTGAAGGGGCGGATCCACGACTGTGACACCTGAGTGATTAATTAGTGGATTGATTGGTTATCTCGGTAATTACACTAATATGATAATAGAGAAACACCCATAAGCCGCGTTTAGACACGGAATATTAAGACTTAGAGATAGTGTATTAATAAGAGTGAGATTATCCCCCCCCACCCACATGATTAAAATGACACACATGGTGGAGTAGCTGCCTGCCTGCCATCATGTCCTGCATATATATGTGACAGAACACATGCATAGTAATGACACAGCGTTATACAATGACGCAACACTTACCTGGCTGACATTGGTGAAGCTGCGTCCGTCACAGTGCACGTGCAGGACGCCTTCTTTGACCTCGCACGTGCACGGCTCGAAGCACGGCTCGTCCACTTCCTCCTCGGAGTTGTCCACCAGAGGGGTGTGCGTGGAGGTGGGGGTGGGGGTGGGGGTGTGCGAGGCCCGGGACAGACACACACACCCCAGGGCCACTGCCAGAGTGACCCACTGCATTCTCCAGCGTCTCCCTCTCTCAGCTCAGCAGCCTGGGGCAGCAGCCCAGCATCGAGCCTTCACCGCACTGCACACGCACAATACGCACACACACAGACACACACATACGTGCACACACACGCGCACACACACACACACACACAAAAGGGTATACATTCACAAGCAGAGCATGGACATGTGTTCAGGCACAATGATGCAATCCAAGAACATGTGCACGCATATGCGCGCGTACACACACACACACACACACACACACACACACACACACACACACACACACACACACACACACCACACACACACACACACACACACACACACACACACACACACACAGCATAGTAAAGGTAATATGTACAGCCTAGGCGTTAAAAGGTCATTAATCACAAAGATGAGTTCAGGACAAATCAGACTCATGATGTACTGCAGGGCGACTATACGCCATGCACAGACAGAGAATGACATTTAAATCACGTGCAGTACAACGCCAGGGCAAAAAACATTTACATTAAATTGCACTAATGATGCCTATAGGACTCCTGGCGACCCCAGGCGTCACTACAGTTTAAACAAGGACATAACAAAGCAAGGCATTATCAAAGAATAATAAATAACCTGAGGTGTACAACCTGAGAGAGCAACAGCCCAGCTCTGAGAAGCTAATGAATTAATTAGAAGTATAAAATATTGATAAGCATGTGAAACAATTAGAGCCCATAACAGGTAGGCTATTTATTTCACCTACAAATCACGCCCATGTTCAAGTGGCTTCTGAGACAAAGTTCAAAGAAGGCCTGCAATGAATGAATACATATGATCTGCATTCTAAGATGCTCAGCGAAGCTGTAATGTCAGGCACGTGTTGCTGTACCATATGCATTATGGATATGACTGAATGCAAATCAGATTCATAATGCCTTCGTCTAATGAATTCGCTGGCTGCATATTCTAAAATACACAGTAATCAGGGAGCCGAAGGAATGATACTTTATGTTACAGCCGTCAGACTCCATCTAGCCTCAGGGACCCGGTGTTTTGGTTATAGCTCTGCCTTAATCAGGACCCTGGCAACAGAGAAATGATCGACAGCAGGAAGCATGCAGGATCAGAAATAGCCTTTAATAAACCTAATGGTTATGCACTTCTAATCCAACCCAAGTATGTATAGATATGTGGCCTCTGCATGATTAATGATGATGATGATGATAAAGATGACAGCACAGTAACATCAAGACAGTGCATGTGGCGAAAGTGAGAATTACAGTACCACCCTGACTAATAAATAAATAAATAAATAATGCAGAAATGCAAAAAAAAAAAAAAAAAGAGTAGTTCCCAAGATGTGAATCTTCGGCATCGGGATTTCTCTCCTCAAGTCTTAATGAGATCTAAATTGGATAAGGCATCTTGGCCAGCCTGCTATAGCGTTCAGCACCGCCATGCAAAATGCAATAATGATCCTGGTGGTACGCTAGCTGTAATCACACGGCAATAATCTACCATCAGTGAGGGAGACAAGGAGGAGGCAGTAAAAACATCACCGCCCGGGAGAGAGGAAGAGCAATCACAGAGATGATTATGATATGGTGGAGGATGAGGAACGCAGCAGAAATGAGAAGAGAAGGCGAGACTGGGAGAGCCAAAGGAGAGAGGGAGAGAGGGAGGGAGTCACAGACAAGAGATCGAGTGATGAGGAAGAGAGGATAGGTACAAGGGGAGGAGAGGAGATGGGGAGAGGAGATGTGGGCGCGAGGAGGAGTGTGGGATTGCATAAGCATTGAGAGAAAGAAGGCAACGGAGGAGTCAGTCCGTCAAGGAAGGCTGTGCCGCTCCAGAGGAGATCTCTCCCAGTAAAAAACAGCTGAAATGTGATATTGATCATATCAAAAGCCCTATCTCGCTTTCCCAGTACAAACAGTGTACCCCTGCCTGAAAGAAATAGCTCTAGATTTGATCTCTGTGTGTGTGCGTGTGTGTGCGTGTGTGTGTGTGTGTGTGTGTGTGTGTGTGTGTGTGTGTGTGTGTGTGTGTGTGTGTGTGTGTGTGTGTGTGTGTGTGTGTATGGGGTGGGTGGGTGGGATGTGTGTGAGGGTGAAGTGTGTGGGAGTGTGGTGGGGGCGCAAGTGTGTTACTGTGTATGTTTTTGGCTGAAGACTAAATACTGGTAAGGTCATGTTACTGTAGCCTATATCTCTATGTTTGTTTGTTTTGCTTTAGATCAAGTATAGACATCTAGCCTGCAGGCACAAGTCCACAGATTGTACTTGCTATAAAACCAGTGCAGTGCAGTGAGGCATTACCTGTTATGATAAAACTATACACAAGCTGACATGTTGGACATAACCATCTCAGTAAAACCTGCAGTGCAAAACTCAATGTGAATCCCCCCCGAACACCAGAACACCAACACTCCAATCGTATATGGGTAGTATATACTGTAGGAGGTATAGGAAGTTGTTGAGTTCATTATTGTCCCTGTAGAGTTTGGGGGGGTCTATACACAATAAATCTAGGTCAACATGCTCATATGGTGTTTGGCAAACTGGAAAACAATAAGGACAACACAATGCTCTCTGAGTCCCAGAGCGTTTGTTGGGAAAATAATGCAGTCATTCATCCCTGTTGACATATTGTTTATCGCTATGAAGGGCCTTGGCTGGTAGATATATATATTGATTATAGACAGCCCCGATGGGGCCCTGGCTTCTTGTGTTCAGGTTTGCTTTGGTGTTGGGGGGGAGGGGGGGGGGGGGCAATATCTCTAGTTAATGAGAAACACAGTCAACTCTCTGCCTCCAATAAGCCAAGTGGTTTAGTCAGCATCAAGCAGGCCTAAAGTCATTATCATAACAAGAAAGCAAAGACAATTTATGTTGTTGAGTGATTACATATAGCACAGCAAATCACAGTCAACACATTCTGTCAGTCAGTCAGTCAGTCTATCAGTCTGTCAGTCAGTCAGTCAGTCAGTCTGTCATGTATTTTTGTCATTTAGACCCAATACCTGACTCTCTTGTCATTTCTTTCTGGCCCCACACACACACACACACACACACACACACACACACACACACACACACACACACACACACACACACACACACACACACACACACACACACACACACACACACACACACACCACACACACACACACGTATTCGTGCTGTTACAACAGATCGAGGGTCTGACACAGGTGTGGCTGTGCTCTTTCTTGAGTCTTTCTGACTGAGTTTTGCTTTCGCCCGGTCATGCACAGGCAGCAGCACTGACGCAAACCAACGGCATGATGACCGTCCGTCACTGGCTAATTCATCGCCCATATTATTCATGTCACATAATTCCGGTGTCCAGTCCACCTCTCCGTCCTCTCTGTCTGTCAGGAGGCAACACAAGAGCGTTCGCCAAGCGTTACACGGCTTTACACGGGCCCCTGCATGCTCCCAGTACAGACCAGCGCTATAATAAGACAAGCAGCAGCATCAATGACCAAGTCTATGGGCTACACAGATCTGGATAGCCCACACAGCCCTCCTAGAAAAAAAAATCAATTAGTTCCCAACATCGCTGCACACGAATTGTAACAGTGCAGCGAAATTAAAGCATGTCCAATTAAACAGCCTAGTCATTAACGAACCCTATTAAGACGTTCACTCGGTTCTGTATGAAAATCCTTGGCAGAGTATAACGGCAATCCAATTGCATTCCCCATTGTCTGTCTCTCTCCCTCTCTTTCTCTCCCCTCCTCAGCCTCTCTGATCCAACACTGTAGCGACGCCGGCAGAGCAAGGATGCGGGTAATACTCACTCAGTTCGCCGCCAAAGAATTAGGGAACGACCGAGAAAACACTTTAGGACCCGACTGTCGACATGTCGTTCACGTTCAGCCGCACTCCTCTGGCTCTCTCTCTCTCTCTCTCTCTCTCCTCTCTCTCTCTCTCTCTCTCCCTCTCTCCCTCTCCCTCTCTCCCTCTCTGAGGCGGATGGGGGGGGGGACGTGATAAGACTGCAATGAGGTGGAGGAATAAAAAAAAACGGCAGAGAAAAACGGTTGGCTTTAGAATGCAGGTCGCTTCTCGCACTCCTCTCTCTCTCTCTCTCTCTCTCTCTCTCTCTCCCTCTCTCTCTCTCTCTCTCTCTCTCTCTCTCGCTCTCTCTCTCTCTCTCTCTCTCTCTCTCTCTCTCTCTCTCTCTCTCTCTCTCCCTCTCTCTGGAGCGCTCAACAGTGCGGGGAGGAGAGCTGCGGCACGGGACCGTGAACACAGCGAGTGATGCGCCCAATAATTCTACTACTGGGCTTTCATTGAGAAGAACCACCGCGTCTCGTCATTGCAAACAATTGGCTAATTAAAAGAAAAAGAAAAAAATGGGCACCAACGATCGAAGGCAACCCCCAGTTATTCACGCTATAATAAGGGGGATGGTGCGCGTCGTTATTATACCAGCAGCGCTCAGGGTGGATACTTAATTATTTGTACAGTATGGGTCTGTACCTCCTCACAAAAGGAGCCATGCAGTTCATCCTCATTATTCGTATAAGCAGATTATTGAGGACAAGTACGGCGGAGTCGCAACAGACAATGCATGTTGGCTGGGGCCTCCATAAACTTTCCCGGCACGTTGGCCCCCCATATGCAGCCTCGTAAAATACCCGGACCGTTCAGCTATACCGACAATAATTTATAATCTCATTAGTTTATTCATTTCTTCTTGCCCTTAAGCGCCGACGGATTTCGTGTGCGTGCGTGGCGCGTGGTGTCACGTGTGTGTGTGTGTGTGTGTGTGTGTGTGTGTGTGTGTGTGTGTGTGTGTGTGTGTGTGTGTGTGTGTGTGTGTGTGTGTGTGTGTGTGTGTGTGTGTGTGTGTGTGTGTGTGTGTGTGTGTGTGTGTGTGTGTGTGTGTGTGTGTGTGTGTGTGTGTGTTACCATGGCGACCCGTGCCAGCTGGCATCATTCATTGCACGCGCGCCATCGTGAGCGGGGAAAACTGTGGCTGACTTTTATGAGAGGAACGGCTCAGATTATGTGGAGAGGCCCGTCGGATCAGCGCGAGCATCATGGCCTACATGCATGCATGCTGGCTGCCATTCCAAATATGGAGGGGTTGAGTGGGCGCAACAGATGTCACGGAGATTCTGGACGAATCAAAGTTCCTTTTCTGGCCCTCTCCCCCAGCCAGCATTCCCCCACAGACCTAGCTAGCTAATCACAGCCTGCTGTACTGTAGTTTACATCAATACGGCCATTAAGTGGTAGTTATGGGGTCCAAAGGCCAACCTTTAACAGTTGTATGTCGGGAGCTAGGGCCCCTCAAGGCACACAGATGCAGTGGCGTTGGGGGAGGCATTCAGAGAGCATCCAAACATCAGTCAGTTCATGGCTGCATTGCATGGCCATATAATACGAAAATGATTTAATAAACAACATGTCTTGCACATTGCTGAGCTGAAAGTTCAATTCACAGTTCAATTTCACATTGATTTCAGCGTGCATTAAGGCGAATCACCTTGAGGTAATGGAGAGGCGCATCTCTCCGTTTCTCTCTCTATCTCTCTTTCACTCACTCACACGCACACATGCGCGTGCATGCAAACGCACGCACACACGTGTGCGCGCGCACACGCACGCACGCACCATCGTCTCCCTCAGGGGCGGATATAACATGTCCCATTTGGTGGGGCAAGAGAACATGTTGGAGGGGTAGAGAAAATGGTATGGGGCGGCTTTATCGCCCGTGGCGCGGAGCCGCAGCCATTTTCGGTTACAGAACTTTTATTAGTCAAGTAAAGCGTAAATAATAACATTAGTTGTTGAAGTTGCAACAGATTCACAGCATGCATAAAGCAAAAGGTCTGACTCAGAGAGTTTTCTGTTTTCAATGATAAATTATAAAATAAATAATAAAATAATACTGGTGGTTTAGTGGTGACACAGCTGTAGCAGTAGTAGTGTTTCAAATCATTTTAAATATAAGCACTTTAATTTGAAATATCCTGGGTTGTTTTGCATGGCATCATGTTTGGAGGGGCAGACTGGATATTTAGGGGGGCATTGCCCCCCCCCCCCCCACCCATACCCATGCCTAGATCCGCCCCTGTTCTCCCTCTCTCTGTACCTGCATGACTCTCCGTCTCCCTACAGCGATGGGGGGAGCTTTCCCTAGAGATTCCTATCAGAAACAGTAACAGAGATGGTTCCAGTAATATCAGGCAGATGTAGATGATGGTTATAGATTCCAGGCCTCTCAGGTGCATTAGGCCATATTACAGTCTCCCCACAAGGCTACTTAATGCTCATTGCAGTGGAAACAGGCTGGCAGACAGTAGGCCTGCATGCACATGCATATGCACATGATCATACAAATGGACACACACGCACGGCACGGCACTCACTCACTCACGCAGCCACGCACGCACGCATGCTGCACTGACGCAAGCACGCGCAAATCACAGGCGAACTAACTTGCAGCTTTACTTCCGTATCCAACGGGGCAATGCATTGCCCAGACAGAGGTGTTTGAGTTTGCCCATCAGCATCTCAGGGAGTGAGATATTATTTCCACCAGTCTAATTGCTAATGCCAGGAACATGTGCAGGTGTAATGTGATCTCATAGGCCTGCAGGTTATAAAGGCTACTACAGCTCAGAGTATTACAACACCCGCACTGTAGAGAAGAAAAAAAAAACCTTGCACAGAGAAACACCCGGCCGTGCACCTCCCCAACTCCCTGCACAGAGCAGTGTTGGTCGGCGAACCATGGAAGCTCCCTAAATTAAGAAAACAAACAGACAGGAACTAGGAGGAGATGGTTATCAGGTGTCATCAGATACCTGTGTGCCTGTTCTCCTGGGACAGGAGCCGCTCTGAGCACATAAAGTACTTTTTTAGAGCGCATTGACGGGGTCTCTAAAGTAGGGGATCTATTTATATTGGCCTAGTGCTGCCTGTGGAGCTGTCCGGTGCTGAAATGGATGGGGTTTCTTGCTGTTTCATTTCAGCCGCTTCTCTTCCTCCATATCGCCTTATCTTCCTCCTCCTTGTTATATCCCCCCTTCCAACCCTTTTGTCAGATCGCTCTTTGATTTCTTACTTTTCCCACATCGTTCCTTCCTATATATCCTAACTGTACATATTGTATGTTTATATTGATCCGCCTTTTACTGCAGAATTACCCTGCAGAATTAAGCTGTATGAGCTGAATATCATATCTGACCTTACCTTACCTTACCTTAACTAACCATCCTTTTTTATTTCCTCCCTACTTATGACAATTGACAACTCAGGCAGTTAGCAGATGCTCTTTATGCAGAGTGACTTACAAAAGTGCAAGGTCATGCAGAGATGCCAAGCACAATGAACAACAGCAGGGCAAGCGGCCATGGAATTCTAATTCCACAGCTGGGTTTTGTGATGTGAGAAAGGAAGAGGGTATGCTAGCTATCATGGCAGCAATTTAGGTCAGTCATTAAAGTATTATAATGCATCACTGTCTTGTGTCTTAGAACAGCACACCTCTCATCTATCTGTCTCTCGTGCCTTCTTTTTTTAAAGTTCCGTCAGTTCAGTGTCGAGCACAATTTTCTTTGATTCCTTCTTTCCCACCCTTAGGCCTGTTCGCCTGTAATTTTTTCCTTGGATGCTCCACCTCCTCCTCCGACTAGTCAGGCAGTGGCCAGCCCAAGCTGCAGCTCTCTCTCCTAACCCTTGCCTAAGGTACTGCACGTGTTCTTGTTCATAAGAAGTTGTCCTGTGGGACGCACAGGCGCGTGCGCACATATGGAACTACACGCATACACGGACACTACAGTATGTTGTGTGTATGTCCTTGCACACACTTATATAATTTAAAATGCCATATACCCACACATAAATGGCCACACTCACTCATGTCTCGCAGAACAAAAACATTGTTCGGGCACGCTCGCCTCACACATGCATGCACGCACACATATTGTACATATGCATGCATGCTGCACAAAGAGCCAGGGGTCACACCATACGCGTTGTTGACAGACTGGTGGAGTTCCTCCTCAACACATGGTTTTGCTATTCTGTTGGGCCCACAGTCTCTCATTACTCACTGCTCTGAGGCAATCAGCAAGGCAAGGGCACACTGTACCCAGAATAAAGGGAAGAAAGAGGAAAAGAAGAGGGGGAGCAGAAAGCAAGAAGAAGACAATGACCCGTGGGAATTAGAGGAGTGTGAGGGCTAGCGAGATGTAAACGGGTAGTGGAGAGAGGGGAAAGGACAGAGGGAGACGATCACATAGATAAGGGAATAGATGGAGCAGGAGAGAGAGTACAGGACGGAGGAGGGATGGTGATGTAGCCAGAAGCGCAGGTGGTTCTGTCATTAGCTCCAGATTAAAGGAGAGGGCAACTCCAGAGGACTCACCTCTGATTCACACACTGGTACTGCAGGCAAGGACAAGCCTCTGGGGAGACAAGAAACACACACTCGCACGCACACATGCATGCATGCATGCAAACACACACGCATGCACACAAGCGTGCAGGCACACACGCATGCAAACACATGCACATGTACACAAACATATACACACCCACATCCATGTGCATAGACCTGTATAGCATGTATACATTATACACGTCCAAGTTCACATGCGCGCACACACACACACACACACACACACACACACACACACACACACACACACACACACGCACACACACGCACACGCACACATCCATGTGCATAGACCTGTATATGTATTGGCATGTATACATTATATGCATATACTGTATGTATACACGTCCAAGTTCACATGACACATGCACACACTTGTGCACACACACACACACACACACACACAACACACACACACACACACACACACACACACACACACATGCATGTGCACGCACGCACACGCACACGCACACGCACACACACACACACACACACACACACACACACACACACACACACACACACACACACACACACACACACCACATACGCACACATTCACATGCATATATGCACATACAGGTCCACATGCTGACAGTGATCCACATAGAACACCCACAGGCTCACATGCTTCCACACTGGAGCACACAAACACACACTCCCAAAGATGCACTATGTGACTCACAAGGATATGCAGACTCCCACACAGATCCATGCAGGCACACACGCATGCGCACACGCACACAAGCATGCATGCATATAGTATATATGCAGACATGCACGCACGCAGTCGCACACTCACGCGTAGGGAGATGCACGCCACACACCTACACACACATCACCGAGTTAATTAATGAAACCTCCTGTTTTAATTAGGATTTAAAATCAGTTGCTATGGGAACCTTGCCCCCTCTGAATGTTAGGTAAAGGCAGAGTTGTGTGCAGCTCCCGCATGCCTCCCGATGACTCCACGGGAGGCTGTCCAGGAGGGAGACTCAGAGACATTAATACCAACAATGATTCAGCTGACTGATTCTACATTGCATTTTCACACAGACATTTTCTTTCTCTTGAGAAGCCTGGGGTGCCTTATCTGAACTTCAATTTGGACTTGGTCAGAGAAGGGCACATGAGTATAGCGGGGGAAAAAAGAAAAAATCATTACTACTGGCACCGCAACTATAGCGTGGACAATATTTGTACAATATGTTTCTATGAAAGAGCAGGGATGTTGACATTATGGGAAGGAAAGGTTAAGTATATTTAAAGGCCTGTCCATGCCGTGCCATTGGATTTTTGTCAAGACCCACACTAGTATACTATAGCTGGGTTTTCTTTCACTCCTTTTCTTTGAGTTTGTGTTCTTGACCTGCCGTCATAGCTTTTCATATAATGCAATGTTAATGGCTGATGAAAGCATTGCTTTCAATCACAATTTCACAAGCCCTGTTAAAGCAGGGGTTTTCAACAGGTGGTCCGGGGACCACTAGTGGTCCTTGAAAAGGTTCCAGGTGGTCCCCAGGCTAAATGATGGAAAGTTGGTTAACCAGATGTAACTCTTGAGAATTTTTACACTCTCGCGAGTTAAAATATTCGTCATCTGAATTAGCACCACTTAATTAAGACGTTTGCAAAATCCAGCGTGGAATTGTGGATAAAACCAAAAGAAATCTTTAATTTTAGGTCTTTGGTGAACAAATGTAATCAAATGGTGGTCCGTGGCTCAAATGCTGAATGAATGGTGGTCCCTGGTGTCAAAAAGGTTGAAAACCCCTGTGTTAAAGTACTGTACAAGCCTTTTACCACATTGTCTCCCCAATTTAGTCATTATGCCAGATAATTCCTCCCCCAGCATATTTCTGTGCCGTCACTGCTGGCTCAGCCGGCAGTAAGGAGCCCCCACCGGGAAGACATAGAGACCTCCTGCCCCCCCTCACCCCTCACTGACAGGTGCCGTCCCAGCATGTATGTGTAGTGACAAATGTCAGCCTCTGCGGTTGTCTTCCCTCCCACGAACACAGTCCACCATGTTCGCATATAGATGCTCGACAAAAGCTGGATGCACCGTGGTGAAACAGCGGTTGTACAGTGACTTTTTTTTTCCGCTCAAAGTTTGGCACGCCACTCCTCCCATTTTTTTTCCCGCATGCACCCGAGCCATGTGCCAAATCGACCGCCTTCCTTGGGAGTTGTCACTAAACGGATTGTGTTGCACATCTTTATTGCTTTGCGGGTGGGAGGGGGGACTTGGGAAAGTAATCTTGTAACGTGTACTGTAATATATTATTCTTTGATTCTAGTAATAAGTAATGTAATATTATTGCTTTTCTTAAGGTGTCATAAGTAAAGTAAAGATATTACTCTCCTAAGTAATATTGCTCAACGTTGCTCATGACAATACTTTTAATTACGCCACCGTTACATCATTGTTGCAAAAGCTTGTAAGCTTCTATAAGTAAGACCCACACAGAAGAAAACCCTTTACCTGTACTTTTTGTGGTGGTAAAATCACTTTTTACCCATAAAACTGAGATGTGATAATAAATGTCACATCACAGGTTTAAAAAGTTTTCACCTACCTAACCGAATTGATTCTGATTCTGTTGTGAAGTTAAGAAGGTGAAAACGTGTGACAATAAAGATGATTCTGAAACCGCATGCTTGTGAAAAGTAAAGTGTTAAAGTGTTCCATTTTTGCCTTATTTGTGCCGCCGCTTCTATTTCTCTTGTTTATCCCGTGTAAGCTCTCTGCTGACCTGAAAATGCATTTTCTGTTTGTTCCTTTGAAAACAAAGGAAATCACTTACTTAAGACGATATAAATACATGGAATAACCTCAACAGCTTGCGTGCTGTTTGAGAGTATTTGAATGACAGCTTTTGACAGCTTCTGTTTGTCACAGTTAGGAAATAAAGTTAACGTTTAAAGTCCTACTAGTTGTCAACTACATTGTTGTGATATGTTCCCTGCATCTGATCCATCTCTTGGAGTGCTACTACACTTCCGGCTAGAGGCAATTTATCTTGGACAAAAAAGTCTTAAATGGAATACCTTAGCAGCTTGATTAGTGATTAATAGGGCAGACCTTTAAATCCTGTTCTTTAAAAGAATGTTCCATTGCTTTTTTCAGTTCAATCTGATAGCCACAGTGTGAGGCGGAACCCTGGCATTGATATAGGTGTAACTATACTGCCAATATTAACAAGAGTCTGCACAACACACCTTTTTCCATTAGTGAATGACTTATGCAGCCTGTATTTTCTGCACCAAAAGCAATAATAACAGTCCACATAGTTTTGACTGACAAGCCAAAAGACCCAACATTGCCCACTCTTAGAAGAAGGTGGGGGCGGGGGGCAAGAGAACATGTTGGAGGGGCAAGAGAAAATGGTATGGGGGCAGCTTCATCGCCGATGAAGTTGCACCCATACCATTTTCGGTTACAGGACTTTTAGCATCAATAACAACATCAGTTGTTGTTGAAGTTGCAACAGACACGCAGCACGCATAAAGCTAAAGGTCTGACTCAGAGAGTTTTCTGTTTTCAATGATAAAATGCTGTTGGTTTAGGGGTGCCAAAATTGTAGTTAGTTAGTAGCAGTGGTAGTGTTTCGAATCATTTTAAATATAAGCACTTTTGAAATATCTTGGGTTGTTTTGCATGGCATCGTGTTTGGGGGCGCAGACTTGGTATTTAGGGGGGCATTGCCATGCCTAGATCCGCCCCTGTACCACATTTCCTTCACTTGTTCATATGTTGCCTAAAGGTCAACAGAGGTGAAAGATAGACAAAATCAAAACCAAAGGAAGATGCCATGCATGGTCTGGTCTGGCAACCTCCAGGATACAGCATTGCAGGAATGTCTTCTTGTGTGACAGACTCTACACACTAGGTTGTTATGGTTGCAGAGCAGACGGTGTTTATCACCTCTTGCTGCCGACAGAGGCCCGGGGGCAAATCTGATTGGCCTCAGAGCAAAAGAGAGCGTTAGTAAGTGAGGGGGAGGAGTGAGGACACATTGGCACTGGCAGACAGACAGGAGGGCTGGAAATGAATGCCAGCATGCTGCACAGGGGCGGATGTAACATGTCCCATTTGGGGGGGGGGGGCATGTTGGAGGGGCAAGAGAAAATGGTATGGGGGCGGCTTCATTGCCCATGTCGCTTCGCGCCACGGGCGATGAAGCCGCCCCCATACCACCATTTTCGGTTACAAGACTTTTACAGGACTTTTATTAGTCAAGTAAAGCATCACTAATAACATCAGTTGTTGTTGAAGTTGCAACAAACTGCAGCATGCATAAAGCTAAAGGTCTGACTTAGAGAGTTTTCTGTTTTCAATGATGAAATGCTGTTGGTTTACTGGTGCCAAAATTGTAGTTAGTAGCAGTAGTAGTGTTTCAAATCATTTTAAATATAAGCACATTAATTTGAAATACCTTGGGTTGGTTTGCGTGGCATCATGTTTGGGGGGGCAGACTGGGTATTTAGGGAGGCATTGCCCCCCCATGCCCATGCCTAGATCCGCCCCTGATGCTGCAGTCTGCGGAGGAGGAGCTGGGCACAAGGGTCAAATTGGACAAATGTCACTATGGCTTATTATTGGATGCAGCCGTGTTTCGAAGCATCTGCACTGATGCATGATGTAAATTCCTAAGACTTTGTCTTTTAGACTTTTGAATCTCACTGGATTTCTCCCAGTGGCCTACTAAAGCTGCAGACCTTTAACATGGGTAAGAACATGTAAATCTGTAGCCTTTGAAATAAACCTGCTACGGCAGTCTGAATACAGCCCTGAGTTCAGGGGCGGATCCAGGCATAGGCATGGGGGGGCAATGCCCTCCTAAATGCCCAGTCTGCCCCACCAAACATGATGGCATGCAAACGATATTTCAGTGCTTATATTTAAAAGTATTTGAAACACTACTGGAAATGGTATGGGGGCGGCTTCATGAAGCCACCCCCTTACCATTTTCTTCCGCTCCCCCAATTGGGAAATGTTACATCCGCCCCTGCCTGAGTTAGAAGAACAAAAGAACCATCCTCTCAGATCCTAATCAGTTATTTTCAACCATTGGCCCACAATTTATTCTGCAGTTTAGTCAGAGACCACCATTAGATTCAGGCTTACTCTCAGATGCAAAACACTCCCGATTTAAAGAGCTGATTCTTTTTCAGCTTTTCCCAATTTAACTGGGTCTGGGGATTAACTGGAACCCCCTCAAAGACTACTGATGGTCCCCAGACCACTGGTTGAAAACCACTGGTCTGATGAAAGTTTGCACCCTTACCAGCCAGGCACCATGCATGCTTCATAGCCTACGTCTGCCCTCTAGCGGCTCCCAGAGACGTCAGCGATTACAATTAAGAATTCAAAGGGACGTCATGTTTGTAAAATAGAGAATTCTACAACATTGCCTTTAATTCTATACATGAGGGCTGCTGTGGTTCGACGTCATACATAGTCATGGCGCAATAACCAAGCAAGCAGCCTGTGTGTGTGTGTGTGGACATAACAAAATAGATGTTTATTGCAGAGTCACTGATCGTTCGCAACTAACCTTACAAAGTGCTTCCTGTTCTGTTCTGTGTTAAACGTGTTAAATAAATAATAAGCACCACAGCTCATTTCACACCTCCACAGACATGTGGAGTCACCAACATAAGGCCACGCCCTGTGGGTGTTACCTTTCGCTGCTCTGACCAATCGCAAGCCGCTATGTTGAACCTTTGCCACTTCTCGGCGAATCACAGCGCTCCTTCCTGGTACGTGGCCATCCTACCCTAAAAGTTAAGGCCCCTCCGGTGACAACTATCAAGAAGAAGGAAGGTAACTATGGATGCATTGTTGTTACCGCTGTAGTGGATTGACTAGAAATAAAAAGGCTAATAAACGTATCTGGCCGTGGCGCTTGAAATAAACGCCACACAGCTAGTCAGATACATACTAGTATCCCGGCATTAGCATGAATTACATCTCATGTCGACACTGACAGTGGATTTACTGTTAGCAGCACCTAGCATCCTTTTATGCGCTGCTGTAGCAATAAAGATCTACATTTTGGGATACTTCTCTGTATCCACAGCATTACATAGTCTGTTAAATACTGATCTTTCGTCGCTTGTATTGCTCTGCTGTAGATATGCCGTCCTCCCCGGAGCAGATAATAAAAGATTAACCCCGCAGGTTTGGTTGCAATGCATGCATGGGAGTACATTTTAGCTGACACAGAGCTGAATAGGGCGAAACCACCAGACAGCCCGCTGTATGAATAGACGCATTGTCATATGGACGTGTCTGTCTTGTCATTGTGGTTTAGTGACCGTTTATGGCGATTCATGATCAAAAAGATAACGTGACGTGTCCTAGAACTCTTCTGTAGTCAGAGGAAACATTGTTTCGCTCTGGTCACAACAACAGACACAACTGTCTATAGTATAGTAAGGTCTAGGTTTACATTTTGGTGTCAGCCAGCCTCAGCATTAACCATAGCCCTGTTGAGGGCCACAACACGCTGCGTCTGGGCTGCTCTGGGCCGTGTATTACCACCTGTGACAGCCGCTGCTGCTGCTGCTGCTGCTGGCTGTCCCGTTGTTTGTGGTCGCGCATCATCATCGGTGCTGTCCTCCCGCAGTCAACCATCGACGTCTCTGCCGAGGATGCAGAGGAACTCTCTAGCGTCTGGTTCTGCCGCGGCCCCGTCGGTGCAAGCAGGTGTAGGTGGCTCAGACGACACGGAACCCATGGCCCTGGAGGAGGCCCAACAAGCAGCAGCAGCAGCAGCAGCAGGAGAGGACAACGTCGGGGACAGCGACATCGTCAAGTCACCCAGTGACCCCAAACAATACAGGTAAATGGCACCATAACACGTTAACTGTGTGTGTGTGTGTGTGTGTGTGTGTGTGTGTGTGTGTGTGTGTGTGTGTGTGTGTGTGTGTGTGTGTGTGTGTGTGTGTGTGTGTGTGTGTGTGTATTCATATTCGAGTCGGGCATGCCCAAATATAGCTGCAATGCAACTCTAGGTTGTTTTTATAGTGGGATGAATCTACCATCCAGTGACTCCCCAATAACAAAAGAAATCACACATTTCCTCCTTGTTTTACATAGTAATCTTGTTTACAACAAATCCACGTAGGGCAGCAATGTCATTTTGGGGTTATATACAGGTATACAGTTTCTCTCTACAATAAATATCCTCTAAAAAACAACAACAGCAAGGTGTATGTTATTTTTATTTCACCAAGAATAGGGATGCTTTAGTCCTCATGGGTATCAAGAAAAACAATCTTGTTCCAGTACACTCGCTCAGCCATCCAAACTTGCCTGAAACAGATAGTTCTCGTGATGATCATTTTCATAACAGATTGAGGACACTATTGTGAAATTGCTAGAATGGCAGTTGCATCATCTGAAAGCACACTCTGTTACATCACTGGCAAGGCACGATCCAGGGTTTGTATAATACATGTGCATAATTGGAATTTGGAAACGGAGCCACCCAGACTACAAGGGGGTCATATTATGCCGTGTGCATCACTTTTGATTGTCCTAGATTCCCGAAGTTACAGAACTGCAGCTAAAATTGGAAACAGTTAATTATTTATTTTTAACCTTAAGATTTTGTAACTTTGCAGGTACATTGAACTGGAGAATGGGCTGAGAGCTCTCCTCATCTCCGACTACAGCGGCCCAACGGCGGGAGATGACGATTCAGAAGGAGAGGAGGATGGCGAGGAGGAGGAGGAGGATGGCGACTCCGGTGAGGGAACGGAGGACGAGTCTGAGGAAGAAGACAACGAGAAGGACAGCGACTTTGAGGACGACGACGAGAACGAGGGGAAAAGGAAGAAGGCAAATTCAGAAAAACAGGTACCTCGGATCAATTACCTCAATTTGTAGTTTTAGATTTTACCCCTTTGTGTACTGAACGCGTGTGGGGTTTTGGCGTTGAAAAATAGCAGATCTACAAGCTCATATCGCGCCACTCGGTGGCGCAATATGAGCTTGTAGTTCTGCTATTTTTGAAAAATTGTGAAAATGTGCTGCAAATCTCTGAATACACTATTTTGGAAGCAAACATTTTTAACTCAAATCTTTGCTTCTGGGGGATCCCTAGAACAACATGTTTTTAGATGAGGTTCTGCAGCTAAATAATAGATATTTCTGGGGGTCCTTCCTATGAAATATGTTAAGCATCACTGACACAGAAAGAGATTTTTCCAGAAAAACTAGAATCTCGCGCCAGGGACTAGAATTTAGTGTCACAAACTAGAATTTAGTGTCATGGACTAGAATCTAATGTCAGGAACTAGAATCTAGTGTCAGAAACTGGAATCTAACTTCAGAAATTACAGTCTACTGAGAGGAACTAGAATCTACCGTGGGGGACTCGAATCTGGCATGAGGAACTAGAATCTAGCGTTGGAAACTAGAATCTGATCAGGACAAAATGGGTTAATTACCTCAATTTGTAGTTTTGTAGATTTTAACCCCTGAATGTAAGACAGGTTATGATCTTTATGTCTTAGATGTGTTGATATGGGAATGTTGGCGTGAGACCAGATTGGACAGTCTTTTTTTTTTCTTCTTGTGTGCAACCTGAGCTCTACTCCAAATGTACACTTGTTCTTAGCAGCCTTTATGTATACAGCCCAAAGATTATTGATCAGATGTTTATCCACCTGAACCCAGGCATCCTTATTATGCGGGAACATTCGCCATAAGAAGTTCTACAATCTAAAAACATCACCATGTTATGTTGGCTAAGCTTGTAGATCTGCTAACAGATTTGGTGTTGTGGAGGAATATAGTGTGCCGACTCGGCACACTATATTCCTCCACAAGACCAAAACTAGCCAAAAGTCGGCACTGCCGAGTTTTAGCTTAAATATCTGAATTGCTTAAGTGGTTAACCCAAGAAATCCATAGCTTCATATCCTGTCTGTCTGTGTGTCTGTCAGTCTGCAGCAGCATTATGTGTAGGAGTTGGCAGCTTCAGTGACCCCAGTGACCTTCCAGGCCTTGCACACTTCCTTGAACACAGTGAGTAGAAAACTCACTTAGTTCTCACTAAGTCACTAATGCTCATTATAAGATTGGACCATTTCCATCTACTCAATCTGCATGTCCGGCGGATTCTACTGAAAATCAATTGAGTATTCCCACTAGGCTGCTTATTAAGCCGAGTTTCTCGACCAGGCATGTTGGCCGACTGACTTGATAAGCATCCTCAGCCCCGCCCCGACTGCATCGCAAGCGCGTCGCGATGCAGTCCGTTTTAACGCACATTTGGCTAATTTATTGCAGTTGTTGTGGCCAATATACTCGCCTCCTCTAACCTTAGCCCTAACTGCAAGCATGTCGCCATGCTGACACAGGGCTTAAAACAAGGCAGCCGACAGGCCACACTGATTGATTCTGGGCTTTGTCTTATCAATGCAATCGTGTCGGTTGGCTCCCAGACCACATGCCTTGTTGATAAGAACGGCTAATAAGCAGCCTCCTGGGAATTATCGCTTGATAGCGGTCGAAGTGGATGGCATGTCAGGGATGTGGTGTGGACAGTTCTAAAACATGCCTGTTTCTCTTCCTGAAATAGAAGTAATTGTACTTACGTTGATATAACATAAAAAATGTTGTTGATGTCATCGGTAGAAAGGTTTCAGAGCAAGTGTCTCATGGGAATTGGGACCATCCTAATGTCCATCTTCTTTCACTCTTCTCTCCCAGTGGTGTTCATGGGTAGTGAGAAGTATCCATCAGAGAATGGATTTGATGCCTTCCTGAAAAAGCATGGTGGGAGTGACAATGCCTCCACTGACTGTGAGAGGACTATCTTCCAGTTTGACATACAGAGGAAGCACTTCAGAGAGTCTCTGGACAGGTAAGGAAGGACTGAATGAATGAATGGTTTATTTTGGTGCTTTGCAGTTACATTCCATTTTCAAGCCTCTAGTTAGTAAAGCATACAGTATTCTAGCACCAAAAAGGTCTAGGCTGAAGCCAAAGCTTATATTGCCTAGCCTAGGAAGGACTAGAGAGCTTTAGTTCAAAGAGAGTCATAACTAGTAGGGTGGAAAGTTATGCATAGAAAAGTCAGAAACAACGGAAAATTGACCGAGGGAGAAAACACATTTAGTAGGGTATGCATTCGCCACTGTTGCCCATTTTGAAATATTCAGTGAACCATATCCAAACACTTTACGTTACAATACACTAGAGATTTTTGCGATTCCACCTAAACTGCGTTTTATTATAGTCAATTATGTCTGGGTCGATTCAGATCCAGTTATCATGGGTCCCTGATCTGTTTATCGTTATGCAGTATTTGTAATATTTAAGTGGGATATTGCAGGAGAGAAAAGAATGAATGAAGTAACCTGTGATGATGACTACGATGCCTAGTGGTCAGATTCCTGCTGCACAAAATAATGGGAAAAAAACGTTTAAGCTGCGCATATGTGACTGGCTGGCAGATTGAGTGAGAATATCATAGGTTTGCAATCATGGATAAATTCTTCAGCGAAGAGACCATGCAGTTTAAATTCATATTGTAGGCTGTTATGTGGCTTCTAAATTCCATTATGAAGTAGTCACTTGCATTGCTGATTCTTAATATCAATTTAATTTTTTGGGTCTGTCAGGTCCATATAATACTCAACAGTCAGTGACCGCACTGTAATATCTCTGAACAAATTTCACAGGTCCAGTTAGGGTTCTGAGTTGTCATTTAAAATAATGAAATTGAATCTCGGAATGAGTTTAATGGAACCATTACGCCTTACGTCCCTCATTTAAAAAATGTCAGAACCATTTAGATCTCGGGAGTAATCATTAACATTCGGATCTGTCATTCTGAACCTGTGAAGACCTCGTCGGACTTGATAGCAATCACATACCAGTCGCATCGAAATTGCCTGTGAAAAACTAGGTCAGAGTTGGAGAGGAGAAGTGAATCGTGTGTGTGTGTGTGTGCGCGTGTGTGTGTGTGTGTGTGTGTGTGTGCGTGTTGTGTGTGTGTGTGTGTGTGTGTGTGTGTGTGTGTGTGTGTGTGTGTGTGTGTGTGCGCGCGTGCGTGCGTGCGTGCGTGCGTTACAATCATATAGTGATAATAACCTTCTGTTTTGTTTTTATTCTCTTTTTGAGCAAATTAATATTCAGACAGCACATGCGTGCTGTCTGAATGATGATGGCATGCAAAACAACCCAAGATATTTCAAATTAAAGTGCTTATATTTTAAATGAT
Source organism: Benthosema pterotum (assembly GCA_039105355.1). NCBI lineage: Eukaryota > Metazoa > Chordata > Actinopteri > Myctophiformes > Myctophidae > Benthosema > Benthosema pterotum. Next base: position 10,847,897 of record CM076980.1, on the reverse strand, counting down.
TTGAAACACTACTACTGCTACTAACTAACTATAGTTGTGTCACCACTAAACCAACAGCATTTCATCATTGAAAACAGAAAACTCTCTGAGTCAGACCTTTAGCTTCATGCATGCTGCATGTCTGTTGCAACTTCAACAACAACTGATGTTATTATTGATGTTTTACTTGCCTAATAAAAGTCCTTTAACTGAAAATGGTATGGGTGCGGCTTCATCGCCCGTGGCGCGAAGCGTCAGGGGCGATGAAGCCGCCCCCTTACCATTTTCACCTGCCCCCCCCAATTGGGACATGTTATATCTGCCCCTGCCTGAAGTGTTGTTTTGTCTGTCTGGTGTGGACCCTGATTCGTCTGCTGTACCCCCTGTGCAGATGGGCTCAGTTCTTCATCTGCCCCCTGATGATCAGAGATGCCATCGACAGGGAAGTGGAGGCTGTGGACAGTGGTAAGGCTAATCTGGAGGTAGTGAGGGGGTGGGTTAAATACTGTTTGTGCCTCTGCTCACTACATCTCTTTGTTGGGTATCATTTGGAGCCTTTTAAGGCTTTAATGATACTTTTTCAAATTGATACTTAAAGCAGCATTATAGAAAAAATATATATATACTGTATATATACAGTATATATATCTGAATAGATTTTATGTTGGCATACCGAACGGTACATATGGTAGTGTATGTTAATACAATTATAGAGCAGGCAGGCTCTATGAGCTCATTGCTAAAAAAAAATCAGAATCGTGCAGGAAACCGGGTTCAAAGCCGGGGTAGGAGAGGAAATTTACTGTGCAGCAGGTATTTGCTTGATGTGCTAAGTGAAGGTGTATATCATAGTTGTTGGACAGAAATTATATTTTAACTTGTGCTTTTTTCCTAAATTAAATAGAAAATAGACAATCTCACTGTCTCATCGTGATGTGAAGTTTTCCATTAGCTGAAAGTGAAGAATTGCAATCTTCTCATCTCATCGTGACCTCAGCATTTTCCATTTCCTGAAAAAAAAAAAATTGAAAGTCAAATAAGGTTTCCTCCTGACTACACAGATGATATGCTGTGCACTCGCGTTGTGTGTCTGACTCTTTCACATGCAAGTGTAGCAAGCATGTTATTCCTTTTCTGCCTTTCGCGTCTTTTCTCTGATCTCAAATGAAGCAGGAATTGCATTTACATCTACACTACACTCCCGTCTCCACAGTATATCACTTTACAATGTAACCCCCCTCTATCTCCCCTCTCCATTTCTTTCTCCCACTCGTCTCTCTTTCAGAGTACCAGCTGGCTAAGCCATCAGACTCCCACAGGAAGGAGATGCTGTTTGGCAGTCTGGCCAAACCTGGACACCCTATGGGTAAATTCTGCTGGGGTGAGTAAACATTTCCACCAGGACAAGTAATAGACTGAGAGCCATCCCAGCGTGGAGCTTTGGAGTACGATCAGCAGTTACAAATGGCACCGCTGAGACTGAAAAACCAAGACGCTCTCTTGATGGTTTCTGTCCAGCTGTTACAGTGAGGAAAATAATTATTTGATCCCCTGATGATTTTGTAAGTTTTCATGATTAGAAAGAAATGAGCACTCTGTCATTTTTATGGTACCTTTATTTAAACAAATAGAGACAGAATATGAACAAAAATGTCCATAATAAAATAATATTTAAAGGTTATAAATTAATTTGCGTTAGAGCTCGAGAAATAAGTATTTGATCCCTAAGCACAACCTGACTTAGTACTTAGTGGAGAAACCCTTGTTGGCAAGCACGGAAGTCAGATGTTTCTTGTAGTTGGTCACCAAGTTTGCGCACATCTCAGGAGTGATTTTGGCCCACTCCTGGTTAGATCTTCTCTCCAAATCCTGAAGGTTTCGAGGCCGTTGCTTGCAAACTCGAAGCTCGAGCTCCTTCCATAGATTTTCTATAGGATTAAGGTCTGGAGACTGGCTTGGCCACTCCATGAGCTTAATGTGCTTCTTCAAGACGCATCTTTAGTGCTCTGGCTGAGGGAAGGAGGTTCTTGTCCAAGATGTTGCAGTGCATGTCTCCATCCATCGGCCACAATGCAGTGAAGTTGCCCTGTACCCTTAGCAGAGAAACAGCCCCAAAGCATAATGTTTCCACCTCCATGCCTGACGACGGCCATGGTGTTGTTGTTAATGATTTGAAGGCAGCTGGGACCACAGTCACCAAGAAAACCATTGGTAACACAGTACACCATAACGGATTGAAATCCTGCAGTGCCCAGCCATGTCCCTCTGCTCAAGAAGGCGCATAGAGGCCCGTCTAAAGTTCACCAATGAACACCTAAATGATTCAGACCAGGCTGCGGGGAAGGTGATGTGGTCAGAAGAGATCAAAATTCAACTCTTTGGCATCCATTTGACTTGTTGTGTTTGGAGGGAGAGAAATGCTGAATACAAACCCAACAACACCATCCCCACCGTCAAGCATGGAGGTGGAGACATTATGCTTTGGGGCTGTTTCTCTGCTAAGGGTAGAGGGCAACTTCACCGCATTGTGTGGCCGATGGATGTGGCCATGTACCGCAGGATCTTGGACAATAACCTCCTTCCCTCAGCCAGAGCACTGAAGATGGGCCGTGGCTGGGTCTTCAGCATGGCAACGACCCAAAACATACGGCCAAGGCAACAAAGGAGTGGCTCACGAAGAAGCACATTAAGCTCATGGAGTGGCCTAGCCAGTCTCCAGACCTTAATCCTATAGAAAATCTATGGAGGGAGCTCGAGCTTCGAGTTGGCAAGCAACGGCCTCGAAAACTTCAGGATTTGGAGAGAAGATCTAACCAGGAGTGGGCCAAAATCCCTCCTGAGATGTGCGCAAACTTGGTGACCAACTACAAGAAACGTCTGACTTCCGTGCTTGCCAACAAGGGTTTCTCCACTAAGTACTAAGTCAGGTTGTGCTTAGGGATCAAATACTTATTTCACGAGCAATAACGCAAATTAATTTATAACCTTTAAATATTATTTTCTTATGGACATTTTTGTTCATATTCTGTCTCTGTTTGTTTAAATAAAGGTACCATAAAAATGACAGAGTGCTCATTTCTTTCTAATCATGAAAACCTACAAAATCATCAGGGGGTCAAATAATTATTTTCCTCACTGTTAAGTGTCTTGTCTTTTATGGCCGCCCTCTTTGACTCCCTCTTTAACATCATCAGGAAATGCCCAGACGCTGAAGCACGAGCCAAAGAAGAAGAACATCAACGTGTACAAGCGTCTCCGTGCCTTCTGGAAGAGACACTACTCTGCCCATTACATGACGCTAGCTGTGCAGTCCAAAGGTCAGAGCACTTCCATTCACTGTATCAGTGGTTTTCAACCTTTTTTCATACCACCAGGGCCCTCTATTTATGCAGCATTTAAGCCACAGAGGACCACCGTGTGAGGACAATTTAGCCCCACAGACCCCAAAACTAAAGATTTCTTTTGCTTTCGTCCCAACAATTCGATTTCGGAGAAAATAAAACCCTTACAGATCATACATTCTTCCACATTAGTTGTGTAGAGTTGGTGGATGGTGAATTTACGTGAATTTAACGTGAATTTATGGTGATTTACGCTCTCAAAGAGTTACATTTGGTTAACAGACTTTCCATCATTTAGCCTGGGGACCACCTGGAATCCTCTCAGGGACCACTGGTGGTCCCCGGACCACCGGGTGAAAACCCCTGCACTATATTATTCTATTTACTGTCTCATACTGTCACTAGTTGTTTAGTACCATAGAGCAGGGTTTTTCAACCTTTTTGACACCAGGGACCACCATTTATTCAGCATTTGAGCCACAGACCACCATTTCATGACATTTTCACCCCAAAGACCGAAAACTAAAGAATTCTTTTCGTTTTGTCCACAACTCCAGGCTGGATTTTGAAAATGAAACAGAGTAGCCCTCTTAATTAAGTGGTGCTAATTCAGATAATGAATATTTTAACTCTAGAGAGTGTAAACATGAAACCAAATGGACCCGCAAGGGTCCATTTGGTTTCATTTTTACATTCTCAAGAGTTACATTTGGTTAACCAACTTCATTTAGCCTGGGGACCACCTGGAACCCTCTCGGACCACTGGTGGTCCCCGGAACACCTGTTGAAAACCCCATAGAGGGATGCATTCATACAGACTAGGTGTTATTGACATGTAAACATTTTCAGAGTTCCAAATGGATAAACGGACACTGAGGATTATATCAATGGCTGTGTAGATTATAAATGCTTAAGCAACGATTATCCTAATTTTAATCAACCTCAAAGTACTAATCCCTGACAAATCATGAAGATTAGTATCTCTCATGGAAGTGCAAACAGAAAAATTGTCTCTACATGGTGCACTCAAGAAAATGGCAGAGTCTAACTCCTCACCAATGAATGACAAAGCCGTTGATGCACCACACTTTTTAAATGATCCATTAATTACCATGCATGCAAGTGTAGCATTTGTTTGTAATTAGGGATTCGTTTTCATTGGGGAGGCCATATGCTGTGCGATGCTGGGTGACGGAAGAACATTGGTAGAAATTGATTATGTTGAAATCCATCTGCATGGGGCATTCTACCACTAGTTTAATCGGTACAAATAGGTTTTTAATTTCCTTGAAATAGCCTGACCGCCTGGGGCAAACTGTAGACACGAGTCTAGTTTGTTCCTCCTTAAACTGTCCTCAGATATATGCTTCAACAGGGCGAAGCAATTCAAGCAACATCCTGTACACAGCATACATCTAGTGACTGTTCAATCCATTGAACCAGCAAATTCTAAACACATACTTAATTAACGTAACATCTCAACTTCTGCTTCCATTTAGATAAACTGGACACTCTGGAGGAATGGGTGCGAGAGATCTTCAGTAAGGTACCCAACAAGTGAGTTCTAGCCTACCTCTTCTAAGCTGATCTGATGCAATGGTGGAAACGGTACTAACGGATTCCTTTATTTGCCATTGTAGGAAACACACAGGCATGTGCTTTGGCATTCACATGTGTGTGTTTCATATTGTTTTTCGCGCAATAACGCGAATACAACACGTCTCTCTGCTGTACCCTCTTTTGCTAAATCTTGACATCTGTCACTATTAAGTACGAGGTGTGTGTGAGTGAGTGACATTTAGCAAAAGTAAAAGTACTATTATGCAGACGTTCGGAGTTTTCAAATGTATAAAAATCCTCACTGCCCTGATTTGATGTGGAATGAGTTTGAACGTGGTCTCAGGAGAGTGAGTCATTGTCAAATATTCCTCTGTCATTATATGCATTGTTGAACAACTCTCATTATGACACTTCCTTGGGGCAAAAAAGTTTTCGCTGCTAAAATGTAGATGCATGAAATATTTAAATCAGTATTTGTTTTCAATAGCAGCCCACAAAATGTACGACTAATAATACCCACACTCAATCTGTAACAGTGCGCTGTAGGGGTTAGCGTTTCATTTTAGAATGAGACTTTTAACATCCCGTCATCATAAATGCTTGTACTGTGCATGAATCATTTCAGCTTTCTGCTTCTGCAGTTTAATTCCCTCTTCTGTTTGCTCATCAAACACAAATTCCATTGAATCCTCCTGAGTCATTCCCATGATGAAGTTAGTCTTTGTTATCCCTTATTGACTTAACTTCACCAGAAGTGGTTACTGTATCTCTTCCTATTTTGTATTTACAGTAAGGAGCCCAGGCCAGAATTCTCTCACCTACTGGATCCATTTGACACGTTGGCCTTTAACAAACTATACAGAGGTAATGACCTGTTGTTTGACCTCTTCTTTCTCTTGTAAAAGAATGTTATGTCATAGGACTGCAACAATTAATCGATGAATCCTAATCGAAAAGATAATCCTAATAGCTGTCAACTAATTTAGTCATTGATTAATTGGATCATCAGCTAATCACAAGTTTTTGTATGTTGTAATTTATCATGGGAGTTTTCTCACTTACTCATAGTTTTCCAGTGTTATGTTTAACTAAACTAGCAAGCAGTGATCCATCTCTCTTCCCTTAGAGAGATGGAGATGTGTGTGTGTGTGTGTGTGGGGGGGGGGGGGATTATTCTATGGGCTACAAACTCAAACATGTTGTGGTGTGACACATTGTGAGATTGTAGATCTATGATTGTTGTACCATGAAGGTATAACTTAAGTCACGACTCACACAACGATTTACCCTTATCTCTCTCTGCCATATGTTTCAGTGGTTCCAGTGAGAAAGGTCCATGCGTTGACCATCACCTGGGCCCTCCCCCCTCAGGAGGCATACTACAGGTTAGGCACGTAGTATTAGCCACAGTACACGTGCAAGAATTTACAGTAATGTAAAAATGTAAAATAAAAGACAAATGGTTTAAAAACTCTGTACTCTTTAAATGACTGTAAGTTCCACTGACAAAATTGCTTCGAACTGTTCACTCTCTTTCCAGAGTGAAGCCTCTCCATTATATCTCATGGCTGATTGGTCACGAGGGCACAGGCAGCATACTCTCAACGCTCAGGAAGAAGTGAGTGTCCTCAACTCTATCCACTCATTTTTATTACCTAAGGGCTCTCCAAAATCCATTTAAAACGACTCCATCTCTCTGGTTATGTGCAAAGCTATGATAAGCCCAGAGGATCCCATTCTCAAACCACATGTTATTCCCCCGCAAGCCCACTTGACAACGTGATATGTGTGTTCACGTCTCTCCATGTGGAATTACAAGAGGCATCTCAGCAGCGCCAGGCTGTGAAGTGGTGTCACTCATTGGACACACTCTCTCTCTCTCTGTCAGCCTACGGCAGCGGTTATCAAACACTTTCATGTCAAGGACAACCAAAATTATATCGTTTTTAATATAGTGCCAGGGACTGCCAAAAGAGAATTTGTTTTTTAAAGTAAAACATTTCTAATACTTTGAAATGTTTTACTTCCGCAATCTTTGAATAGCCAACAATAAGACGGCAACCTATTTGATGTAATTGTTGCTATGTGTAGTATAGCAACATACTGTATTGTCTGTTGATAATCAGGTGACTTCATCAGGGAATGCATCGTTGCCAGAAGAAGGACCAAGACCAGTCTCGTTGATCATAATATAAATACTGTATGGATTTATTCACATACAGTACAATACAGGACCGCACAGCATAGCCTATGCATTCATACTCTTATCATGGATCATTCTCGCCCCACTCTCTCCCGTTGTCCAAACGGCCAGAGTATTCACAGCTACTGATCGAAGACCCTCCTCCTCTGATTTTCCCTCCTATTTTATAGAGAGCGACTGTGATCCGCAATTGCCGTTTTGCTGTGTCATTTTCCTCTCATTGTTCTCTACCTGGATGTTCTATTTTTCTCTGTGTTGTCTGCCAATTAATTAATCAGTCTTTCCTGACTGGGCTGCTGCTTCCTTTGATTAGACACCTTCTCCATGGCTCCTTCGACATGGACCAGTGTTCTATTTGCTCTCTGGAGGGCTGTCCTTTTTAAATGAATGCATTAAGTTTTTCAGAAAACTTGGGTCAGAATTTAGATAGCATTTTTAGATTCAGCCTCAGGTCTAAAAGGATTAGCTGAAACACACTTTGCTGGAAGCCTGTCAAGAACGCCTGAGGGTACCCGGACCCTACTTTGAGAGCCTTACGGTACCCATGGCTCATCAGATAGACCCAGAGCCACTGCCACATGTCCGCAGCACTGTAACCTAGCAACACCGCTCGGGAGACTTGACGGAATGTTCTTCTGGCTTCTCGCGTGCCGTTTTTGGACGGTGTATTGTGAATGACAACGCAGTGAAATTTGAGTGCACACAGCGTCTCAGTAAGGCTCTTCTGCCAAGCTGGCTGCAGAAGCGGTTGAGTGGCCACTTTTTCTGGGGACAAAACAAAGTGGTCACATTTCCATGATTATTTTCTTTCTTTCTTTCTTTACCGAATGTGTCTAGGTGCTGGGCTCTCGCTCTGTTCGGAGGGAACAGTGAGACTGGCTTCGACCAGAACACCACTTACTCCATCTTCTCCATCTCCATCACGCTCACTGATGAGGGCTTTCAGAACTTCTACCAGGTAAAGGAAACATGAATCTCCCACCCTCCCTCCCTCCTTCACCTCCATTTACCTCCAAGTTGTGTAGCCTCACATGATTTCATTGTCCTTAATTTTCTAAGTGGCATGTGTGTGAGTGGGGGTGGAGGGGGTCTTCATACCTTATTTTGAAAACCACTGATGTATATAATTGAGTTCCTGCTGATCTGTGTTTGTGTTTCCCCCTACAGGTGGCCCACCTTGTGTTTCAGTACCTCAGGATGCTGCAGACACTGGGCCCACAGCAAAGGTAATGATGATACAATGACACGCACACACACACACACACACACACACACACACACACACACACACACACACACACACACACACACACACACACACACACACACTAATGCTTATTTTGTACACACAGCTACAATTGCACATCTACAAGCTTGGCCACTTTTACTGCATGATGAAAATTTGTCTCTTTAACATTTGAGCTGACCAAAACTACAAGGGAAGCTTGTAACATTCCATTTATGTACCAGTATATGGCTGAGTAAGTTAAAGATGTACTGTACTTGGTGCCTAGTCTGGCAAAAATGCAAGCCTTGCCTAAATAAAGTGATTAGTTGCAGTCTTGGTTTTAAATCCATCACATTGCTTCAAACATAAGCAGCGTAGCTGCATGCAGTGAGTAGGATGGTTGCTAGTGGGGTGCATATCAGATGTGACAGACGGCAGGACTGAGGGGGATCTGAGCCAGACCTGGTGTAGCTCAGAGCCTTCTAGTGGGAGAGTTAGGATCTTCCCGTTCACTCCTGTGCGCCAGGTCGCTCGCGCTTCTGGAGGAGCATAGAGCCAACAGCACCCCATTCACACTGTTAGCAACTGACAATCTCGCGATACGGGGGCGTCTCGCGAGGCTGTCTGGGAGGCTGCTCTGAGTGCAATGTAGCAGTAGGAGTATGCAGAAATGCGTTGGACTCAGATATTTAATCCAGCTTTAATGACTTTAAAACCCTTGTTCTTTAATAGTAGTACAGCATAAACATTACAGAGACTGTATTCGTGACTGAACATTACTTTAAAATAGCGTTGAAAACAATGTATTCCTAACTGCAGTTTGCACTCGGAGAGGCTCTGTATAGTCACCTGCTCCACTCTGGTTTCTGGCCCCTCAATATCCTAACTCTCCCACTAGAAGGCTCTGGTGTAGCTTTACCCTTACACTGAGAATTTGGGAACACCAATCCTGTCCCAAATTGGACATGCAATCCTAATCAATCTGTCCCAAAATGTGTTCCATATCGGGAATGCATGCACACAGTGCGGTACATTCACAGAAGCCCACACAAAAATACATGACAGGAGGCTGATGTAGTTATTACAATGTCTAAATATTTCCTTTTTTATTATGACATCTGCCTATCTATATAGAATATACGAGGAGATCCAGAAGATTGAAGCCAACGAGTTCCACTATCAGGAGCAGGTAAGCGTCCCTCCATGTGGTACTTTGATCCATATGTCAGAAACCACTCTGGTATCCATTCTTTAGATTAATGTGCATCTGTGTGTGTTCCTCCCTGCCAGACCGACCCCATAGAATATGTGGAGGACATCTGTGAGAACATGCAGCTGTTCCCTAAAGAAGACTTCTTGACAGGAGATCAGTTGATGTTCGAGTTCAACCCAGAGGTCAGTAGAACGAGGCTGGGTCATGGTTAGACTATAGAAAAAGGGAACCGATATGCACATCCCAAATGTATGAGCCGGTGCTGGACGCAACAAAATAACAACTGAATAAAATCAAAGAAAAGTCTGCACACGATCTCCGTCTCCCCCCCGTCTTTATTGAAAAAGCCCTCCGGGCTTTTTCAGTTATACTTGAAAAAGCCTGGAGGGGCGAAACTTTGTGAGGTTAAATAAAGACGGGGGGCAGACCGAGATCGTGTGCGGACTTTTCTTTGATTTTATTCCATGGTTAGACTATAGCCAGGAAATGGCTATAGAAATCAAAATATGCACCAGGACTTAGAGTGTATATATTCTTTCAACTGCATACACCTTGATAACAAGTGTTGACATGAAAGCTAAACGTAAGAACATTTGCTTTCCTCTGTGCCACAAAAGTTTCTGTGCTTCTTGGACTTGTGCCCGGACTGGGGAAAATATAATAATACATTTGTGAAATTTATGAAAATTGTTTCTGCACGACAATGATCTAATGAATATGGTACGTGTCATATTCGTGTGTGTGTGTGTGCGTGCGTGCGTGCGTGTGCGTGTGCGTGTGTGCGTGTGTGTGTGTCTGTGTGTAGGTGATCAGTGCAGCTCTTTCGCTTCTCACTCCCGAGAAAGCCAATCTGATGTTGCTGTCACCAGAACACGAGGGCCAATGTCCTCTCCGAGAGAAATGGTTTGGCACAAACTACAGTGTGGAGGGTGAGTGCTTTGTTTGGTTGAAATAGTGTTTATGTCTCAGGGTCGACTCTAGTGTGTGTGCGAGTGTGCTGGATTGATTATGATGTGTGTTATGCAGTAGGTGAAATTATGTCCGGGTCTCGGGGGGTCAACAGGGCTTTGGACTGTGTTTTAAGTTTAAAGTGTGTGTGGACTTTAAGATTGAGTCTGGTGTGTGTGAATGAGGCAGTAGGTGAAATGATGTCTGCGTTTGAGGGTGGAGAGGCTGTGGAAGTGCATGTGTCGGTGGGTGTTGACACAGTGTGTGCGACAAGTTGGTTAAATTGTCTGTGGGCAGACTTTGTGCTCTCAGAGATTCCGTTTATCGTCGGCATGCAGAGCAGCAGGTGTGCTTCCCTTGATTGCCTCCTTGACGGTTGCCTCTTCAGCTACAGTAAACGCTTCATAGAGAAAAAGCACCAGATAAGTGGAAATAGCTGTCCAAATTAAAAGTGCTAGACTTTTAACTCTGGTTCACATTTTTTTTTACCATGCAACTTTGGGCAGACGGAATATCACGTGGCTAGAGGATTCAGCGTTTTTTTGTTTGTTTTTTTGTACAGTCTACTACAATGTACAGTCTACTATTCTATGTGTGTGTGCACGACACGTGTGCACATGCTGTGAGATCTCTGAAGGAAACCAATTGTGTGTGCTGCGGACTTTGTTCAGTGACGTATGGCATCCGAGAGCAACTGAAAAAAATGCTATAAATCTATATATTACAAGGGTGTTGTGATAAACGGTGTGTGTGCGTTGTTGACAGCTTTTCCCCCCTGTGTAGATAACCAGTGAATAGTATTTTTCGTGTGATGGCTGATAGCTTTCATCCTATAACGCAGACAACCATCAGGAGTGGGAGGGAAAGCACTTTACAGCATTCCTCCACTGACTGGATAAGTGTCTTATCCAACACCTCTCCGTCTTACATGATAATTTTAGGGTCACCGCTGGGATATGCTATGACATAAACATAATGTAAAACAAACAAATGTAAGTGCAGTGCTGTCAATCGTATCCTGAGAACATTGTCAGTCAACAGAGAAGCAGGGGCGGATCTAGGCATGGGCATGGGGTGGGGGCAATGCCCTCCTAAATACCTAGTCCCCCCCCCAAACACGATGCCATGCAAAACAACCCATGTTATTTCAAATTAAAGTGCTTATATTTAAAATGATGTGAAACACCACTACTGCTACTAACTAACTACAGCTGTGTCACCACTAAACCAACAGCATTTCGTCATTGAAAACAGAAAACTCTCTGAGTCAGACCTTTAGCTTTATGCATGCTGCGTGTCTGTTGCAACTTCAACAACAACTGATGTTGTTATTGATGCTTAATTGCGTAATAAAAGTCCTGTAACTGAAAATGGTATGGGTGCGATGAAGCCGCACCCATACCATTTTCTCTTGCCCCTCCAACATGTTCTCTTGCCCCCCCCAAATGGGACATTTTACATCCGGCCCTGCAGAGAAGTACATTGAGTGTGAAGGTAGCATGTACAGTAGTTGCTTCAAAATATCAAGGATTGCAACTAGACAGACAATGTAACAAGGCCAGGACAGATGTCAATTGAAATAAGAGTACATTGCATCTCTCTAAATAGTAAATGAGGGAAGTTCAGGTTACACAGCAAATTTAGAGTGTTAATTTACTGGAGTGTAAAAAATGACCTGTAACGGCCTATCATTATTAACACTAATTTATCCACTTCAAACTGGAGTCCTTTTTTTTGGAGTGAAAAGCAGATCATAACAAGCTCACAACGTGCAATTATGCTATTGTCACCATGTGACACCATAGCCTATAAAATGGGGTTTAAGTGGTTGAATGAACACTGTATTTGTCTTCATGGAGGGGACATTGGGAATGGGCTCTATGTAGTACATAGAGCCCATTCCCAATGAATGGGCTCTATACAGAACACGTCATATTCTGTACACACAGAATAAGTCTTTCTACTTCCAGGCCAGGGAAAGGATAGGAAAGGAAGAGACATGAAGTCACATGGCTCCACCACCGACACTCATCAGTGTCAAAACTCCCACCGCAAGTTCGATGAAATAAACGGTAGTGGATGGAAGCCCACTGGACGGCTTGTAAACAAACATTATTTATGAACGATTGTGACCTTTGTCATATAATCCGTTCAGGAATACCGTATAAAAGGAGACATAGTATTATAGTTTGTTTTATAGTTTAGCTTGCGTTTCAGTGTGCACAGTACATAGTTTTATTGAGGCATCTAAACGCCGGCAGGTATTGCGAATACAATTCCCTGTTCATCATACCTGTTCCACAGAAACAGTAGCACTTCCATTCTTTATTGATTGGATAAATAAGCAAATACACAATGTTTTAAAATAAATATATGTGTATATATATATATACTGCATATAAATTTCCACACACCTGCTCAACCTAATACTGTACCTGTTAGGAGAAACATTGTTCTATGCCCTAACTAATGATTACAGATTTTAAATAAAGTTTTCAGATTTATTTTCTACATTCCTTTGGTGTTTAGTGTTTTATTCAAATTTCAGTTTGTTGATTTGATATATAGCTTTTTATCTAGACATAGCACTTGTTTACTCATAGCTTCACTGTCAGATAATATACTGTTAGACAGATGTTACGTTCTTATTAGCTTGCTTATGATTCTTGAGGACTATTTCTATGTATGTGATGTACTATTACCATGTGGTGTTCTTGCTTACTGTACATTGTAAATTTAATTATTCATCATGAAACAAGTTTCATGATGAAAGGTTTTTGCAATGGGCAACTTTTAATGTAGTTCTTCTTAGTGTTCATTCTCCAAGAGAGAAAGGCCTTGGTTTAAAGAATTAAAAGAATCACTGCAATTCCTTTATGAATAAATATCTTTTATTTATTTTTTATTTGCTTTTATTACATTGTTCATTTGATTTTTACATTCTCTTTTATTTGAGTTTTATCCTTTCGTAGAGTTAGTACTATAATATCCCACTAAACCCAATAACCCATAAATCATTGTTCCCCCTAAACAGAAATCCAACAGGAGTGGAGGGAGAAGTGGACATCAGACATGGAGCTCAGCAGTGAGCTGCATCTCCCTGCAGAGAACAAGTTCATTGGTGAGACCTATAGGGCCACAACACTACATTAAAGTCACTGTAATAGATGGTAGACGTCCCAGTTTCAATAAACGTATGCACCAATGTGTCCTCATGCACGTTGTGTGGACAGTTTTGACCAAATTGACGTGTGTGTGTGTGTGTGTGTCCATCCAGCTACTGACTTCACCCTGAAGCCATCTGACTACCCAGACACAGAGTTTCCGGTCAGAATAGCCAACAGCGATAGGGGCTGCCTCTGGTACAAGAAGGACACCAAATTCAAGATCCCTAAGGGTAGGTGTGTGTGTGCGTGTGTGTGTGGTGGGTCCCTGCATAATGTCTATCTGAATTCATAAAGTTATACTTGGTTGTGTCATACGCTAATTGCCTTAACTCATCATTAAAGGTGCATGAAACTGCTGTACTGTAGTGTACAACTACTTTACATGCAAATTAGTCTTAATCTGAGTTTGTTGCACGACAATGTTACAATGTTTTGCCTTTTGACGCCATGGTGCAACACAAGTGCAGCTCATGCTTCATGTAGCTGTGTCTGTGTTTATCAACTACACATGAAATATGCACAACACAAGTGTAGCTCATGCTTCATGTAGCTGTGTCTGTGTTTATCAACTACACATGAAATATGCACAACACAAGTGTAGCTCATGCTTCATGTAGCTGTGTCTAGTCTTGGGCGGTATTGATTTTTTAATATCGGTATCAATAACGGGTTAATTAGCTCGATATTCGATATTACCGGTATTGACGTGCAATCAGAGTCGGACACGTTCCACCAGTCACCTAGTTCTTAGAATTGCGACATTGAGGGGTCAGAAACTGAGTGCTCTGATGTTAAAGCAGCCTAAATAGGGACAAACTGGAGTTGGAAATACATTGTTTCCAAAAAGCCTAGCCCAAATAAGGGCTATGTTAGGCATGTGTGTAACATGAAAATTGTTTGTATAGTTACAATTAAGTCTCATTGCTCATATTTTAATAGAATACAGTATGATGTCGGTATTTGACGATATTCGGTATTCGATATTTTTTATAGACCCAACGATATTACTCGGTATTGATTTCAATATCGCGATAAACGGTAATACCGGTATATTGCCCAAGACTAGCTGTGTCTGTGTTTATCAACTACACATGAAATATGCACCTAAGAATCTTGACCCTGTGTTGCCTGTGTTCTTCTCTTCCTCCTGTAGCCTATGTTAGATTTCATCTCATCTCGCCTGTAATCCAGCAATCGGCCAAGAAGTGAGTACAGATGGACTCTGAGTGTCTCACCTTTGGCCCTGTGAGAGTGTGTTTCATTTACTCATAGAAATGCTGGAGATCTTCTTTTCTGTTTGCCATCCCTCACTCCTGGCCTTTACCTCTCTGCGTCATCATTCTTTAATCCTTCAATTTTCTTTCTCTTTCAATTGTCAATGGAATCCCTCTACGTCTTTCGCTCCCCCTCCTCCTCGCCTGACCTCCCTCCTGACCGCTCTGTTCGGTCAATAACCCGTTTCCTTTATGCTTCCTCTTTCTAATACCACAACCTCACTCCCTCTCTCCTCTCCCTCCTGACACCCACACTGCCTCGACACCTATTGTCACTCCATCCTCACCTCTCCTCTCTCTTCCCCCCCAGTGTGGTGTTATTTGACCTGATGGTAAATATCCTGGGTCATAACCTGGCGGAGCCAGCCTACGAGGCCGATGTGGCCCAGCTAGAGTATAAGCTGGTGGCCGGGGAGCACGGCCTGGTCGTCAAGGTTAAAGGCTTCAACCACAAACTGCCTGTGAGTGAACACACACCATAACATGATACAGTCATGGACGAAAGTCCTGTCGCCTATCCATTGTGTAGAGACAACAGCTCATAACTTGACTTTAAACTAACCCATTGTTCCTAGAAATGGCTCATATGAAAGCTAAAACCCTCTAGAATCATGTGTTAAATCTACATTAAAATCCATTTAGTGAAGCAAGATTGATCCTTTAATGAACACAGAATGGTCAGATTTTGGCCGGACAAAAGTCTTGTCGCCTACATAAAATTATGTGAAAACTGAACAAAATATTTAATTCAAAAACAAAAAAAATGTTGCAAAACATCAGCAAATTAAGTAGTAGTGCTGTGACATCCATATTTAATATTTTGTGTGACTTCCATGAGCCTGAAGAACTGCATCAATGTGGTTAGGCAATGACTCATACAATTTATTGATGGAGTCATTGGGAATAGGAAAAAATGCAGTCTTACATGCCTCCCAGAGTTCATCAAGGTTCTTTGGTTTCATCTTCCATGCTTCCTGTTTCATTCTACCCCAGATATGCTCAATGATGTTCATGTCTGGTGACTGGGCTGGCCAGTCTTGGAGCACCTTGATCTTCTTTGCCTTGAGGAACTTTGTTGTAGAGCTCGAAGTATGGGATGGAGCACCATCCTGTTGCAAAATTTGACCCCTTTTATGATTGGGAATGTAAGAGGTAGCTAGTACTTCTTGATATTTTAAGCTATTGACATTGCCTTGCACTCTGCAAATGTTTCGCACACCTCCATACTGGATGTAACCCAAATCATGGTCTGGGTTACATCCAGTATGGAGGTGTGCGAAACATTTGCATGGGTTACATCCAGTATGGAGGTGTGCGAAACATTTGCAGAGTGCAAGGCAATGTCAATAGCTTAAAATATCAAGAAGTACTAGCTACCTCTTACATTCCCAATCATAAAAGGGGTCAAATTTTGCAACAGGATGGTGCTCCATCCCATACTTCGAGCTCTACAACAAAGTTCCTCAAGGCAAAGAAGATCAAGGTGCTCCAAGACTGGCCAGCCCAGTCACCAGACATGAACATCATTGAGCATATCTGGGGTAGAATGAAACAGGAAGCATGGAAGATGAAACCAAAGAACCTTGATGAACTCTGGGAGGCATGTAAGACTGCATTTTTTGCTATTCCCAATGACTTCATCAATAAATTGTATGAGTCATTGCCTAACCGCATTAATGCAGTTCTTCAGGCTCATGGAAGTCACACAAAATATTAAATATGGATGTCACAGCACTACTACTTAATTTGCTGATGTTTTGCAACATTTTTTTTGTTTTTGAATTAAATATTTTGTTCAGTTTTCACATAATTTTATGTAGGCGACAAGACTTTTGTCCGGCCAAAATCTGACCATTCTGTGTTCATTAAAGGATCAATCTTGCTTCACTAAATGGATTTTAATGTAGTTTTTACACATGATTCTAGAGGGTTTTAGCTTTCATATGAGCCATTTCTAGAAACAATGGGTGAGTTTAAAGTCAAGTTATGAGCTGTTGTCTCTACACAATGGATAGGCGACAGGACTTTCGTCCATGACTGTACATATACTGTAATATAATCATACAAGTGTTGCCAACTGTCAAAATCCAAAATGCACTAGTGGCACTTCCAAAATGCACTAGAATGCACTAGAACAGTCTTTTTCAACCATTTTCATGCCAGGGCCCACGTTTTATTCTGCATCTTAGCCACAGACCACCATTTGATGTTGAGTTTAGTCTCTTGGATTAATTTAGGACAGATAACTGGCAAAATGTTGGTCAAAATAGTAATTCTGTGTTTTATCTCTGGCACCTGTCAACCAATTTGCCCCAACTCGCAAGCAAAAAAGCACTAGATTTCCACCAGGACTAATTTTGGTGGTAGGGGATTCTGGAAAAAAAGCTAAATATAGAGACAAATGTGCCAAGTTGGCAACACTGACACAGGCTGGAAACCGGGAACCTCTCATCTCCATATTGTTTTTTTGTTAATGACACATACTACAGTCACACAAAAAGTTACAGATCTACAAACTGAAAACACAGCTGACTCGTTTTGAGTTTGTCAATCTACTATTGGAATGTAACCGTGTTGACGGCAATTTATTTGACACATTATTTCGATTTTATCTCAATGTCACTCCATGTGACTCCCTCTCTGTGTGTTCTAGCTGCTGCTACACCTGATAGTCAACTACCTGGCAGAGTTCTCGGCTTCGCCTGATGTCTTCAGCATGTTCTTAGAGCAGCTGAAGAAAACCTACTTCAACATCCTCATTAAACCTGAGAAGCTTGGCAAGTAAGTTGTCTTGTTTTCTTGTGTTTCTTCTTAAAGGCATTGACCTTTTGTTGTGCACCAAAGGTAAACGGTGCCATTGATTAATTTGTCCCATTCTCTTCCCACCTCGCTTATTCTTTACTTGCTTGAGCGTCTCTCACCTTTCCCTGATCTTCTAATGCAGTGGTTTTCAACCTTTTTCATCCCAGGGCCCACCATTTATTCAGAATTTGAGCCACGGACCACCAATTGAGGATATTTTTTTAGACCC
Organism: Benthosema pterotum; assembly: GCA_039105355.1. Taxonomy (NCBI): domain Eukaryota; kingdom Metazoa; phylum Chordata; class Actinopteri; order Myctophiformes; family Myctophidae; genus Benthosema; species Benthosema pterotum. The sequence continues at coordinate 10,829,953 of CM076980.1, read as the reverse complement.
ACAGACCCCAAAACTAAAGATTTCTTTTGCGTCTGTCTATGACCATTAATCTTCTAGTTGTGTAGACTTGGACTAATTCACATGATGAATATTTTAACTCTTGAGAGCGTAAAAATGAAACCAAATGGACCCGCCAGGGTCCATTTGGTTTCATTTTTACGTTCTCAAGAGTAACATTTGGTTAACCCTTAGTGTACTCAACACGTTTTGGTGTTCTAAGTATTATGTTTTATCTATTGAAAAATAGCAGATCTACAAGCTACAAGCAGATCTACAAGCTACAAGCTCATAGCGCGCCACTCGGTGGCGCGCTATGAGCTTGTATCTCTGCTATTTTTGAAAAATAGTGAAAATGTGGTGCAAATCTTTGAATATTATGTTATTCAGAAACTACTAAATCTAGACAGGACACAATGGGTTAAACAACTTAGCTGGGGACCACCTGGAACGCTCTAAAGGACCACTGGTGGTCCCCGGACCACCTGTTGAAAATCCCTGTTCTATGGCATTTGTTCTCCCTCTCTTACTCTCTCTCCGTCCGTTCCTCTCAGGGATGTGCGTCTGCTGATCTTGGAACACTCACGCTGGTCCATGGTAGAGAAGTACCAGGCTCTGACAGCAGGGCTGACTGTAGAGGAGCTGATGGACTTCAGCAAGGCTTTCAAGGCCCAGCTGTATGCCGAGGGGCTGGTGCAGGGCAACTTCACTGGCACTGTGAGTGAAGAGAATTACTTTGTTAAATGAAGGCAGTAGAGTTACTGGTAATCCAGTGTATATCAACTAGTAGATGGATGTATTGGGTGGATCCTGAATATAAGACTATGTTTTTTTTCCCCAATGGAACTATCCCAAAAAATGGAGTCGTCTTATATTCAGGGGCTATACTATTTGACATTCATTGTTCTTTTTTCTGAAAAATGAGGGTTGTCTTATAAACGAGTCGTCTTATATTCGGGACAATACGGTATTATACTCAGGGTAGCCTGGCCTAACCCGCAATGATTTTGGCCTTGGGGGGGCGGGGTGCCGTGGGATCCACACGGCAGATCGAGCTGATCTGATTTGATCTCACTAACGTGTCGTCATCCCCGGCCCCTCCCGCGCCCGTCCACTGCTGTTCTACGTCACATCATTTAGATCAACGCCCACCCCGGAAGGTTGACTCCCCCCTCAAGGCCACTTCGTGTAACAAGTTAGTCCAGGCTTTCCGTTTTCGCGCAACGCGACTGAAAATGAAAGCCTGGGTGTCGAGGCTATACTCAGGGTAATGCCCATGAACAAACTTGAATGTAAAAATACCGTTCATAATACAAATCTGGCCATGCTTGAATTCCCACACATTGAATCTAGCTGGCCTAAACGCTAACTTCACTAAAACTATGTGGAACCCTATCCTCACAGAAAGTATGCCTACCCTACCCTAGTCCACCTGGGCAAAACGCCTAAGTGAACGTCTGTGGGCAAGTCTAAAATTGCTGCTGGGGAATACTACATGAACTAGTGAAAACGTTTTTAATCAAATTGGCTAAACATAATGAGCTGCATGTGCAAGACATAACTATGGCCCGTCACTACTGCCTCCAAACACTGTGGGGGAGAAAGGGGGGTGGGCAGTATGCGCAGGGTGAGCATAAAAGTAAGCAGTCAGGGATTTCCTGTTACCACTACAGTGCTTTTATAACCTAATGGTGTAAACATGACTGCATGATTGCATCAGTTAATCAGTGAACACACACACACACACACACACACACACACACACACACACACACACACACACACACACACACACACACACACACAGCAATTTTGCTCCTGGTTCATTATCCCTGTCTGTTTTCTGTCTACAGGAGTCGGTGCAATTCCTGCAGTATGTCACAGAGTAAGTTGCCTTTCACTGTTATCTGACTGTAATCAATACACTGAACACCTGCAGTCTTTAGATATGCAGTGTGTCTGGACCTGTGTGCTTTGGGTGCATTAATTTCCCTCGGGCTCAAGTGTTGACCATTCCTATTCCTCCTCATTGCCATTTGTTCTTTCCCAACTTTTCTCCAGTCCTTTCCATACTTTTAACTCCCAGATCGGCGTCTTTGACTGACTATAAGCAAAGTGCATTTCTCGCCAAGTACTACTTTTAACATCTTTTTAGAGCCCCTTTACTCATATTCTGTATATATGCAGTGTACTGCACTGTAATATTGGCATTCATCCACATCGCCACCTTTGTTTTGGCGTTCCCTTCACCCTCAATGCATTCAAGAAAATGAAAGCTGCTGTTGAAGGCTTTCTAGTCCGTTTTTGGGGTAGATGAACAAAGCTATTGTGTTTAGTGGCTCAATAGCAACTGACTGTGACCGCACATGTAACATGAATATTGTTAGCACCATCTAGCGATGAAAAAGTTAACACAATTAGTACCACGATTTCTTATAAAATGGAAGTTATGCCACTGCAGTGGCACTCTGAAATAGTATAAGTAATCTAAGGTTTAACCTCAAACAAATTGCAACAGAAACTCTGTTTTGTTTTTTCTCTCTTTTTTGTTTCCTTAATATTTTAGGAATAACATATCAAAAGTCCTAAGAAATCCAAGTAGGGGTACATAGTGAAAAATGCTGAAATAGATGATGTCACAATTTCCGATTTTCGCATGTTAAAATAGATTTATGGACCCTGAAAGGCTTTGTTTCTGTCAGTGAGTGAGGAATTCAACTGGGTGGTGTGGATGTCATGGAGGACATTGAAGAAGGATAGGCCAAAAATGTCCTGATGACTCTGGTTGATATCATTGAATGACCCCTCATCACGTTTACAGACATCATGTGCACCCGCCGGTTGTATTTATTTATCTATGGCATCCTGAGGTATCCTGCGTATAAATTGTGGTAACCATTATCTTGATTAATTTATTTGCATTTTGTTTCAACTTGCTGCCTCCCTTCCTTGACTCATAACTTTATACTTTTTCATTTCTTTTGCTCCTTCCTTTTTTGTAATTTTGCTCCTGTCCCTACTCACTATACTACTCCATCCTCTCCTCCTACCTTTCTTGATCCTTATTTTGCCCATGCCCCATTTCATCCAAACTTCTTTCCTTCTCTGTTCTCCTGCAGCAAGTTGCAGTTTTCCAAGCTGCCAGTAGAGGTCCCAGTGATGTTCAGAGTGGTGGAGTTGCCTCCCAAACATCATCTGTGCAAGGTCAAATCACTCAACAAGGGAGATGCCAATTCCGAGGTCACAGTTTACTACCAGGTATACATGCACCGCATGAGTGCACACACACACACACACACACGCACATACTGTACCCTGGACTGTACTGTATACAGACGTGACAAATGAAAGAAGAAGAAAACCAACATACAGTCTCTTGACAATGTGCTGTGCCACCAACAGCTATGATATGTTCAGGATGCCATGGCATAGATTGTCTATGAGTTCTATTGGAGGAATAGAACACTATTATTACCAGGGCTGCACTTAACTATTTTGGTCTAGTACTCAGAAGAGCACCTGATGAAGTTACTTGGTGCTCCCAAAATACCGTGTCCCATATCGACCCGTATACGCAACTCGTATCGCCGCACAGGTCCAAATGGTCCTGTTCCTTTGTCCCTGTATGAAAATGCTGTTTTTATCGGCTAGATTTTGATGCGCACGCCGCATGGCATATATCTTGAACCACATCTCATCACTGCGTTCATCTTGGTTTAATTTAGAACAAAATTGAGCAGCAGGCAGCCACTTTACAGCAAAGACATGTTTTGTGAACACGCAAGTGGCTAGTTGGGGGTGGGGCAGTTTGGGTTTTATAATATTCACTATTCTGTCCCGAATATAAGACGACTCGGTTATAAGACGACTCCCATTTTTCAAGACCCATTTACAGAAAAATAGAACATTGAATGTCAAATAGTATAGTCCCTGAATATAAGACGACTCCATTTTTTAGGATATTTCCATTGGGAAAAAAACGTAGTCTTATATTCAGGCCAATAGGGTACTATTCTGTCCCTAACACATCGCAACTCGGACGTGGCTGAGTCGGCTCTGCCGACCATCGCAATGCTCAGAACAGTAATTCGCTTGGCTAGCGCCTCGCTCAGTGGCGCTTCACAATGCTCATGGTCGGCAGACACGGCGCCGCTCCGTCATTTCCAGTGGAGTATATGCTAGTATGATATGCACAGATTAATTTTAGTATAAGATGCACAGATTTATTCTAGGCGAATATGCACAGATTTTTGCGTATTCTAGGCAAGTATGGACGGAATGGCACTTCCGCACATATTGGCCTAAACCTCATGACCTCTAGTAGATATAGAGGTATAGTCTGACAGGAGAGAGAGAGAGATGTCAGAAGTCGTGCAACAAAGCTCCTCGGGATCAGGACTCAAACCCGACACGCTTGAGGCTGAATTACCACCATAGGTGACCAGACAGCTACGGCAGCTTCATTTCTTCTTCGGGGTTGCTTTGTAATGTTCTTTACTATAAAATATGTATATATAATTACAACATATATTCATATAACTATATGCTTAGTTTGCAAACATGCGACTGCCTCCTCGGCATGTAAGAGCTGTCAAAAGTTCAAAAAGGCTAAATTGGGTTAATGGGGGTTTTATGGCGTCATATAACACAAAATATAAAATCCGGCAAAATGCTGTTATAAGATGTGTAGAGTGGCTGCAGGTGTATACAGCAGCTATGCAGTGACGTTGAGTGCTGGCTGCTGGGGTGGCTCTGCGTCAGCAACAACAGGAGGTAACAGGGTTACCTCCTGTCCAAAAAAGTTTGGGGGCCGCTGTGGTAATGCATTAATGGATTAATAATGTATTAACTTTGACAGCCCTGATCTAAGCGCGTGCGTATGTGCGTGCGTGAGTGAGAGGTGAAAGCACAAATGGACGTTATGTTCCGTGATCTGAGTCTGACAAGTGACATTGTACAACTTAACCCTTACCCCGATTCCCCCGAAGAAGTAATTTTTGTGCCGAAACATTGGTCATCTGAAAATGAAAGTGTTTTGCATGGTGATTACGAGCTGTGCGACCTCATCTTCTTTTGTACAAATTTGACATATGGTAATCAGTGTTGTAGTGGTACTTTTAGAAGTGGGGGGACGCCTCTGAAAGGGGAATTCCCCCCATTTTATTTTATTTTTCTGAGGGTGTACAAATGTGAACCAAATGGACCCTAGCGGGTCCATTTGGTTCCATTTGTACACTCTCAGAAAAAGGAAACTCATTAACATGGTGAAACACATCTTGATGATGACATCAAGATGTATTTCACCATGCTAATGATTTTTTTCAGACCCAAAAATATTTTAGATGTGAGAAGTGGGGGGACGCCGTCCCCCCGCATCCCCCCTCCACTACACCCCTGATGGTAATGAACACCTTCTCACACTCTCTCCTTTCTGTCTTTCTTTCTCTCTTTCTCTCCTTCTCTCCTCTTTTCCTTTCCTGCAGTCTGGACCTAAGAACCTGAGGGAACACACCCTAATGGAGCTACTGGTGGTGAGCACTACTAAATACTGCATCATCTGCTGCAGGCGCTGGTTCTCACAGCATTATTAACGCCACACCTTCCTTCAGTGCCGTAATTACAAAATAAATGCACGTATTGCTGCTCCGGTGCTCATATCGGGCTACAGGGCGACACAAATAAATGCACAACAACTGATGATTAATCACAGATGTGTAAATGGGTTTGTGTCACTGCCAGCCCTTACAATACAGCCTCTGGTCACATGTGGACTCTATACTAGCAGAGATGTTATTAAGGAAAAGTCATTATGTAACATTGTGCTTTCATGGAGGAATGCTACTGCCCACGTGTGCCCTCTAGTGGCCAAACAAGGTAACACTATTAGCAGAGTGTCAGACTCTTGCAGCACTGGTGTAAGAAATGCTTCTGCCTTCACACTATTCCCAATATCCCATCATCTGCTCAAATCGTCACCTTGAATGGTGTCTGGCAAAACTCCACGGGAACAGACTTCAAATGCGTAATTCCAAACCGCACAGCCCTGGAAACAAAACTGCACGCATCATCAGTGATACAACGGCTGTTATGTTAGCGGCAGACCACCATGCACAATACCCCACACACACGCCAACCTCCGCTGCCCCCTGTTGTACTGCTGGATCCTCGTTGCGGTTTCTCCCGCAGTGTCTCCCTTCTACCAGCAGACCCCAGAACACTACAGAGACGGTGCTTTTTAATGCTCAGAAGAAAAATTAAACAGACACAGATACACACGCATCACAACGCCAGGTGTAGCATCCAATGTCTAGTACATACCTGGGCATTATGCAGCCCGGGGCCAAATGCGGCCCTTTGGCTGACTCTGACCGACCCGTGAAAGGGTACCGTGGTTTTCAACCAGTGGTCCGGGGACCAGCAGTGGCCCTTATCCCTGTGGTCTGGCGGTTAAGATGTTGGATGCTGTCTTTCACGTGGGAGACTCGAGTTCGAATCCCGGGCGTTACGCAGGCATCAAACGTGTGTGATGCCTTGTAGATCGCTGGATAATGATAATGTGTTGGTGTCGGTGGCTTACTAATAAAAACAATAATCATACGGGTGGAGAAAATGACACGGGAGACTGCATTTTGTTCACCTGACGGATTATCCCTACAGGATTAATTATTGTTTAATTTGACAGTTAAGTCGCCCGTCCATCAAGCTCAAGTAACTGACACTTTTCTTTCCAGATGCACATGGAGGAGCCTTGCTTTGACTTCCTGAGGACCAAAGAGACTCTGGGGTGGGTGCCTGTCTAAATCTCTGTTTTTCTTTCTACTAAATTCTTGTTTCGAGTTGAGGAAGGTCAGACAGGGACAGTGAGAGTTTAAATTAAATATAAGAAATTGGCATATTGTTTATATTACCAAATGATTGCCTGCCTGTTTGTAGCTCTCTCCGTTCGCCATCTCCTACCCAATCCAATACTGCAAGCCCATCCTCTCAATCTGTCTGTCTAGGTATCATGTCTACCCCACCTGCAGAAACACCTCAGGGGTTCTGGGTTTCTCTGTCACCGTGGAAACGCAGGCCACCAAGTTCAAGTGAGTCCACAACAACACATCCTTAACCACTTTTTCCCATTCCAAACCAAGCCACAATTTATCTAAACTGCACAACCCCAAACCTACAATCTGTTTATTTCCTCGCTCACCCAGACACAAGTGGCAATTCATCCACCTGTCAAGAAAACATGAATTGAATCTATAAAAGGATGTGGGTGTCTTCTTTTTAGTCTCCATTGTATTTGTCTTCCCGTTGACTTCTTCCTTCCTCCAGTACCGAGACGGTGGAGTTGAAGATTGAAGAGTTCTTGGTTTCCTTCGGGGAGCTGCTGAATGCACTTACTGAGGAGGCCTTCAGTACACAGGTAGGTTTGTGCATGGAATACTGTATACTGTATTTGTGCACATTGTTTTGGCCAGGTTGAGGTGGCAGCATTTGTTTGTGTCTCAAACTTTTAGACGTCAATCTTAACCAGTCAGGATGTCATGGGAAAGCAAACAAACAAAAAAAACAGCTCTGGCTTAATTCTGCTGCCCTGCCTGCTGCACCTCTGTTTAGAAGTTTAGAGTGTTTATTTAAACTTTTTAACAAGCAGCAACTCCATAGCACATACCTGGGCATTATGCGGCCCGGGGGGCAAATGCGGCCCTTTGGCTGACTCTGACCGGCCCGTGAAAGGGTACTGTGGTTTTCAACCACTGGTCCGGGGACCACCAGTGGTTCTTGAGAGAGTTCCAGTTAAATATGGAAAGTTGGTTAACCAGATGTAACTCTTTGAGAGTGTAAAAATGAAACCAAATGGACCCTTGCGGGTCCATTTGGTTTCATGTTTACACTCTCAAGAGTTAAAATATTCATCTGAATTAGCCAGAGAGTGTAAAAGAATGGTCATTTTTTATCTATGTTTGCCTGTTTTGTTTGTGAAATCCAGCCTGGAATTGTGGACAAAAGCAAAAGAAATATTTAGTTTTGGGTCTGTGGGGCTAAAATGTCATCAAATGGTGGTCCGTGGCTCAAATACTGAATAAATGGAGGGCCCTGGTGTCAAAATGGTTGGTCTTACTCTTACTTTTATCTTGAAATTAAATTAATATTACGCAGACTTTAGTTCAGCCTTTAGTCTTGGCCCTCCACAATATTTTATGTATATCATTTGGGCCCTTGTGAAAAAATAATTACCCACCGCTGCCATAGCATATTTGTAACAACGTATGCATCATTTACAAACAAGCTGCCGTAAGCATTCTTCAGGTGGCTGCATTCCTCCTGCCTGTGTCATAGGACCTCTGCTTTGCTTCAGCTGACCACTGTAATCAGAGGCTCTCGCCTTGCATTAACTCAAGTAAACTACTAGTCTGACAACACAGGCCGTCCTCCAAGAGTTGCAAACACCTGTAATCACCCTCTGAGTGGCCATAAACACATCCTATCACCGGAAATGGCAAAACTACCGACTCCAGCCCCGCCTGCGCACAGCTTCAGCAACTCAAGCAGACTAGCAAGCGTTCATCAACACCTTTATTTATTGTCAGGAGTACAGTTGAGGGTTACGCATAGGGGTGGGACGATTCACTTACCTCACCATACGATACTGAGACTAAATATTGATATTTAGGCTTATGAATCAATTTATATCGTGAATGCTGCGATTTGATATATTGTATCTTTGTTCCCCACAAATGACTCTGCTTTTATTACATCTTAAAGGGGAATTCCACCCATTTTCAAGTTTTTTTTCTGAGGGCGTACAAATGGAACCAAATGGAGGGCGTACAAATGGAACCAAATGGACCTGTTGGGGTCCATTTGGTTCATTTGCATGCCCTCAGAAAAAAGGTCCTAAAAGAAAAAATCATTAACAAACACAACACAAACACGACTTGATGTCATCAAGTCGTGTTTCACAACAAGTGCAATAGAACATTTTAAAGCAATTTTAAACAATATAGATAAGTTCATACACATCAATGCAGCCTGATAACGTCAGTCCGTCTTTCTGACATGAACAAATTATTGAATAGGCCTACATAAGTATAAAAAAACGGATTTGGGACCTGACTATTCGATATTGGCATGGCATTAAGCATTGCAATATATTGGCATATGTTTTTTTCCCCACCCCTAGTAACAAATACAACACACGAACAATACAAATCAAAGTACATCCAGTACACCTTGGTGCTGCTGCTAGACAAAACAGACCCCCCACCCCTCACTGCTTCCACCTGCCGACCTTGTTATTCCCTGTCTCATTAGAATATGGTTTCAGTCTGTTTCATTCGACTTCTTTGAGGGGAGGGGGGTGGATTCTATGCATAACAATGACTTAAAAGGTAGGGAAAAGAGGTGGAAGAAAAGTTAAAGGAGAAGGACTATTAAAATTGGCATTTTAGTGTCATCACTAAATAGGACAATCTGAGAATGCCCATTCGTGTGCCCCCATTCAGACATACACAGAAATATCTCAATATCTGACTGTTTAAAACAAAAAAAAACTTGTACTTGTTTAGGTGACTGCCCTGGTGAAGCTGAAGGAGTGTGAGGACACACACCTGGGCGAGGAGGTGGACAGAAATTGGTCAGAGGTGGTCACCCAACAGTATATCTTTGATAGGCTCAACAGAGAGGTGAGGAGAACACACACATCGCCTTGGACAGTGGGAGATGCTTACATTCTAATTATAATACATACATTGATGCTGAGCATCAAAAAATATTCATTTTATGGTCAGAGATATGACATAAACAAGTTTTATCATTTATTATTCAGAATGTGTTAGTTTCTACCTACACGTACTTTCCGCCTTATAAGCCGCGACTTTTTTCCCGTGCTTTGGACCCTGCGGCTTATTCAGCGGTGCGGCCAATGTATGGATGTTTACGGCTAACAAACACTATAGGGCGTTCTAAGTCTAAATGCACGGTATGCACCCCAACTTTAAGCCGGCCCGAGCAGGAAATGTAGAGGGACAGGGCACAGGCAGTTCGCTAAGACAGACACTACTAAATGCATCATGGAAAGCAAACAAAGAAGTGCATATAATGCAGCTAAAGTCAGTCGAGCTGGTTGAAAAATAAGGAAATCGATCTGCTGTACGTAGCCTTGGGATCAATGAATCAATGGTTAGACGGCGGACCAACGCGAGGAACGCCAGCGCGGCGGAGACACCAGCTCCTCGGAACGCCAGTGCGGCGGAGACACCAGCTCCTCGGAACGCCAGCGCGCGGAGCCGCGGACCACCAGCGCGAGCAACATGCTGAAAGCAACTTTTTCTCAAGTCTGCCAGTGGATCCTGACTGCGTGGAAAAGTGTCAAAACATCCACGAACGGGTTTAGAAAGGCTGGCAGCAGCAGCGCGAGCAGGAGGAGGGGTCCGTGGAGGCGGCAATAAAGACGCCTCGTCAAGCGTCTTAAACATTGAGAGGATTTCTGGTGGTCCCCAGCTAAATGGTGGACAGTTGGTTAACCAGATGTACGCTAGGCTACCTTTTTTCATGAACCAAATGGACCCGCAAGCGCTCATTTGGTTTCATGAAGTGATCGGAGTTTGCGTATCTCCGGCTACACTCTATGGCCACTGGCCAGGCCTGGATGTAATATTTCTCAATCGGGGGGGCAGCCGAAAATGGCAGTTGGTTTAGTGGTGCCTAATAGTAGTTAGTCAATGTTTAACTACCGCTATAAGCATTTGATTTGAAATATCTTTGAAGTTTTCATTGTTTGCATTCCGTCATGTTTGGTGGGGCAGTCAGGGCGTCTAGAGGGCATTCCCCCCCCCCCATGTCTATGCCTAGATCCGTCCCTGGTCTATGGCTCTAGCGTTAATTACATACAGCACGTGCAGTTCTGTAGTCGTCTAAATAATAAAAAGGATGCTTCTCAAACAGCATTTCGTTGCCGACAATCTCATCTGTGCAAGAACCCTTACATATGGTAATTAAGCATTAAAACACCCGCGGCTAATAGGCCAGTGCGTCTTGTATATGTACTAAATTGATTTTTTCGCTAAATTTGGCCGATGCGGCCTACATTCAGGTGCGCTTTATAACCGGAAATTACGGTACACATATGACACTATTAAACTCTTAATAACTTGATGGCCATCAGTTTTACTGCTCTTTATGTATCGTTGCGTCTCTGTGTGTTTTTTAGATTGATGCTTTGAAGCAGATGACGAGGGCTGAGCTCATCTCCTGGTTCCAAGAACACAGAGGGCAGACCAGCCGCAAACTCAGCGTTCATGTGAGCTTGGCTTTGTGTCTGCATGCGTGCATGTTTGAATGGAAAAGGAGAGCTATTGTTACTATGCACCTTCATACCGGAGTACTCTATTGTTTCCCTGGTTCCCTGATAGGTGGTGGGATTCGGTCCAGAGGAGAATGATGCAGACGCTGGCAAAACGAGAGAAGACTCAAAAGGCGGCGACGAGGAAGAGTTCTGCAGCTCCACGTATGGTGAGGTGTCCAGGCTCACCTTCCTCCCTGCTTCACCCAAGATGGCCGATGCCACGGTGATCATGGACATTCCTGCTTTCACCCAGAATCTGCACCTCTTTCCCTACCACAAGATCCTCAAATAAACTCACAGAACTGACAGTCAGGTTAACTGTCTGTTTTTTTTTAGGTTGATGAACCATCTGCCCCTCATTTTGTAAAAGCAGAGCATCACAAGAGATGGTGGGTGGTTGTAAAAGACAAAGACACACACACACACACACACACACACACACACACACACACACACACACACACACACACACACACACAGTGATGTTAAACCTGTATTTTGTTTCTCCCGTTCTGTCTTTAAGATAACAAGGAGAGCATCTATCTTATGCCAACCTCAACTGGGACATTTGATTTTAAATGAGTTTTGTTTTGCTCTGCCAGTCATCATATTGCTTCCATTACAGAAATCAAATTAATAGTGTGCTACGCTGATGTGGATGCTGTAACCTGACTGCTTTTAGCTCCCAGAGGTAACAGCAAACTAAACTAATGAGTAAATTAGGCAGCAAAAACCACAACCTCCTCTCAGCTGAGAATCTTCTACTGGACTCCTTCCTAAAGCGTGTGTATGCGTGTGTGTGCTTGACTTCCAGCTCTGCTGTGCACGGTTGTTGCTAGCTAACACAATCACACTGTGAATTGAAATGGTTATTATGAGTTAGTAATGGTTGAATAAAATAAAATGTGACTCCTATTGAAAACGTAGCCTCTTTTTTAATATAGAAGGTGCTTGGCACTTTGGAGAATTAGCGTAATTGTAAATGTTCGGTGTGGTTCCATTGTCTGAGATTGGGCATTAAAATCATCTAATTTTTCAGAAAGTTCATCATTCTCAATGCCAGTGATCGTCAATTGATAAAGACCGACTAGTCTCTCTGAATTTAAGTTGATTTGTAATTAACATTTTTGGTTGCAGCCTTAGGTGACGATGTTGCAGTGGCATGATGTTGCTGAAACGGGTGGGAGCAATAAAGCAAGACAGATCTATGCATCTAGTTTGATGTGTGACAAAAACAACCAGGTCACAATGCCAGTAAAAGTTTCCACGCTGATGGCTCAGAGTGGGTTGCATCATTAGTGGTTTCCCCCCCACCCCCACACATAACCTCATACAAGTTGAATTTATGGACAAGGTTTTGCACAACACACAAACACTGATGCTCATGCATGGCTGACACCTGATTGCTTACTCAATCCCCCAAGCGAAGTGTGTTGTGTGTGTCCGGGTGTGTGTGTGCATGCATACATGAGTGCCTCTGTGCAATCATGAGTTCAGGCAGAATTAAATTGGACATTGCGTTGGGGTTGTGCCACTGATGTAATTAATAACTGAAGCGATGGTGTGTTAATATGTTTTGCCTAACCTGTTTAAAGGCAACTGAGGGAAGGCACATGGTATAAGTAACTGTTGAATGAAATGATGGCTACTCAGGCTACTCCTCTTTGTACGTTTTCACCTTGTGTAGCAAGAAGGCTGAGAAGAGCATTCTTGTTGTATTCATGCAAATCTGCATAGGCATAGGCTACTGCATAATGCATACATATTTGCACATATTCGTTGTATTTCAGTCAGTGATTACAGACATATGTTATACCTTGCAGAGGGAAAACCAGATCAATCCAGCAATTCAGTGTCTAAACCAGCCCCTAGTAGCCCTACATCTCTGAATAGTAACATTTGGTTTCAGAGTTATTGTTGCACAAGAGTGAACAGTACAGTGACTTACTGGTACTACTAGGCAATTGCCAGCGCATGGCTGCTCACAGGGACCAGATTTGCGCTGTCAACAGTAACCGGTGGCTCTTGTTAGAAAGGTTTGCTGCAAATGTCGTGTATATAGCCTACTGTCAAAGGCAATTCCGTCTCATTGTCATTCTGTCTCCACTCCGTAGAACAACTCGGGGGTGCGTGCGCAAATAAGTATGGTGGCTGTATCGTCGCAAATGTGTACGGACAAGTGCGCCCCCACACAGCAGAAAATTGGATTTGTTCAGCAGACACGCGCACCACGTTAGCGCGGGCACAGACGGGTCTTGTCGTGGTCTGTGCCTAGTGCCTACCGTGCAGATTGGCACATATTTTCAGACCGGGACAATTTTGCCTTTGCCAGGCCACCCCGGGGGGGGGGGGGGGGGGGGGGGGGGGGGGGGGGGGGGGGTAAGCTGGTTAACCAAATGTAACTCTTTGCGTGCGTAAAAATGAAACCAAATGGACCCTTGCGGGTCCATTTGGTTTCATTTTTACACCCTCAAGAGTTAAAATATTCATCATGTGAATTAGCCCAACTTAGTCTACACAACTAGAGAATGTAGAAGATTAATGGTCAATTTGATCTGTATGTTCCAGGTGAGCATCTAGCGCATTCTAGTGCATTTTGGAAGTGCCACTAGTGCATTCTGGATCTTGGCAGTTGGCAACACTGCCTTCAGCAGCGCGAGCACACTAGTTTGCCTGGCCTGGGCCTGGCACAGTGGCACCCTGGCCTGCCCTGGACTTGGGGAAAAAAACTGTCCAGGCCACTAGGTGGCACAGGCCACCGGGAAAACTCCCTGTACTCCAGATGGCCAATCCGCCCCTGACCGTGGTGGTGGGGGCGTGCGCGTGCCACAGCACAGCCCACACGCTTGACTTCACCCTGAGTAAAAACTTTCCTTCACAGTAGACTATAATATAGGCTCTGTATGGCCTGCCCTAGCCTAGACTGTATCCTGCTGTTGTCATTGTGATCTTCTCTTGAGGAGCCCCGCCAAGGCTGTAATGAACTCAAGCTTTGCGCGCTTGCTGCTCAACAGGGGCGGATGTAACGTGTCCTATTTGGGGGGGGGGGGGCATTAGAACATTAGAAGCCGCACCCATACCATTTTCAGTTACAGGACTTTTATTAGTCAAGTAAAGCATCAATAATAACATCAGTAGTTGTTGAAGTTGCAACAGACACGCAGCATGCATAAAGCTAAAGGTCTGACTCAGAGTTTTCTGTTTTCAATGATGAAATGCTGTTGGTTTCGTGGCGACACAGCTGTAGGTAGTTAGTAGCAGTAGTAGTGTTTCAAATTTTAAATATAAGCACTTTATCTTGAGTTGTCTTGCATGCCATCACGTTTGGGGGGTGGGGGTGTAAACTGGAAATTTATGGGGGCATTGCGCCCCCCCCCATGCCCATGCGCCTAGATCCGCCCCTGCTGCTCAATAGTACGAACTGTCGAACGCCGCACGCGGTTTCGTGTTTACGCAATGCGCTATGCGCACACACACGTGTTTGTAGCTTGTGTGTGTGTTTAGTTTGTTGCTTGCCTGCTCCTAATCAATCAGCGCAGTGGGGCAGTTCGTCTGAACTGCTGTTAAGTAAGTGTCGACGATTTGATTCAATTTGAACAGTAATCTTCCAGCTTCCCGCCGGCACGTCTTCATCAACCCCCTGCTAGAAACGCAGCTCATCCAGACAGGACTGGAGGGGGGGAAAGTGAGAAATTTTCCGGATCATCAAAGTTTATATATTTAATCCCCGTTTCTTATTCTTAATCAGGGATGAAACACTCTGCGTGTCACGGGCGGCGGGTCAGTCGGACTTGAGCCGCTCGAGCTCCAAATGAAATCCAAATTAAAGCCTCCAATAACCTGCATTAGGCTAAACTCGACACACGAGTGGCAAATGTGCGATGAAGTTATCTTTGTCCAATTCAATTAACTTGAAGTGATTTGCGAGCGAGCCTTGTATTTGCTTGTATTGTGTGGCTAAATTAAAGCTTATGGTTGTACCCTGCGGCTAACTTCAGCACCATGGACAGAGGCTTACAGACTGGTGGTGATTTGGGGTGTAGCATTTGGGCATTAACTGTTGATTAACACACACACACCCACAGCAAAATTTCAATTTGGTATACAGCAGTGGTTTTCAACCTTTTTTTTTTATACCAGGGCCCACTATTTATTCAGAATTTGAGCCACGGACCACCATTTGACGACATTTTAGCTCCACAGACCCCCAAACTAAAAAAAAATTTTGCTTTTGTTTTGTCCACAATGCAGGCTGGATTTGGGAAACAAAACGGGCAAACATACGGACCAAAATGATCATTAGGCCTCTCTTCTACATTTTCTAGTTGTACAGACTTGAGTTAGTTCAAATGGTGAACTCAAAGAGTTGCATCTGGTTTAAATAACCAACTTTCCATCATTACCCAATACCCTGGGGACCACCCGGAATCTTCTCAGGGACCACTGGTTGAAAACCACTGCTATACATCATAAGCTACTCAGAGGAGAGTATAACTGACGCAGTATTAAATATAGGCAAATAGGGGGAAAAACGCTCAAACGACGACATACGTTGTTCAAAGGTCTCCTCGCTGATCTCTCTTGGAGGTGACGTTATGGCACAGAGCCTTGCACTTGTCGTCACCCCTCCCTCCCACAGGTGACAGGCCTATCACATCTTCAGCTGACACTGTTGCGTTTTCCTCCTCCTCCTCTTCCTCCGGGGACCAGCGGCGGCACGGCAGCTCAACTCCCCGCGAAGAGGACGCGGACGGACGGACTGGAGCAATGCCGTGCAATGCCACTCATCACCCGGCGGAGTGACTCACCAACCTCTGCTCTCTCTGGTGATATCTGCTTTTGGAGCGCTTCGGAGAGAGGAGGAGGAGGAGGAGGGTGCCTTGAGATGTCTTAGTAGGCCCGTTGGCACTTGGGAAGAAGAAGTGAACGAGAGAAGAGAGAGAGAGAGAGAGAGAGAAAAAAGGATGCCCGAGAACGAGGATGAGCGTTCTTCTTCTCAGTGCTTTGAATGAATCAGTGAGGGGAATTCTGCAAACGAAGCAGAGCCCAGCCTCCCGCGGGCTATATACGCCGCTGACGCTGTAGTACTATAGCCTATAAGCTGATCACTAACCAGCAGTGATAAACGGGGTAAAAACACGGGTTTTCCCCCATCAACCCAAAAAACGCTGGCGCCGAGAAACGGCTGTGCTTGAAGCAAAGAGGTAAGGTTTCTGTCGAGGAATTTCTCATGTGATTTAAAGCGATTTGGATGTAGAAGCTTTCTTCTTACGTGTGTGTGTGCATGCATCATGTGCCACTTGTGCAGATCAGTTACTTGCCGCTTTATGAGTGAAAGTGCGATTAAAATGAGCTAATAGCTTCGTAGCCTATGTTGAAAACAGAGATCCGTTTGAGGGAAACATTAGACTAATGTTCACTATTAAATTGCCATAGCAAACGTTATAGCATATAACAAAATGTCGTTCGTGGAGATTAATTAGTCGTGCAGACTCGAGTTATCTCTTTTTCAATGTGAGTGCAGCGACTCGTGAGTAGTGAATAGCCTGCAAGTGAATGAATGACTGATATCCTTAATGAGAGAAATGAAAGGTTGCATGTCTCGGTGAATGAGCGTTGCTAAGTGAGTGATGGTCTACAACATGTTTCCATCCAGATGAAGGATGATACAGATACACAGCTCTTAATGTATGGCTTAAATAATGATGGCACCCCTCCTGTCCTGTGCCCCGTGCCATCTTCTGACATACTGGCAATAATTGATGCTATGTATTCCTTCCCAGGGGGCTTTGCAGCGCCGTGCACTGTGGATGGCAAGATGCCACCCCCCAGATGGTGACCACTACAGTACTACTACTACTACTTCTGGCGTACTACTACTACTACAGGTTAGGTGTGTGTGCGTGTGCGTGCGTGTGTGTGTGTGTGTGTGTGTGTGTGTGTGTGTGTGTGTGTGTGTGTGTGTGTGTGTGTGTGTGTGTCAGGGGCGGATCTAGGCATATGCATGGGGGGGCAAGGGCAATGCCCCCTAAATGCCCATTCTGCCCCACCAAACATGATGGCATGCAAAACAACCCAAGATATTTCAGTGCTTATATTTAAAAGTATTTGAAACACTACTGAAAATGGTATGGGGGCGGCTCATCGCCCGTGGCGCCCGTGTGTGTCTATATGGACAAAAAGCCCATTTATTTATGTCCAGATCCTTCCTTTCTTTTCTTTCTTTCTTGCATGGGGGACATGCTATGTGGACGAAGTGGTTCTCAAAGTGTGGTCCAGGGACCTCCCCAGCAAAATGAGTTAATATACCAGTAGCATAAAAAATCAATTCATCACACTGTTTTTTTTAAATCAAAATTAATATTTTTATTTAAAATCTTAAGCGGAATACGCTGAGCCTTTAGCTTGACAGTGAATGATCTAAAAACATGGACATAAATTCACTTCACCTAAATACCTACAGTACTGTAAATACTGTACCTGTACCAGTCAAATGGGAAAACGCACAACTGCATTCCTTCAGGGTTTTCTGACAATGACAGTGTATAGTCCTTTTATCTAAGCACTTTTCCCCCTATAGCTGCCATTGCCATTGTTTCTTTCTGTTCAGGCGATGTCTCTGTCCTAGTTGTTGGACGTGTTCCTCTCCTCACACGCTGAGATGAGTGCTTTTTTCAGAGGCGAAGGAAAAGGGGGGAAGAAAAGTCCACAATATACTACCTGGCTAAATTGTCCTGTGATGGAAAAATATTGTTAAAGGAATGAAATCTGAATAATTGAAGCCCCTGGGCTTTAAAATTGCAGCGACTCACCGTGATTTTCCAGTGCAAAGTTAGAGGCCACCTCTCCGAAATATTCATGTCATTATTTAAGAATGGATACATCAAGGACTCACTCTGCTATACCCCCCCCCCCCCCCCCCCCCCCAGTCCTGCTAAGATATACCATAAGAGCTATCCTGTTTCTGTTCCACTTTGCTTTTCTCCATGTTGCTCCACCACAGGGGCGGATCTAGGCATGGGCATGGGGGGGCAATGCCCCCCTAAATACCCAGTCTGCCCCCCCAAACACGATGCCATGCAAAACAACCCAAGATATTTCAAATTAAAGTGCTTATATTTAAAATGACGTGAGACACTACTACTGCTACTAACAAACTACAGCATTGTCACCACTAAACCAGCAGCATTTCATCATTGAAAACAGAAAACTCTCTGAGTCAGACCTTTAGCTTTATGCATGCTGCATGTCTGTTGCAACTTCAACAACAACTGATGTTATTATTGATGCTTATACTTGCCTAATACAAGTCCTGTAACTGAAAATGGTATGTGTGTTCATCGCCTGTGTCGCTTCATACCATACCATACCATACCATTCACCCCCATACCATTTTCTCTTGCCCCTCCAACATGTTCTCTTCCCCCCCCCCCCCAAATGGGACATGTTATATCCGCCCCTGCTCCACCAGCATCTTCTTTCATGTTCAAGCACTCTCTGAAAGCAACAGTCATACTGTATATGCGAAATAACGCAAAGCACACAGCCACACAAAAAGCGCATGAGGGCTGAATTCTATAGCAAACTCTTTATTTACCATTTTTAACTATCATTTTGGTTGTTGCATTTTCCATTAAATACTAGCAACAATAGGTGTTACAATTAAATGTTATCAAGTCCTTTTTTTATATTATGTAAAAATTATCCTCAACAAAAGGGTTCTCAAGGCACACATCATGTGTTTTAACTTTTTAAGCACCATAGTGGGGTTATGCATTAATGTGTATACTTGGTCTTTTTGCTCCCTCTACATCACCAGGGATGTAAAACTCAAATACACGTTGGGCCAAAATAGAACAATTGTTCCAAGTCGAGGGCCGGAGCCGCAACGCTGTGTTTCAACACACGGGGCACCAGTTTATGAGGATGTTCCAGGAAAATGGCAATAGTAATTTCCCTTCAAAAATCATGAATGTTGCTTAATAGGAAGATAAATGCAAAGATGAAACTGCATGCATTCAAAACTGATTGCATTATTAAAGTTCAGTTTCCTGTTCTTTGATCTTCAAGCACCGCTTTCAGTGATTAATGAGAAAGTGAATCAATTGAGTTGAGAAAGTAAAACAATTAGTTAAATTCATGGTGTGTGCATTTGCCTTGAGTATGACATGTGCTCTATACCAAATCTATCAAAAATAGCTGATCAACAACTTCACAAAGTATATTGTGTCCTGTGGTTGATCCACACTAAAATGTTGGTCTTGCCCAGTGTGATTATGACATGCACAGAATAGTGCAGAGGTTCATAAAGTGCGCTCTCCAGGGGAGCCGCAACTAAATGTGATACACACATATAGTACATACATACAGGTCCATACAGGACTCCTATTGACTTGATTGACTTGAATACTATATTCAAGTCCTATTGAATAGTCCTATTGAATACTATATTCAAGTCCTATTGAATAGTCCTATTGAATATTATATTCAAGTCCTATTGAATAGTCCTATTGAATACTATATTCAAGTCCTATTGACTGGAATATAGTAGGTGATAAAATAATGGTGATGTATAATTAAGAGTCCTTTATAAATATTGTTAGGTGTATTATCTACTGGAGGTGTCTGGGTACTAGCTCTCTGGTCGCTCACTCTGCTCGTGCACAAATAGACCGTGGTCTACTTGTGCGCATTGCGCAGGTTGGCACTCTACTGAGTGCAGTTCTAGCTACAGCTTTTCTACATTGCATGTTGACACTTGACAAGTAAAGAAACTGAGAGGACTACATTTTCCGCCACTGTATGTTTGGCAATAAGGAGTTGTGTGTGAGCATTCATGCACACATAATAATTGCATAGTAGAATGTGAATATAGGTGTAGTGGGATGTGCACCCAGTACTGTTCAGCTCATTTTGCTGTGTACTGTTCGGTGTACTCACACCTAACACAAGTGTTAGGATTGTGTTTAGTTTCCAACAGAGGGAGTGAATCAAATTGTGACACCTCTCTGCTGGCGGCTTCTCTTCTCCTGCTGGTCACCAGGTCAGGAACTGCTAAATATAGGATCCCAAATAAAGCGCATAGAATTACAAAAGGACTGTATACTTCGATAGCTCAAAATAAAAGGGAGGGATTAGGAAGGAATCATGAGGAAATGAGGAAGGACCATCGGTCTGTCTATACAGACAGAAAACAAAGAGTATTTTACTTGAGAAAGTAATCCAATGACAAGAATCAACCTTAGCTTCACATGACAATGTTACCTCACAGAAAAAAAAAACGTTTAGCAGGGGAACTTAACTTTTTCTGGTTAAATACTTTAACCAGAAAAATACTTACCTAATACCCCAAAAATGAACCATGAACAAGAAAACATAACAAAAGAACTCTAGTCAAAGAGTCAGGTTTCCAGGATGTTAAAGGAGAATTCCACACCATTTTTTTTTATCTTTATCTGCAGTTATTTTTTTTTAGAAAAAAAAGTAGTCCAGGTGTTATTTTGTGAAAACACTGCTTAATGGCTGTTTTGCCTATCCCTAAAATAGGCTTATAATGGGGCTAAGGGGTATTGTTCAAGTTCGCCTATATACATCGCTCCAAAATGCAAGGTTTTCCTATATATTGTCTCTCTACCATGTCAATAGAGTGTTGACACTCACAATTTCACTTTTACTTTCGTTTCAGCAGTGGTTCAGCCATAAACCATGTGCCACGCCCCCACCTTTTGAGAGCTGAATCACTGCTGAGCCAAAAGTGTATAGCAGTATATATTTAGCAGTATATATAGCAGAAAATTGCATTTTGGAGCGTTGTATATAGGTGAACTTGAACAACACCCCTTAGCCCCATTATAAGCCTATTTTGGGCTAGGGGAAACAGCCATTAAGGAGTGTTTTCACAAAATAACACAAAAAATGCTGCAAATAAAGATTGATAAAAAATGTTTGGTGTGGAATTCTCCTTTAAGTTCTATTTCGGAGGGAGAGCATTTTTTTCACATTCTACAGACAGCATCATAGCATCAAAGTCTCTCTAAGGCGCTCTCTCCATTTTACAAAATGAAGACAATATTTATTAGTACAATAGACTGTTGTCACAGCTGTCATAGCTACCCATGATGAGATGTCAGAGGCCATGGTCAGCCTGACCTAGGAAACACTTGTCCTCAACACACATTCTGAAAACAGCTATCGACTTCTCTGGTGACAGAAATCTCGATTCCATTCAAAGCAACCCAAGATATTTCAAATTAAAGTGCTTATATTTAAAATGATTTGAAACACTACTACAGCTACTAACTACTGTACAAGTTTGGCACTAGTAAACCAACAGCATTTCATCATTGAAAATAGAAAACTCTCTGAGTCAGAACTTTAGCTTTATGCATGCTGTTGCAGCTTTAACTACAACTGATGTTATTATTGAGTCCTGTAACCGAAAATGGTATGGGGGCGGCTTCATCGCCCGTGTCGCTTCGCGCCACGGGCGATGAAGCCGCCCCCATACCATTTTCTCTTGCCCCTCCAACATGTTCTCTTGCCCCCCCAAATGGGACATGTTACATCCGCCCCTGACTGATAGTAACAACAACATAGCAGATAATGGATGCAAAGGAGATATTCTGTGACAAACACATGCATAATACAGAGACATACACCAGGAGACAGATCTACAAGCTCATAGCACAACACAGTTTCTATAGTGTAACTCATGGTGACATGTAAAATCATTCTCAATAAACTTCATTTCATAGAACCATACTTGACATTAAGTCTGTATGAGAACCCTGTTGGCTTTTTTAACTTGGGACTGAAGCTCTCTCTCCATGGGCCCTGTCACTTCCCTGTGTAAATCATTGGCAGGTTTTTTGGCAGACCCCTCATGTAAGACTAAAAACTAATTTATACGTTGTCACACAATGTTGTCAATCCCAAAGAATAAGGTTAAAGATATTCAAGCTATGGCTGCAACTGCAAAGACTAGGTTCCTGTAAATCCACAAAGCAAAATCCAAAGGGTATGAGGAGCCTGCATATGTGCGTTTGTGCATGACATGTATGCATGTGTGCTTCTGTGTATGTGCATGTGTTGTATGCAATTGTGTTTATACTGTATGTGCAGTTTGTGCAAATGTGAGTTTGTAGGGAGTTCAGTCTGTGTTAAAGGTAGGGGAAGTGATTTGAAATTCATGGTGTAGTACCAGCCTGGTGCACTAGGGGCCCCCAACAGTAGCTACACTATGTGAACCTGCTGCTCGCTCCTGATTGGAGGAGAATTGTGGTGATCTGGGGAACTTTTATTAGCTCCTCTGCTAACGTGGGGGAGGGGGAAACTCCATATGTGGTTTCCACACCTTATAATAGAGCATTTTACCAGAAAAAAAATATTTTTTGGGTGATATCTGACAAAAGTGAAATCACTTCCCCTACCTTTAACTATAGGCCCCAGGTGTGAATTGTAATGGCATATTAATTGGCATGTATTGTTAAACAGAGTGCAAGGTGTCATTTAATCTAGACTTTAATAACCTGCAGTAAGACACCCAAGGGGGGCGAGAAGCGACTTCACCCTAAAGGGCGTGCAGATTACTGGGACAGCACTGGCGCTTTGTCATGGGGAGTCAGATCAGGAATGAATCCTCTACTGGCCATAATATGGAGTGCATCTTGAGTGCACAGTGTTTGATGAGGTCTGGCCAGTGTTGCCAACTTGGCGCATTTGTCACTATATCTAGCTTTTTCCAGACCCCCCTAGCGCCAAAAATAGTGAAAAACTCCTGGCGGAAAATCTGGTGCTTTTTTGCTGGTGAGTTGGGGCGAAATTGGTGATTATGATAGAGTCCTACTTCCTTCCTAGAAAGGACCATTGGTAAAACAAATGGACCCTCATAAAGCTGTAACTCTTTCTTGAGAGAGTAAAAGAGTTAACTTATATTTAAACATCTGAATTAATTAATTTTCAAGAATTTACTTATTTAGAAAATGCAGAAGAATTGCTTTTCGACCAACATTTTGCCAGTTATTTCTCCTATAGTCTGAGAGACTAAACTCAACATGGTGGTCTGTGGCTAAACTGCAGAATAAATAGTGGACCGTGGTATGAAAATGGTTGAAAACCCACTGTTCTAGCGCATTCTAGTGCATTTTGGAAGTGCCACTAGTGCATTTTGGATTTTGGTGGTTGGCAACACTGGGTCTAGCCATATACAGTAGAACAGGTCAGCTACAGGTGACTATAGACATCTGTAAGTGTGAAGATGTCGCCTGTAAGCCCCAAGGTTATGGAATGCACTTACCAGTGCAATCAGAACTGAAGATTCTTAACTTGATATTCTGACGCAGTCTGAAAATGCACCTCTTCAGACTCCATCTTAGCCCATAGCACCATAGCCCCATGCATGTGTATTGTAGATAGCACTTTTATGTAGACTGTAGGCTCAAACATACTCCAGGTTGAAGTGAGTTTACAGTCGGTGAAGAGTTTTAACCGCAGTGTATTTTTCAAGCCTTCATCCTGGAGTATGTATGATCCAGGGTGAAGCCTTAAAAAACTTAGCTTAGATTACAGTATTACATGTTACCAACCTCACTTAACCAATAGCAGAAAACACAACACATTGCCATTAGGCTAACCTCCATGCATGTTTTTGCACATTTGTTTGCATTTTATGAAATATGCAACTTTAAGCTAAGTTCAATGGAGGTTGAATTGAGCTGAAACCTTTTAGCTGAAGGCCGTGTTTTTCTGTGAATTTTACTTTGCTGTATTGCTTATCAATTGCCATATCAATACCTGTTAAGCATTCTCAATGAACAGAAGAGACGAGCAGAGGAGTGGAGCAGAGTGAGTGGCATGTGGCAGTCACCCACTTCTACCGGTATCAGGCGATAATTCCCAGTAGGCTGCTTATCAGCACCATCTTATCGAGGAGGCATGTTGTCTGGGAGCCTACTCACTGATAAGATGACATCTGCGATCTTATCCACTAGTGAGAACAGTCAAATCTGCTTGCTGTTAGGTTTAGGGTTAGGTTTAGAGAAGGGTGTAGCAATGTTTGTAGCAAAACCCTAGACCCCTCCAACCGTAACCCTAAGCCTAAATCCCCGACGCTCAACCACCTCACAGACCGCCAGGTCTGTGAGGTTAGGGGGAGAATGGTCAAGAGTGGTGGAGGAGGTGGGAGTGTAGAATACCAAGGTAGGAGTGAGACGGACAGAGGAGTGATAGAATGAGAAAGAGAGAGAGAGAGCCAGAGAGACTTCACATTGCTTTTAACAGCATTAACCTGGCTCACTGTGTATATAATTTAGTGCCATGACGCAATGGAGATACGGCACACAAGGAGCTGTGTGATGTGGACCTCTAAGGCTCTCCCACAGACTAAAACATACCCCACCCCCCCAACCCACACACACATTGTCTTTTTATCCCCAGGGGCGGATGTAACATGTCCTATTTGGGGGGGGGGCAAGAGAACATGTTGGAGGGGCAAGAGAAAATGGTATGGGGTCGGCTTCATCACCCGTGTCGCTTCGCGCCACGGGCGATGAAGACGCACCCATACCATTTTCGGAATTTTGGTTACAGGACTTTTATTAGTCAAGTAAAGCAAATAACATCAGTTGTTGTTGAAGTTGCAACAGACACGCAGCATGCATAAAGCTAAAGGTCTGACCCAGAGAGTTTTCTGTTTTCAATGATGAAATGCTGTTGGTTTAGTGGCGCCGAAATTGTAGTTAGTAGCAGTAGTAGTGTTTCAAATCATTTTAAATATAAGCACTTTAATTTGAAATATCTTGGGTTGTTTTGCATGGCATCATGTTTGGGGGGGGCAGACTGGGTATTTAGGGGGGCATTGCCCCCCCATGCCCATGCCTAGATCCACCCCTGTTTATCCCCTTTTACTCTCTCACTCACTCACCTAATCCTTCCTAACACTGCATCGTTAGCTTGAAAATCTGTCATCTGTCATCATCTGTCAAGTGACAAGTTGTGTGACAATAGTATAAATCACTTTCTTTACAGCGCTTGGTTTTTGGGGACGCAAAATAAATCTGGGGCCCAATTTGACAGGACGTATTGTGGGTCTGCTGCAGGCAGAATTGTGCAAACACATCTATGACGTGACGGATCTCTGATTATTTCAGTTTTGAGTTCTGAGTTTTGAGTTTACTTTGTAAATGCTGTTGTCATTTTTTAACCCCTCTTTTTCTCACATTTTATCCCACAATCTTTTGCATCCTGAATGTACACAATGTTTCAGAGTTGCTAGTACTTGTACTAATAGAATAATATGTTTGTTTTATATGCTATAGTAGCTGTGGTTAAGACAGATCTGATCATTCTAGTTTGTTAAGCCAGTGGGTGGATTTTTGCCACACGATAAGTGTCACAGTGTCGCAGAAATGTTCCTGTTTTGTTTAAAATTCATTTGAAGGTTGCACTATTAATTGTATTTAACAGTCATTGTATTATTATACTTATAGAATTCTGCATCTAAAGAGCCAGACATACAGTATTGTCTGCTGTCTTGATCCAGTGAAACTGACCCATGTCGTTCCAGTACTCTTGGACTACAGATACTCCAGCAATCCTGTTGATTTGGCCGTGCGATGCGTGGACGCGGGTCTGGCGGTGCCAGTGTGGGTTGAGTCCACTGGAAATAATGGAGGAGGCTGTTTTGATATGTGCCGTACGGACGCAGCCTGTGTGTGTGTGCAGGGCTTAAGACACCAATGAGTCACTAGAGCGTCTATAATCAAGGATGTGCAGTGAATTCAAGAAGCTTCATTGCGCCTAGCGTCACAAGGTAATGTCAGAGACGAGGACAGCAGTGCACTCATGCAAATTCCCTCCTCCCGACTCTTCCTCCCTCTGCAGGGGTTGCAGTTAGAGGAGGATTTGAGAGAAGCATCCCTGCAGACCCGTCATGTTCCTCCACCTTCTCAGCATGATCCGTCTCTCCATCTCCTGCTGTCTTCTAATGTGAGTCTCCAGCTCTTCTAGGCAGCTCAGCTGAGTCCTTTCCCTGAGGTTATTAAACCATTGTGTCTGTGTCAGTGATGCTTAACATATTTCATAGGAAGGACCCCCAGAAATATCTATCATTTAGCTGCAGAACCTCATCTAAAAAACATGTTGTTCTAGGGATCCCCCAGAAGCAAAGATATGAGTTAAACATGTTTGCTTCCAAAATAATGTATTCAAAGATTTGCACCACATTTTCACAATTTTTCAAAAATAGCAGAACTACAAGCTCATATCGCGCCACTCGGTGGCACGATATGAGCTTGTAGATCTGCTATTTTTCAACAGCTAAAACACCAAAACGCGTTCAGCACAGAAATAGTTAAACCATTTCTCTCACATGCATGTTAACATTAGCCACCAGTGAACATCTCACCTGGAGGCTGGCTGACACTTTTTAAATAAACTTTATTGAAATGATTCAGGCTCATGTACTGTATTACAGTACATTGGAACTGGGATCTTGATTCAGTGCAAAAGCATTTCCACATCAATAATAATATTAAATAAAATATTTTTTTCTGCAGTGTTAATAAATACTAGCCTGCCATGGACCAGACTAACAGCATCTATGTTGACGTTTTATTTCCAAGGGGCAGTTCCAAACACAAAAAAGGCTCACTTTATATAGTGGGGGCTGATTGCTCCCTCACAATTTTGGGCTAAGGGAATTAAAATTCAAACTGAGGAGTACCAGACCTATCCAGGGACAGTTTGGGCTTGTTTCTATGCTAGATAAATGCCCTGGTTTCAGTTGTTTTTGTTTCGTTTTGTTTTTTGTCTTGCGTCCAGAGTTCTGTCTTTTTGGTTCAGTCTTTATCTGTTTGAAGACCATCTCTTCTGAGATGTCCTCCTGGTGAATCACAGTGGCTAAATATGGAACACCAGAATGTGTTTCATATTTTGTTAACAACAGTGCAAATATTGTCCCAGTAAAAATGTGTTCCATGGCCGAGATTTTTTCAATAAAAACTCCATACATGAAAGGCTTACACTGACCACATTATCACAATATCTGAAGGCAGAAAAATAAATAAATGTGAATTTCAACTAGAGCTTAATTTCCACAAACCGTACAAATAAAGGGCTTTCCCATGTGCTTTCCCACATTCAAATGCAACACTTGTTTTGAGATCCTTAATGAAATGCCATTTATAAGTACATACATAGGCTAGCCCATAGAGCAAATAATACAAACTTAAATAGTAGCCTACAGCTCCCATACCTTAAAAACCCTCCACACGATTCCAAGAACATGTGTATTTGCAGGTATGATGTAATGAAAGTATGATAAACCATTTCAGTCTGTGTATTTATCTGTGTATATCACATCTGCCTGGTGTGGATGGTATTGCCTGTTGAGAATTATAAAGGTTAAATCTCACAAGAGTGATAGCTTCAGGCTGAATCATGCAGAATTGGGTGCATTCTGTTATAGCTGAATAAGCGGCTTTTACGCGTATCTGTTAAATCTTTTCATACTGTATGAGTGTACCTGTCTGTCTGGCTGTCTCTCTCTGTCTGTCTCTCTCTGTCTGTCTTTCTGTCTGTCTGCCTGTCTCTCTCTGTCTGTCTGCTTCTGTCTGGAGGGTTTAATGGAGATCTGGTCGAATGTCAGCGGGAACTGTTGTTATAACCGGAGGAATTCTCGCCGGTGTCATACTACTGTGCATTGTAGCAGTGCTCTGTTACTGTAGACTTCAGGTATGTTGCTCATGTGTGCGCGCGTGTCCGTGTCTGTGTGTGTGTGTCTTTGTGTTTGAAACACTCAAACATTATCAATTCAATTTTATTCAGTTCAATTCAGCCTCTCTGGCTTAAAATCCTTTGGTATCTGCCTGCGGGTGAAATGACCAATATTACCAATACTTAATTATGACTTTATGAGATTGAGTTATATCCATGTCTCCCCCTCCTTCTCCTTTTACCTGTTTCATAGCAGTACATTGTGTCATGCAGTGGAAAATCTAGAACCTCACAACATGTTGCAACGCACTTTGTAAATCTGCCATTTCTTATGTAACTAAGTATAATTCAGACGTCTCTCTCCCTCTCTCCCAGTACTACTGCTGCAAGAAGAATGAGTCGGAGGTGGATGCGGCCTCCACGGCGGGAGCCGAGTCCCACTCCCACTTTGCCTGTAACGCATGCACTGCCCTGGCCATGGACGGGACTGCGGTCACCTCGGCCTCGTCCCTGGACCGGCTCGACGGCAGTCCCCAGCGCAGCTACTGCCCCACGTGCTCTCCCTACTACCTCCGGCCGGGACACGCCGACGACATGCGCAACGGAGGGGAGCGTCTCGGCTTCCACACGTACTACGAGAACCCTTCGGTCTGTCTGCCCCTGTCCATCAACCCGCAGGGCTCCTCCCCCCCCATGAGGTACGACAGCCCCTGTTCGGACATGTTCCCGTCCCCGCCACGCCCTTACAGCACCCAGGTCTGACCATGTGAACACGCCATCGTTGAAACGCGCCTCACACTCCTGACGTGCACCGTATAGACCTAACATGTCGGACGAGTGCTTGATCGTTCACGTGTGAACACAAGCGTTTGATGTCTTTCTGGAAAGTTTAATACCTGCTATTCAGACATGCGCTATGATGACACCTCCGATGGTCATCATTGTGACCTGGATATTCTCTCTGTCAGGTATTGAAGGACATCCTTCTATTGAGCCACGGAGGTGAGAGGACTGTTGAGGTGCCGTGTCGTCTCAATGTCAAAACCTACACCCAGAATAAATAGCATCATTTATTTTAGCATAATTTGACCCCACCCGTTTACTCACCCACAGCTCAATCCCAGTTTCTGTTGCTCTCCTTGACATTGTTTGCCCCTCTATCCCAGCCTGCATAAAGTGAGAGCCTGGATGCCCCCTATAGCCCCCTCCGCCCTCCCTGACTGTACATGAGGGCTATCAGTTTTGTTTTCTGTTTACTTGTTGAGATTGTCGTCTTGAACCGAACTCAAAAGCTAATCATTTGTTTCAGAGGCATGACAGTAAGTAAAATGTGTGAGATATTTTGTTTTTTTGTCATGAGAAATGTAGCATTGAGAAGCAAGACCTTCTTTCAGAGAATTACAGGCACCTATAACGATTTGGGGTCCAACTAAAGTGAGACTCCTTAATCTGAGTCAAATGAACTCAATGAAAGGCATTTGAGATGGCAGTGAGTGCTTTTCAATTACATTTTTAATATTTAAAGGGAGGAACACTGAATTAAGCAAAGAAAGCATCTCTGAACTATCAGGATGTAATCTTGGAGTTTGGATATTAAGGTAAAAAGGGTGTAAGTAGATAGATCAAAGATATTAACTGAAATCACACAACTTTAACTTTCGTAATCAATTTTGTATCCATAAGCTGTGGTTATGTAGGTACAGTAAAGTTAAAGGTAACGCGGTATTATTCTTCAGTATATGCCTGACTCTGTGAATCTTTCAGATGTGTTATGGTTTTAGTGTGGGAGTGTCAGGGTTTCAGTGTGTCTCAGGAGACCTCAGTGAGACCTCCCTAATCTTCTGTCTTTTTATTCAGTGAGTGATTGTGTGTGCATGTGTGATTGTGTGCGTGTGTGTGCGCGCGCGTGTGTGTGTGTGTGTGTGTGTGTGTGTGTGTGTGTGTGTGTGTGTGTGTGTGTGTGTGTGTGTGTGTGTGTGTGTGCGTGTGTGCCTGCCTGTGAGATAAAAGTAGGAACATATTAAGAGGTATTCACTTCAGGATTAGCTTAACCACTTTGACCCTGACCTCCCTATTTTGGGCATGTCATTATAGGTGCAATAGCTTCTAGACGGGCTGTTTTTCGAAAAAATAATTTACATTCCTTTTCAGTCATTCTTTTTAAAATGTCTGAAAACAGGTGGTAAAAGAGGTTTTGAGAAGCCTTGTCACTTCCTCACATCTTGCCCCCTCCTATTTTAGTAAAAAAAAAAAAAGAAAAAGAAAAGAAGTGATGCATTATATAATTGTACCTATTTGTTTATTTAGATGTTCACTCTGCACCGGTGTTCACTGCAGCTTAGCCGATATACTTCAGCAAGTCATCACAAAGAGCACCTGATGTATCGTCATTGACGTCTACCCTTTAGTGAACCTTGTTCCTTAATTCATTTTGACGGTTGGGAAAATGCATTTTTCAGAGCCAGTATTAACATCATTAGATTGTGTTTGGGATACTCTGATAATGAATAG
>CM076980.1:10744397-10794397 GCA_039105355.1 Benthosema pterotum | reverse complement strand
TGGACCCGCAAGGGTCCATTTGGTTTCATTTTTACGTTCTCAAGAGTTACATCTGGTTAACCAACTTAGCTGGGGACCACCTGGAACCCTATCAAGGACCACTGGTGGTCCCTGGACCACCTGTTGAAAACCCTTGCCCTAGCCCTATTCAGCTCTGGAACTGAAATATAGAGAATAATATACATTATGCTATACATTTCCCTTTCAAAAATGCTAATGTTAAATTATACAGAAGAAAATAACAATTGACATTGAGTTTCTCTAATATACTGTGGAATGTAATAAGTGTTTAAATGCATCCATGCAACTACGCGCATATCAGAGTTAATTTTATAGTGCTGTCATCATCATAAATCATTCTTATCTGCCTACATTTGTGCAGTTCTCTTTGTCCCAGACATGATTCTTTTTAACCTTTCCCTCAGAGACATTTGACATTTGAGTCAACACATTTGCAAATGTCTCACATTCTCCCTGAACATATTTTTTCTTACATGATGTATGTGGTCTCAGGTCCAGGCAATTTTGTACCTTTTAAAATATGTCTGTCCTGAGCTTTTACTGTAAACCGTCTATGCCAGGGGTTTTCAACAGGTGGTCGGGGGACCACCAGTGGTCCTTGAGAAGGTTCCAGGTGGTCCCCAGGCTAAATGATGGAAAGTTGGTTAACCAGATGTAACTCTTGAGAATGTAAAAATGAAACCAAATGGACCCTTGCGGGTCCATTTGGTTTCATTTTTACACCCTCAAGAGTTAAAATATTCATCTGAATTAGCACCACTTAATTAAGAAGTTTACACTGTTTTGTTGGCAAAATACAGCCTGGAATTGTGGACAAAATCAAAAGAATTCTTTAATTTTAGGTCTTTGGTGTGAAAATGCAATCAAATGGTGGTCCGTGGCTCAAATGCTGAATAAATGGTGGTCCCTGGGATGAAAAAGGTTGAAAACCCCTGGTCTATGCTGTCATATTTTGTTCAGTTGCATCAAGTTGTGCACTGTGATGTGTTTCCTATAGAGAGAGAACAAACAGCTGCAGCAGGCCAGTCTGCGTCTGGAGCAGGAGAATGACAACCTGGCCCACAGATTAGTCGCTGGCAAGATTGCCTTGAAGAATGCATTGGATGAGGTACTTTTAAATACTGTTCTATTCCAAACAGACAGAGAAACTACAGTGTGAAAAATAAATTAAATAAATGCTGCGTGTTGCAGTATATCAGGGGTTTTCAACAGGTGGTCCGAGGACCACCAGTGGTCCTTGAGAGGGCTCCAGGTGGTCCCCAGCTAAATGATGGAAAGTTGGTTAACCAGATGTAACTCTTGAGAATGTAAAAATGAAACCAAATGGACCCTCGCGGGTCCATTTGGTTTCATTTTCAC
Source organism: Benthosema pterotum (assembly GCA_039105355.1). Taxonomy (NCBI): domain Eukaryota; kingdom Metazoa; phylum Chordata; class Actinopteri; order Myctophiformes; family Myctophidae; genus Benthosema; species Benthosema pterotum. The sequence goes on along the minus strand of CM076980.1, from coordinate 10,793,017 downwards.
ACTCTCAAGAGTTAAAATATTCATCATCTGAATTAGCACTATTTAATTAAGAAGTCTGAACACTGTTTTGTTTGCAAAATCCAGCCTGGAATTGTGAACAACAACAAAAAAATCTTTAGTTTTAGGTCTTTGAGGCTAAAATGTCGTCAAATGGTGGTCCTCCGTGGCTCAAATGCTGAATAAATGGTGGTCCCTGGTGTCAAAAAGGTTGAAAAACCCCTGCAGTATGGGTGAAGAACTTGCGTGGGGTAGGGGACAGCTGGGGAATATAGCTAGAGGCTTATATAGAAAGCAGGTAGGTGTTATCTCGTGTTGTTGTGTCCACCAATTGGGGAGTGGGCTGTAGGGGGAAGGTTGTTTGTACAACATGTAGTATTGACAATGTCTACTTGTATAGCGTGCAGTGTTGTGAATAACGCCCTTACAAGTAACGCCCTTACAGTAAGGGATTACTTTTTTCAGTAACTTCTAACGTAACTCCTTACATTTCTCAAATTCATAACGGCATTATGATTAGTGTACCATCGTTACTATCATTACTTCACGGCGGCGGCAGGACTCGCTGCACTGCATGTGTGCTGTCTGTCTTCTTCAGCTCGCTTCTTCACAGTCTAACATAGAGTATATTGAATAGAAAAGGCACCGAAGGAAAGTTCCCCTCTCGTCCACTTGCATTGTTTCCTCCGGATGCCTGATCTAGTTTTAATATATCTATGTGTGTAACGTGATAAGTATAAGCCAATCAGAGCCAGTCTTATTCGTCGAGCAGAGCAGAGCCATCTAGTAGAACAGCTGCGACATTGAGGGGACAGAAAAAATGCTTATGATCGCATAGACTTAAATGCATCCGGTAACCTCGGTTGTCCCAATTCAATAGAAGTGTATATAGATGAGCCGCCATTGAAGTGGCCCCATGAAGTGAACAGAGTTTTCGCGTAACTAAAGGCTCTGGCCTCTAGCACACAGACACAACCAGCTGTGTTGTTGTTGCTGCGCACACACTAGCATTTGAGCTGCGGTAAAATACGCTCTCAGACGCAATGATACGAGGACGACAGTGTGACTGGAGCCTTTGCAGCGTGGAAATATAAACACTATTTTACATTATTGCTGGTAAAGCAAGGGTTTTCAACAGGTGGTCCGGGGAGGATTCCAGGTGGTCCTCACACTAATTGATGGAAAGTTGGTTAACCAGATGCAATTCTTTGAGAGTGTAAACATGAAACCAAACGGACCCTTGCGGGTCCATTTGGTTTCATGTTTACAAGAGTTAAAATAATCATCATCTGAATTAGCCCAAGTCTACACAAGTAGAGAATGTAGAAGTTTAATGGTTCTTTAGATCTGTATGTTTGACTGTTTTGTTTTTGAAATCCAGCCTGATATTGTGGACAAAAGAAAATAAATCTTTAGTTTTGGGGTCTGTGAGGCCAAAATGTCCTCAAATGGTGGTCCGTGGCTCAAATGCAGAATAAACAGTGGGCCCTGGTATGAAAAAGGTTGAAAACGACTGTGGTATAGGACGTGGACGAAAACAAACAAAAACATTGAGGTGAAGTGTAGACAGCAAGCATTGTCCTCAGCAAAGAAAATCTTGCTGCAATCTTGTACCATGCTGCCATTAAAGGGGAATTCCAACCCTTTAAAAAAAAAGGTCCTAAAAGAAAAATCATTAACATGGCGAAACACAACCTCCATTTCTAGTAAACACAGAATGGGGAGATCTTTATCTTGTCCACGCAACATCTCTAAGGCATATTAATGTCAGTAAAATGTTGAAAATGGGAAGAATTTCACTTTAAACTTGTAAGCACGAATACTACAGAAAAACACCCCTTTTTTGTATGTTTAAAAAAAAAGTAAAGTAAAGTAAAGTAACGCCCTTACTTTCATAATTTAGTAAGGAATAAAGTAACTAGTTACTTTTTCAGGGAAGTAACTATAACTATAATTCCCTTACTTTTTAAAAGTAACTTCCCCAACACTGATAGCGTGTACTGGAACACACCTGTGTGCTGTGGGCCTTATGTGCACAGGTCTGCAAGGTTGAGGGGGGTATGAATATGGATAGATATACTACAGTGTCAAGATTTCAAATGCCAAATGATTCGGTCACTGTTCGCCAAATTAACATTTTGGCACTCAAACAATTGTATACTTCAGGTAGGTTTTCAATAGTACGGCAGGCTTGCATTCTAAAACCGGTACAAACAACAAGGCCAATTAAACCTCTGATCTTCAGACATAGGCCCATATTAAACTGAAATCTGCAACCACATAAATAAATAGAATGATGCCATCAAGGTTAGATTAAAGATGGAGTGCCATGATTTTTTCTACCCTAAAACATGATCATCAGGTATTATTGTTATATGAAGAGTAAGATTTTTTTTTTTTTTTTCCCCAAAAAAAGTGTACAGTGTTTGTTAAACTGTCATTTTTATGATTCCACCCAGCCAGTTCATTAAGTATGCCTGGTTTGCCTGGTGGGTGGTGATGGGTGGAGATCCACCTGAACTGAAGCCACACCCACAGCTTTAGTTGCATGATAAAGGGGGAGGAGTTAGGGGAGGGGCTGAACAGGTGATGTCACTATATTGAAGTTTTTTTCATTGGCACGTTTGACTGGAAAGGTTCAGCCCCCGGGAAGAAACCCAAGAAACCCTATATACAAAGAGAAGACATCATTGCACATAAAAAACACACAAAGTGGTCTATTTACATACTGTCACCTCTTAAACATGTACAAAATTGGAAAAAATACAAAAATCACGGCACCCACTCTTTAACATTCACAATGGCAGGTGGTTCAGCAGCCATCCAGAATATACAAATGAAGCCCATCACCTCAGTAGAGTTGAAACCGGGTGAAAATTCTGCTCGGCTACTGACCCTTTTCGTCTATTTTTCAAGGCAGAAGAGTAATTCCACTCATTGATGCTCCATACATAAATGCATGCTTGGAAGGTCATAATCGTGCTTGGCATTGTGATAAGCCTTGAGAATAAGTGAGATTGTCAAACCATCATCTGATTCTCTGTTATGTAATAAAACCAATTACCCAAAACACTTTAAATGGCGGGAGAAGAAAACAACAAAATATATATTTGTTTCTTTAAACAATAAGAAAGGTCTAAGACTATGGAATAAAATCAGTTGAATCAGTGAAAAGATCAGAAAGGGGCAGGTGGAGTTGGTCGCACCTATTGTAGAGGTGTATTTTGATAGCGTTTATGTAAAGTTGGGGAGGCAGGGTTCATCTCAGAGAGTATTAGGGGAGCATTCCAGGTGCAGCAAAAGAAAGCAGGTACATTATTTGGACCTGGGGACCCTGGAGAGTTTGGCATCGCCAGGAGTGAGATGGAACATGACATTTAAGGTGGTCGTGAACATAGGAGTGTGAGTGGAGACATCAATATTGCCTGAAAGGTCTTGGGTAAAACGGGCGTGGGAGGTGGGGCCGATGATGTTTTCAGATTTATTGCCCTTAGAATTGCATTTATTTATTTATTTTAAAGGTATTTTGGGCCTTTTTGCCTGTATCGATAAGAGTAACGGTAGCTTGACAAGAAAGGGGAAAAGAGGAAGGTGGGAAGACATGCGACAAAGACCATCAGGATTGGGAGTCTGGAAGCCTAGGTGCCCCCAGACAGTTGAACTGTAACCACCTGGACCAGAGAGAATTTTATTTTGCATCTATACACTTCTTTGAGGCAAGCAGTTAGGAGTAGGGCTAAACCAGGGGTTTTCAACCTTTTTGACACCAGGGACCACCGTTTATTCAGCATTTGAGCCACGGACCACCATTTGATTACATTTTCACCCCAAAGACCTAAAACTAAAGAATTCTTTTGGTTTTGTCCACAATTCCTGGCTTGATTTTGCAAACTAAACAGTGTAGACTTCTTAATTAAGTGGTGCTGATTCAGATGATGAATATTTTAACTCTTGAGAGTGTGAAAATGAAACCAAATGGACCCGCAATTGGGTCCATTTGTTTTCATTTTTACATTCTCAAGAGTTACATCTGGTACATAAGCCTTCCATCGTTTGGCCTGGGGACCACCTGGAACCCTCTCAAGGACCACTGGTGGTCCCCGGACCACCTGTTGAAAACCCCATGGGCTAAACTAAAGCATTGCTTTCAGGGGAAGCTTTTAGTATCACAACCTTTAAGTCTAAATACTGTTAAGGTATAGGCCCTAAATCTCCCAAAGAAACTAAGCTGAAAAAGTGACTATATCTACAGCGTATGTGCATGGTGTGTTGACAGGCAGAGGACAAGGTGGATGAACTCACCAAAGAACTTCTACAGACCAGACATCGACTACAGGTCACAGAGGAGTTGAAGAGCTCCAAGGATGAGGAAGCGGCAATGGTATAAACACTTTTTCATTCCCATTCCCTTTTTGAATTAACCATGAAATTCAATGATGGTTAAGGACCATGTAGATGCAAAAGCAATATTCTCTATGTAACGTTTTTTGTTTCATATGCAAATTCAGAGATGTTTGCTATACTTAATATACAGTATGTGAATATTTCAATGCAGTTAATCGGTTGTTCTGTTCTTTCCTGCTGTGATAAGTTGAAGGAGGTATTTCGGAGGGAGTTGGAGAAAGCCGGACAGGAGATTAAGAGGTCAAATGGTATCATCACAGACTACAAACAGGTACATTAGCTTGATCATAAGACAAACTCTTGTTCTTGACATCAGTTCAACCTACTTGAATGCCTAACAAAAGCTAAAAAGGTATAAATGAACAATAGATTTATGTATGAATACATTCCCCCCTCTTCAGGGGGGATGCCAAAAATAGCCAATCTACAAGCTCACAAAGCGACACTGACTCAAGTTGTTAAAAGTGAGACGTTCTTTCTTCCAGATTTGCTCTCAGCTGACTAGCCGTCTAGAGAGGCAGCAGGCGACCCACAGACAGGAGATGGACACACTCAGGGTGAGAGAACACTTACTGCATGGTCACACTCCTCTTTCATTTAGAATTGTGTGGCTTGCTGAAAATAGAGCACGTGTCACGTGTCATGTTCTTCAGATGGAAAAGCTGTTATTTTCATGACGTGGCCAAGCGTATCAGCCAGTACTCAGCATGTGGTGTTCCCCTATCATCGCCTATCATTAGATTTCCCCTTCCTTGACTCAGATCAAATGAGAATGTTAGTAAGCAAATTTGTAGAGCTGGTTTCTGAGTGCAATGTCTATGGATAACTACATTGTGTAGATTAGCTATATGTCAAGTTTACCAATGGCCATTGTCAACTGATCAATTTTAGGCTGGTTTGTTAAAAAAAAAAACTTAAAACCTTTTCTGATTTTCTGTGGTCAAAAAAATTGTTCAAAAGCTCTATACTATATTAGTACTCATTGCTGTAGGCCGGGGGGTTTAAACAGGTGGCCCAAGTCTACACAACTAGAGAATGTAGGAGAGATTAATGGTCATTTAGGTCTGTATGTTTGACTGTTTTGTTTCCAAAATCCAAATGCTGAATAAATAGTAGTCGCTGGAATCAAAAAGGTTGAAAACCCCTGCTGTAGGCTGTTAGTAATAGTATATCACTCTAACTCCATCTCATGTCTCCCCTAATAATCTGTCTTCCATCTTCTTCTTTATCATTCTCATCCTCAGAGCGCAGTGATGTCGTGCTCCCACTGCAGGTGCATTCTAGAGTCCATGGACCATTCTGACACGGGTCAGGAGGGTCAGGAGGGCCAGGCCTCTCACTCAGCACCGCCAGAGGGGTCTGAGGCCACTGAACCTGGTCAGGGTGAGGAGCAGGTCGGTCCGGTAGAGTCAAAAGAAGAACAGAGGAGGGACGAGGAGATGGAGTCGGTCAGAGCCCAGGTCAGGGAGCTGGAGCAGGAGCTGGCCCAGACCAAAGTCCAGATGGTGGAGGCCGAGTGCAGGATCCAGGTCAGAACATTTACACACAGACACACTCTCACTCACACACTGTCCTGGAGCGCCGCTTGGCAAACTGCCTTTTCCTGGGCAACCTGCATTTTCCTTGGCAAGCCTCTTTCCTTTCACAAGAAGAGAAAAGGCACAAGCCTTTGTGCGCTGTTGCACAAGTGTGAGTTATCTCAGGGGTGGATCTAGGCATGGGCATGGGCCTAAATACCCGGTCTGCCCCCCCCAAACACGATGCCATGCAAAACAACCCAAGATATTTCAAATTAAAGTGCTTATATTTAAAAAGATTTGAAACACTACTACTGCTACTAACTACAATTTTGGCACCACTAAACCAACAGCATTTCATCATTGAAAACAGAACACTCTCTGAGTCAGACCTTTAGCTTTATGCATGCTGCGTGTCTGTTGCAACTTCAACAACAACTGATGTTATTTTTGATGCTTTACTTGACTAATAAAAGTCCTGTAACCGAAAATGGTATGGGTGCGCCCCCATACCATTTTCTCTTGCCCCTCCAACATGTTTTCTTGCCCCCTCCGTGTTACATCCGCCATGTTACATCCGCCCCTGAGTTTTCTGAACCATCCAAACTACAAGTATTCTTTTCTTCTTCTTCTCACATGTACATGTACTTGTGCTCTCCGTATAGGAACTGGAGCACCAGAGGGGCGTTCTGAACAGTGATCTCCAGGCAGCGAAGAACAGCTGGCTCAGCAAGACCCTGACCTCCCTGAGGACAGCGGGTGGGGGGCTACAGAGCATCCATGTGCCCAGAGAAGGAGGCCCCGTGGCAAACTGGCCTGTCCAGAGTGCCCCCCTCGCTGGTTGGCGCTCCAAAAAACTGTTGTGGCCTCATAGGGAGGGCCGTGAAGACCTCTAAGGGCCCTGATACACCTAGCAAAATGTTTTGAGCAACATCAACAAGCAACGTCAACTATCTGAAACCTTGGCTGCTGCTGCTGCTGCTTCACTGTGGTGGACAAAAACAAGGATTCGGTAACTTTTATTCCGCGAAATGAACGTTTTGAGTTGGGTGAAAATGATTCAATGCAAACTAAGGCTTCTTTTTTTCTGAGAGTGCAAACTCTCAGAATGCAAACTAAGGCTTCCATTCAATGCAAACTAAGGCTTCTTTTTTTTCTGAGAGTGTACAAATGTGAACCAAATGGACCCTAGCGGGTCCATTTGGTTCCATTTGTACACTCTCAGGAAAAAATGAAAATGGGTGGAATTCCCCTTTTAATGTTGCCTGTTGCCATGTGTCTCATGTTGCCCGTTGATGTTGACATTGCTAGTTGATATTGATCCAAATATTGCTAGTGTATCAGGGCCTTAAGACCAACAAGCGGAGTTCACTCATGGGCCGCATTGCACCAGTTACCAGTTACCAATTAGACTACCATTGACTGTACATTTTAATCTTGGCTGGAGACCTTTATCGTGTGTCTGTCATCCCCTTTCTGTCTGTGTGTATTTATAAACTGCCCTGTGAAAAATAAAGTAGGCTATAACCAAATTATCTTTTAACAAGGGAGCTGTTTCCACTTCACACTTGGATATATTTAAAATATCCAAGTCTGTCTCAACAAGGAGGAGAAAGTGGAAAAATGTAGTTGATTTCTGTTCTGGAAGCCATAAATAGATTGGGTCTGTGTTGCAACTTGCAACAGGGCTGTACTAGATGTATTGATGGTGGGTTACTGTTTATCTTGTGCACTAGATGGCAGTCACACAGTGGGAATGTAAAGGAAAGCTGATAGAGGTATTGAAACCAGGTGCTAGGTTTTGAGGTTTGCCATTGTCACCACTCTTTAAATGTTGTTAACTGTTGATTAAATAGACCTTGCAGTTTTTTTTCGGTGACACCAAGTGCCCTGAGGTTGAGTTTATGTATTAATGTCTTGTAATATATGTACAATTTTATGGAAAATAAATGGGCACCCTGCCCGATGATGGATTTTGAATTGATGTATATATAAAAACAGGGGGATTCAAGTTTCTGCATGTGACTTATGATGAGATTTTGGGGAATAATCTGTGCGTTCTTCTTGAGTGGATTTCCCGTAATACCCACTGTTCCTCTTTCACTATGACGACTGTTGCTCTTTAAATGGATTGCACCATTGCACTTTTTTCAGTACTCTGCAGACAGAGCAGTCAGTAAAGTAGAGATCACTATCTCTGCACTTTGACATAGAGAATAGAATATTAGCACAATAGAATGAGAACAGACTGGTGAACAGGACGAAGCACAGTGGAATAGAGGAGAGCAGAAAGGAGAGAAACAGAGTAGAACAGAACCAACAAAAGAAAACAGAATATATTATTGTAGAACAAGGCTTTATTGCTCTGAGCAGAGTTTGTCTTGCACAAGAGGTTGGCTCTGCAAACAAAGTGCGACTCCAAGACAAGTTTGATTGCAGCTATTTTAACGCACAAAGGATGGTTGTGAAAGGCTGTGTCAGTGTTTATGTCACTGTGACTCTCCTCAGCTGTGTCCTTGGCAGCTACGGACTGGATTTACTGAAGTCAGCTATAGCATCAAGGAGTGAGTATAACTAACTGTAAACGACTTTCACTCTGTTTGTGGAATGTTTCTTTTATCAATTTACTGACTGAATGTTCCCAAAATAATTAAAAGAGAATAAAATAAGCATGTAGCTCTGTCTAGATGTTTACATACAGTATCTCTATATTCTACTACTACAGTATATCCCTGACACTTTATCTTCTACAGTAGGGCCTACTGTATACAGTTGCATCAATATAATATTAACAACAAATACAACTATTATTATTATTATTGTAATTACATATCATTGATGTGCCACTTATCAATAATGCACCACTAATTAAAACGGTTGACATTTAAATTGTCATGAATTACATGAATTGTCCATTGCCATCAGTACCTCCATCCACACCTGAAGTCCGCTGCCGATGCTCTGCCTATCCAAACCAGACTCTCTGTTCCTTGGTTGAGCCTCAGCAGGTTGTTCCAACACGTTACACCATCACCTATAGGTAAACCTTTAACAGAAAACAGCACAGCTGAAATTATAGTTATTGTACAGCATTAACCTGTTTTTATTATAAACTTGCCTTCAACCCTAGTATATGTACGGTAATTATTCTGGGGGGTACAATACAGGAACACAGGTCAAAATGAATAAAACTATTCCTTGTGTGTGTGTGTGTGTGTGTGTGTGTGTGTGTGTGTGTGTGTGTGTGTGTGTGTGTGTGTGTGTGTGTGTGTTTGCATGTATCAGTGAAAGACATCGGCCATCGGTCACCAAGCAGTGCATCTTCACTCCAGATGGCTCCTCACCCTCTGCCCTGAACTCAAATTCTACGTCCTCATCTGGCCAGGTAGGATACGAGATTATTTATCCTGTAGAAACAAATCATATTTCCCCTTTTAAAGCTGCTACTGACCGTTATTATTTTGACTTTCTTGCTCTGTGCCTCAGAGGTCTTGCATGGTACACCACACAGCATTTCAAGTCAAATCGTCTTAAAGAAATTTGAAAAGTTTTCATGGGTGATATATTCTGATGGCACCACATTAACTTCATTATACAATACAGGTTTAATTTAATATCTTTCTCAGTAAAAAGGAGGGGTTACATCCTCCCGTTTGGGGCACTGTGCTATGTGGGTGCAATAGTATAGGCAACATAAATGTGTGTGGAAGCTGTGTATAAAGGGGTTGTTGGTCAGGCATGTGCCAGGGGCAGATGAGCAAGTTGGACACAACAGTAGTGATAACACCCAAGATGTGTGTTGGGAGGAATCCATTGACCTACAGTATTCCTAAAATGGTAGAAGAAAGGGACCAAGAAAGTCCACTGATAGAGTTTGGTGGAGTCAGTCAGTGTATCATCATACACTGACTGACTCAGTGTACGTAGCTAAACCTGTAGCTATCAAAGCTTTTCGAGGAGAATTAACGCATGTGGTTAAACTTTAGTTGTTCCCCCTGCTCATAACACACCTGGTGTGTTTCATGACGCGTTAATGATTCTAGGGGTCATAGGGCTGTGCTTGATGATTTACAACAGGCTGTCTAGTGCAAGTAAAATACAGTACAAGTAAAATACAGTGTTTGCCCATCCCACTTAGGGCTGGGACGATATTGGTACCTCACGATACGATATAGGAGGTGGCGATATTAGGCCTTCGATAATGAATATAACATGATATTTGATATATTGCAATATTTGCGATATATCAATACATTGCATGAAATTCATCAACGATATATCATGATACTGTAACTGCATCCGAAGAACAAAACAATAAAAAACTAAAAGACAAAAATCAGAACTTACTAATGTATATCCTCAGGTATTTATCTTAGCTTTTATTTGTCTCTACTGATTTTCATACCAGGCTTTTTGTTTTTATCTTCTGTTTGTTTTTTGGGGAATGAAGCAGCTATAGAAGTCAGTTAACATTTTACTTCTGCGACCTGTTTTTCCTCCCGGAATTATCACTCAGCAAATATCACGATATTTGCTGAGGAATATACGATATACATTACGGGAGGAAGTATACGATATTATCACCATAACGATATTTCAGCACACCCCTAATCCCACTGCTTGTCCTGCAGGTAATGAAGTGCCGCCTGGAGGATCTGAAGCTTCTCACCGACTACATCATCAACGTCACGGCCGTCAACTCTCTGGGAAGCAGCTCCAACTTCACAAGCTTTATGTTGGAGGATATTGGTGAGTCCCATTATGTAGCCTATTCATATAAAGGGAACTCCACCCATTTTCAACATTTTATTAATATGTCATTAATATACCTTAGAGATGTTGACATGATAAAAAAAAGTTCCCCCAATTCTGTATTTCTTAAAAATGGAGGTCTGAAAAAATCATTAACATGGTGAAATATACCTGATGACATCATCAAGATGTTATTTTTAACATGTTAATGATTTTTCTTTCACACCCCTTTTTCCTGAGAACCAAATGGACCCTAGCAGGTCCATTTGGTTCCATTTCAGGATTTTTTAAAAATGGGTGGAATTCCCCTTTAATAATAATATTCCTTTGTGCAGATAAACTTTGTAGGATATCGCCCTCTCTCTAGATGCAAGTATATTGTAGATAATACGGAATACAACGTATTATTAGAAACAATATTGTGCTGGTTATAAGAAATTGATAATATTGGTTTCATTTTCTCTCTCTCTCTCTCTCTCTCTCTCTCTCTCTCTCCTCTCTCTCTCTCTCTCTCTCTCTCTCTCTCTCTCTCTCTCTCTCTCTCTCTCTCTCTCTCTCTCTCTCTCTCTCTCTCTCTCTCTCTCTCTCTCTCTCTGTCTCTCTCTCACTTCCTCCCTGTCTCTGTTTCTGTGTGTTTGCAGTGAAACCAGACCCTCCCGTGGACATGAGGGTTTCCCCCATGGGTTTCAAGAAGTTGTTAGTGGAATGGGCCCCTCCCCCCACTTGGTCCAACCTTGATATCTTCCCCTTGAAATACTACATTCAGTACCAGTGGGAAACCAAGGGCACCAGACGCACTATTCCAGTAAGACTACATCCAATATACCAGGGGTTTTCAACAGGTGGTCCGGGAACCACCAGTGGTCCTTGAGAGGGTTCCAGGTGGTCCCCAGCTAAGTTGGTTAACCAGATGTAACTTACACTCTCAAGAGTTACAATATTCATCATCTGAATTAGCCATTTTGGAATGTATGTTTTGCTTGTTTTGTTTCCCAAATCCAGCCTGGAATTGTGGACAAAAGCAAAATAAATCTTTAGATTTGGGGTCTGTGGGGCTAAAATATCCTCAAATGGTGGTCCGTGGCTCAAATCCTGAATAAATGCTGGTCCCTAGAATGAAAAAGGTTGAAAACTCCTGCAATATACTGTGTATGGTTCATGAGCGTATAGGCTACAAATAGAGCAAAATAGCGATTTGCACATGCTCAAGGTTGCACTTACCAAAGCAAAGTTAATGTGGTTGATTCAAATAAAAAAGGGGGAAAAAGCCACACACACACACACACACACACACACACACACACACACACACCACACACACACACACACACACACACACACACACACACACACACACACACACACACACACACGCGTGCAGCAGACCTGTACATACTTTATTGAGTCACAAAGATTTATTGTTAGTTGCGTGATTTTCCCCTTCAGGCAATACTGTTGATTCTTGATTGCGTGCCAAGTAGTGGAGGAGGAGGGATGTTTGTTTCATGCTGGCTTGATGGGTTACATCCCCATAGTTAAAGGTAGGGAAGTGATTTCACTTTTGTCAGATATCACCCAAAAAAAATGCTCTATTATAAGGTGTGCAGACCATATATGGAGTTTCCCCCTCCCCCACGTTAGCAGATGAGCTAATAAAAGTTCCCCAAGTGGAGGGTGAATTCTCCTCCAATCAGGATCGAGCAGCAGGTTCACATAGTGTAGCTACTCTTGGGCGCCCCTAGTGCACCAGGCTGGTACTACACCATGAATTTCAAATCACTTACCCTACCTTTAATTTTAATAATAATTATGGTGAATGATTTGGCACCTAAAATGTGTACATATTAGGAAGGACTGTGTTTTGTAAAATATTGTAGTAGATACGGCTTTATTTTTAGCTGACTGAATTACCAATTAATAATTATGTTTTGGTATGTTCCATTAGCTATATATGTGTTTTTTTGCTCAGTTTTAGCCTGGACCAACAAGTAAGCAGAGCACACTAGTTGCAAGGGTCTCCATTTTTTGTGTTATTCTTGTCCATGGCTATACTGTATAAATCCTGAACAGTTTGTTTGGAAGTGAATTAAAGGGGGGAAAAAGTGCATCCATGGACATTTATCTAATTTTTGGAAGCCCTCCTTGCCAACTGTTACAAGAACCGTATTGTCCCGAATATAAGACGACTCGTTTATAAGACGACCCTCATTTTTCAAGACCCATTTACAGAAAAAAGAACATTGAATGTTAAATGGTATGGCCCCTGAATTTAAGACGACTCCATTTTTTGGGATATTTCCAAGGAAAAATCATAGTCTTATATTCAGGCCAATAGGGTATATAGAAAATTTTATTGTACCCAGACATGCTCAGAGGTGTCTTAAGGTGTGATGAAAATGTTGTGGAAAAACACGCTAATTGCAACTAGAGAAACACATGGATAAGGATGCCTGTGACGTTGCCACACACACACACACACACACACACACACACACACACACACACACACACACACACACACACACACACACACACACACACACACACACACACACACACACACACACACACACACACACACACACACACACACACACACACACACACACACACACCGGGTAGTAGCTCAGGGGTAGACTGGCTGGATGGTAACATCTTAACCCCTAATTGCTCCTGATGTGCTGGTTGGTACCTTTTATGGTTTCTTCTGCCATTGCTGTGTGAGTGGGTGAATGGGATGTAAAGTGCCTGCACACACAGGACGACAATGGATATTGCATTTTATCCTAAAATCCTAAAACATTTTAATATGTCATTAATATACCTTAGAGATGTTGTGTGGACATGATAAAAAAGACCCCCCAATTCTGTATTTCCTAAAAATGGAGGTCTGAAAAAATCATTAACATGGTGAAATACATCTGATGACATCATCAAGATGTATTTCACCATGTTAATGATTTTTCTTTCAGCCCCCTTTTTTCCTGAGAGGGTACAAATGGAACCAAATGGACCCGCTAGGGTCCATTTTCATGGGTATTTGTATCCTCTCAGGAAAACTTTGAAAATGGGTGGAATTCCCCTTTAAATATGATGTTCATCAGGATGCAAAGTAGGCCTAATTGTACAATGAAATGATTTTTGCAGAATTCCTGTGATTCTTATTGAATGTTATGTTGTTTTGTGTCTTCCACAGCAGGGTCCATATGAGGGTAACAGGGTGGAGCTGACAGGGCTGTGCCCAGGCAGGACCTACATGGTCCAGGTGTGTTCCAAGGAGCTGCTGGACCTGGGAGAGTGCAGCAGCTGGAGCAAAGCTGTTAAAGTTACCATACCAAAGCAGGAGTAGAGCAGGGGCGGATCTAGGCATGGGCATGGGGGGGCAATGCCCCTCTAAATGTCCACTCTGCCCCACCAAACACAATGGTATGCAAAACAGCCCAAGATATTTCAAATTAAAGTGCTTATATTTAAAATGATTTGAAACACTACTACTACTAACTACAGTTGTGGCACCACTAAACCAACAGCACTTCATCATTGAAAACAGAAAACTCTCTGAGTCAGACCTTTAGCTTTATGCATGGTGCGTGTCTGTTGCAACTTCAACAACAACTGATGTTATTATTGATGCTTAATTGCCTATAAGTCCTGTAACCAAAAAGGGTATGGGTGCGGCGTCATCGCCACAGGCAATGTAGCCGCACCCATACCATTTTTGGCATACTATTTCCTCGAGCACTGGTTCTCACATGGAGCCCACCTTGAGGGCTGCTGCCCAGAGACTTTAAACTATGTGTGGTGGAAAACTGCACTACGCCATTATTGAGTTACAATTGTATATTGAGTCTACTCCCGGTTAATTATTACTCCACTACAAGTGAAAGTTAATTATTAAAATTTATACTTGAGTTACAGATATACTGAAAGTATTTGATTTTAAAATACTCAAGTATTAAAAGTAGTTATTTATGTATTAATTTATTTATTTATTGTTTAATTCATTGCTGTATTATTTCCACAATGCAGTTACAGAATGTGGCAACTTGGTGAAACCACAGACTTGCTTGCAGAGCCACAAAGACTACAGTATATGGAAATGCTATTAAAAAAAGCATACAAAAATGAAATCAAACTTTGACCTTTTTTATTACTTCTACAATACTACTGTCTGCTCAAATGAGGTGAACAGGCCTCTAGTGGTGACAGGAGAGAATTCGGTGGCAAAAAGAAATATAAATATATAAAAGTAATGAGTAACAACAACTTCCATAAATTGTGTATAAAAAGAAGTCTGTTTTCTGGGGATGGTGTGTTATTATTTTCAACGCACAAAATAACGACAAAGTGAAAAAATATGTACCACTTGCAGCCATGCATTCTATCATTAAATTATCAAATGTTATATTTCTTCATAATACTGTTCAGAATACTGTTCTATTTATTTGTGTTGTGTACTATTTATATATAAATACACCAAGTCTCTGTAGGTACAGTATGTGCATATGTGTGTGGTGTAATCTGTGATTCACATAACTCAAGAAACGTTCGCCCCCACCAACTTCATATTCGACGCACATGTTCCACATCCCCACAGCGAGTTCAATCTGTATAGCCATATACATACGCAAAGCCATATTTGGACATGAGAGCGTAAAAATGAAACCAAATGGACCCTTGCGGGTCCATTTGGTTTCATTTATACACTCTCAAGAGTTAAAATATTCATGATGTGAATTAGCCCAGTCTGCACAACTAGAGAATGTAGAAGATTAATGGTCATTTTGATCTGTATGTTTGACTGTTTTGTTTCTGAAATCCAGCCTGGAATTGTGGGCAAAAAGACAAAAGAAATCTTTAGTTTTGGGGTCTGTGAGGGCTAAAAATGTCACCAAATGGTGGTCCTCTGTGGCTCAAATTCTGAATAAACAGAGGGCCCTGGTGTCAAAATGGTTGCTCTTACGCTTACTTTTATCTTGAAATTAAATTAATGCTACGCAGACTTTAGTTCAGCCTTTAGTCTTGGCCCTCCACATTATTTTATGTATCTCATTTGGCCCCTTGGGAAAAATAATTGCCCACCCTTGCTCTAAAGTATATAGTAAGGTGGAACTTGGAAGATCACTCGTAGGCCTTAATGGGCCATGTGGTTGAGTTAATTGTTTGCCACGGCACTTACTGATTAGGGGATGGTTTGCCCCACCTGTATAAAAGCAGGATTGCTGCAGGTGAGGTTTGTGCAGTCTGAACTGAGGCTAGTGGAACAGCAACAGTGGTGAACTGTGAGCCAGGGGGAGCGCTGTTTGTTATTACTATTAAGTTTAGCCTCAAGTGTTCATTTAATTTGCAATTTTAGAATGTCATTTCAGTCAAGTGTTATTTTCATTTCGTATCTGTCTCTGGCTTGTACTAGTAAAGCACTTCAACATGAATAAAAAGCCTATAAGATATGATGACTTTGTGGACTGGTCTACTTCATGGAGCCTCCTGCCATTGGCCTACATCCTCACAAAAGGGACACAGAAATTATAACTGGGTGGGGGGCTTGCATTAAAACTTTCACCGCTCTAGTTTTCAATTAAAATAAATATGACTTTTAGGACCAAATTATGACTTTCTTATATGTATGGCTCTATTCTGAGAATCTCATAATGGGCAAACATTTGTGAAAAAATAACATTTTTGAGTTTGTACTGTAGAGTGATATTGGTAAAGCGATCTCGTGTAGAGGGGAAAAGGAGGGGCCTTAAGGTAGTAGTATAAGGGTGTTTAGGTGGCTCACGTGTTTAACTATTTGTAGCTCAGAAACTCTACAAATGTAACCAAATTAACCTTTACAAGTCTTTTGTCGTTCTGTAACTTAGACCTAAAAGAACATTTTGATTTTTGCTTGGGACCCAAACTAGTGCAAACAGTAGATCTACAAGAGTTGATTTATGCAGATTGTAGATCTGCTAATTTTTTGATTTTATTTTTTGGTGGATTTCAAAACGCATAAGGAAACAGAACCATGTGCAAATCATTACAGGATAAACAGTAAGGCCAAGGGTTTATCCATCCATCCCTTCCCACGATTTTTGTGGAAACAATTAGATTTTCTGGTTGTGTTTTATTTGATAAAATGTTGGAATGAAAAGTTTCAGATTTTCTTTTGTTTAAACTTTTGTAAATCATTTGAAATAATATATGTATGCGCTCCGTAAATAAACTCTGTGACCAGACCCACTGTTTGGAAAACAGTGCGTGTGTGTGTGTGTGTGTGTGTGTGTGTGTGTGGTGTGTGTGTGTGTGTGTGTGTGTGTGTGTGTGTGTGTGTGTGTGTGTGTGTGTGTGTGTGTGTGTGTGTGTGTACACATGAACAGCGGATTCTACCGTTATCAGTAGATAAGATCGCAGTTATCACGCTGTCATCAGCAGGACTTTTTCGTCTCAGAATGGCCATGCTCTGCAGACTCCCATTGTTCCGAGACGTAAAACTCTTGCCCCCTCCAACCGTAACCCTAATCCTAAATGCCCGGGTTAGGTTGACGGTGGTTGAGTGTCGGGGATTTAGGCTTAGGGTTACGGTTGGAGGGGGCTAGGGTTTTGCTACAAACATTGCTACACCCTTCTCTAAACCTACCCCTAAACCTAACCGCAAGCAGATTTGACTGTTATCAGTGGATAAGATTGCAGTTGTCATCTTATCAGTGAGTAGGCTGCCAGACAACATGCCTCCTCGATAAGATGGTGCTGATAAGCAGCCTACTGGGAATTATCGCTTGATAACGGTAGAAGCGGGAACAGCGCGGGTGCAATATCAGTCAATGAAGTCCACCACCAGCGGGGTGACGAACTCGGTGTGGCGTATGCCCAGGGTGAAGGAGGGCGCCTTGGGGAGATGCACGTGGACCTTCTCTGGGCTGTGGGTTCCAGGTCCGGGGATGCGTGAGGCGTAACTGGGCCTCTTGGTTCGGCCCTGCATGGAGAAGGAAGGCTGGCGGTGCAGGAAGACGTCAGGTTCGGTGCTGTTGTATTGGCCTGGTCCGGGGGTCCCTGCCAGGTCCTCAGATGGACCCCCGTTGCTCCTCCGGGCCGACATGCTGTAACAGGCGCTGGACGGCTTATGGGGAACCTTTGGGCCAATTACACTGGGGAGGCTGTACCTGATAGTGGGGGGTAGATGGGAGGGGGGAGTGGGTTTTAAATGGTTCTTCCGTGACTTGGGAGACTTTTTTTTTCGGTATGCAAAGCATATTTATAGGCATTATAGTACAGAAGTATTTCGGCTCCATTTTCGTTACATGCTAAACCCCTTGTCCCAAATCCCTTATTTCGTTTTTATTACTTTGAAAAACCTTTTGGAATATGTCAATCTATTAACAGCTTAAAAATGTTTTTTTAATAGTTTAAAAAGGAAAAGAAGTTAAGGGATAAGGGGTTTAGCGCTGATGAAAATGGAGCCCTTTGTGTTTCTACACTGTCACTGTAGCCGAAGAGATTATCATCCTCTGATCACTGACTAAGTGACTATATTACAGCGTATAACTGTCTTCTTAATCTATGGAGCCCATTGTTGCATCGGCTCTAACTATATTCTCTATACTCTCTATACTCTCTCTCTCTATATACTCTCTCTCTCTCTCTCTCTCTCTCTCTCTCTCTCTCTCTCTCTCTCTCTCTCTCTCTCTCTCTCTCTCTCTCTCTCTCTCTCTCTCTCTCTCTCTCTCTCTCACACACACACGCATGCGTGCGTCCACACAAAATAGGCTGTGTGACTAATGACATGGCATCACAAACTGAACATAATGCTGTACAGTACATTACCTCCATTTTGTCTCTTGTGTTACAAATCATTTGTTTCAATATTTTTCCAAATTGAGTTTAACACACAGCTATTCACTCACGTGCACGCACGCACACACGCATGCACACACGCACACGCACACGCACACACACACACACACACACACACACACACACACACACACACACACACACACACACACACACATACACACCAGGGGTGGATGTAACATTTCCCAATGGGGGGGGGGGGGGGGGGGGGGGGGGCAGGAGAAAATGGGGGGCGGCTTCATCGAAAACATCAATAATAACATCAGTTGTTGTTGAAGTTGCAACAGACACGCAGCATGCATAAAGCTAAAGGTCTGACTCAGAGTTTTCTGTTTTCAATGATGAAATGCTGTTGGTTTAGTGGTGACATAATTTGGTTAATAGCAGTAGTAGTGTTTCAAATCATTTTAAATGTAAGCACTTTAATTTGAAATATCATGGGTTGTTTTGCATGCCATGTTGGGGCAGTCAGGGCATTTAGGGGGGCACCCCCCCCCCATGCCTAGATCCGCCCCTGACACACATACACACACACACACACACACACACACACACACACACACACACACACACACACACACACACACACACACACACACACACACACACACCCTACCTGTTGGGTGCAGGTACAGCGTCCACGGCGCGGTATCGAGTGCGGGTGCTCATGGTGTAGGAGGGTGGTCTCCGGTGAGCGTTGAGAGGTGGGGCCTTCTCTGGGCTGTAAGCCCCAGGCCCCGGGGTCTGAAACTGATCCGCTGCACAAAGAACAACACACGTGCATGTCATTATTAGCTGGAGAATGTGGATGTTTTTTGTTTTGTGTTTTCTTTGGCATCTCTCTCCTTTATGGCTCCTCTCCTCTCCTCTCACACTGCTCACACAATTTACAATTTAGGCATTTAGCAGATGCTCCTAATCCAGAGCGACTAAGCAATGAACAAAAGAAAAAGCATGGCAATAAATCATACAATTCTCGATCTTTCTTAGAGAAATCGGTTATTGGTCAGTTACAGTGTTGGTGTTGGCTGCCGTTATGCAGCCAATACTAGTTTCATCGGCGAACATAAACACAAATGTTTAATAGTAAATAATTGTACTCTACATACAGTACTAATATACTAAATAAAAATAATTCATAACGTCTCGTATACTTGTATTCCAATAATAAGGACTTTAAGCCGACGACGGTGATGTATCCATTATGGAAAAAGGAAGTTGTTCCGTACTCGTTATATAAACCTGCTTGCCAGGGGTGTGGTGGAGAGGGACATGGGGGGCTGCGTCCCCCATTTCTCTAAATCTAAATCTATCTAAAATATTTTTGGGGCAAAAATATGTTTTTTGACTTGTCATCTACATTTTTTTAGACAATTAGCACTATAAACCATCTTTCTCAATGTGCTATACTTGTCTGTGTGTCTTTTTAATAGTGTGTATGTGTGCGTTGCACAGGTACACGCAAATGCACATGCATGTGTGCGACTGTGCGTGCACGTGTCTTAAGAGGCATCCCCCCCACTTCTAAAAGTCCCACTACAACACTGCTGCTTGCTGTAGCAGCCGTTCCTACTACGGCAGAACCTACACTTTAAGGTAGCGTCCAAAACATCTGTTTGACACACGCTGCATAGACGCGTCACCATGACCCATCGCCGTTGCAAATGGCTGTTTACGATTTTGACAGCTTCGCCGATTGCGCCATAGCCTCCATACTTACACCAAGGGAGCCGTTGTAAAAACAATACATGCTTAAAGTTCTTTATAACATGTCGCTGTCACAAAATCCCGAGGCACCTCTAGAACTGACACTGTTGTGTCGCAGCACACACCAGGGTCCACGAACCACTGGTCCAGGGCTCTCCAAAATCCTGAGCCTTCTAGTGGGAGAGTTAGGATATTCGTGTACCCGGAAGCAGAGCCCGGAAGCAGAGCGGAGCAGCCAGGTCACGTGACTATACAGAGCCTCTTTGAGTCCTATCTGAGCATAACGCTCATAATAAGTCTATGATAACGCTCACTACTCCCGCAGTCTCGCGAGACTTTGCTGGTCCCTATTAAATCCCATTCATTTCATCGACTTCCGGCTTGAGAGTGGACTCACAGGGCTCCTCCATGCTCCTCCAGCAGCGCGAGCGCCCTGGCGCATAGGAGTGAACCCGAATATCCTAACTCTCCCACTAGAAGGCTCTGCCAAAATCTGGATGGGCGTCATTGGGCCCAAAGGAAACCTGGCATCGGTTGGGCTCTAGAGAACAGTGTAATTGCCTACAGTCTTTCCGAGTCCCCAGTCCACACATGGCTCTCACCTGCCCGCTTCGATCTGCCTTGCATGGAGTAGGACGGGGTTTGAACGCGGCCAAACCGGGTCACGTTGCCACCGACATGGTACCGAGGCCCTGGGCTGGAGTCCACAGACACCACTGTAGGACACAGAGTATAAGTGTTAACTCAACCCAGTCGTTAAAGGGGAATTCCACCCATTTTCAACATTTTCCTGAGAGGATACAAATGTGAACCAAACAACCTTAAACACCTACTAATTTCACTACTGTATGTGAATACAGTGCATATTCAGCAAGGTGTAAGGTGTAAATAATGGGTTTAACTCACTGGCACTGCTCATGCGACTGTGGAAGGTGTAGGCAGGGCTGCTTGGTTTGGTGACATCATGGTTGATGTAGCCTACAGTTGGTGGCAGGCCATAGCGACCGGGGCCTGGACCTAATGAACAGGGGGACCAACAAACACAATTAGGGATTATACATATAAGTCATACATATATCAGAGTTCAAGGTTCAAGGTCCAAGGTTTTTTATTTGTCACTCCAGTGTATGTCAGGACATACAGTATACAGGGATGAAATAACGTTTCCATTTTCCACAGTGCAATAAGACAATAGACAGTGCAATAAGACAAAGTCGAGACAAAATATAGACGAGACAAACAATAGTGCAGCAGACCAGTAAAGTGCTAACTGTACACCTAACTTGAGGTGAAGGTGCTAAACTAACCAAGTGTGATAAAGTGGCAGTAGTGTGAAGCTAACAGACAGCTAGACAGGACTAGACAGGACATACTGTATATATGTTCAATTATTGGGGGTCACCAGGGATAGAACTGCCTTTAACTGGGGGTCTGTAGATTAACATGCATGTCAGACTGAGAGTCCTTGAAATTTAACAGGTTGAGAATACAGGGTCTCTGGCATACAGAGTATCATTTCAAGTGGTGGTCCGCAGGCTAATTAGAGTCACTTTGGGGGTCCTTGACATGAAAAAGTTTGGGAACCACTGATACCGGTGTATATAATGTATACGTATGTACAGTACAGACAAGGGTAAAAAAAACAAACAAGAGTAAAAGAAAAAAAGCTTAATTGCAAAGACTGCAAAGAATGGACCTTTCGTTACGGCACCCACCCTTCCCTTTCCTCCATCCTTTACTTGACTACCGTTGCTAACTATGACAAGCTTTGGCTGGGAGATAGCCTCCTCCGTTAACCAACGTGTCATCGCACCATTTATGGATGTTTTTATTATAAGTCCCCAGATCAAAAACATCAACAGCCCTATAATGCCATCCTTCATCCTGAATTCCAGTAGTGACATAAAGTGTCCAAAACGGTTGTAGGGGCAGTTATCATTAGCTTTTCAAAGCCAAAGCAAAGACTTTAGCTTAGCCCTGCCGCTACAGTCAGCTGTTCTGTGTTGTGATTTTCTGTGCACCGTCCCATTGCCTAAGGGGGTGGTCCTGACTCGCGATAGGGTGCGAGTGGCTTCTGGTGACGTAGCAACACTCAATGCGCTGTCCCATTGGCCGTGTGCTCGTAACACGAGCCAATGGCTGCAGCTCTCGACGTCCCATAGGCCAGACAGTGTGCCAGAGTGTTGCCATGTCGTATCGAAATGAGCTACTTTGGGCTTGTGTTTCATAGACAAATGTAGGTCCTTTCAACAACAACAACAACAAAAACGTATATAGCATAATGTCATAAAGTGCATTATTTGCCATAATGTAATGAACATGAATAAAATCCATATGATTTGATTCATATATCTTAGATTCATCACACAACTGAACTATATGAAGCCTTTTATTGTTTCAATATTGATGAGTATGGCTCTGACCTACAGATTATGACAAATTATGAACTTCATTCTTCACATTATGCTATCTTCTGAAAAGGACCTCTAAGTATAACCTTTGGTTTTGTGACATACTCTCCTGAAAAGGTTCACACCGTAGAAATGACATTAAACGCATAATCTGAAGTGTGACAAGTCGGTAAACCCCGCCCACCACTTCCCTGGCAACTGTTTGATATATTATCGATGGTATCGCAACTATTAGGCTACTACTCATCTGGAAACAGCGAGATAGCGCGGTCCTTTATGGAGGAGACCCCTAACAACAGTTGCCAGGGAAGTGGGGGCAGGTGATATATTGAAACATATAAACAAATATTGAAACAATAAAAGGCTTTATATAGTTTATATAGTTATATAGTTATATAGTTAAAGATATATGAATCAAATCATATGGATTTTATTCATGTTCATTACATTATGGCAAATAATGCACTTTATGACATTATGCTATATACGTTTTTGTTGTTGTTGTTGAAAGGACCTACATTTGTCTATGAAACACAAGCCCAAAGTAGCTCATTTCGATACGACATGGCAACACTCTGGCACACTGTCTGGCCTATGGGACGTCGAGAGCTGCAGCCATTGGCTCGTGTTACGAGCACACGGCCAATGGGACAGCGCATTGAGTGTTGCTACGTCACCAGAAGCCACTCGCACCCTATCGCGAGTCAGGACCACCCCCTTAGGCAATGGGACGGTGCACAGAAAATCACAACACAGAACAGCTGACTGTAGCGGCAGGGCTAAGCTAAAGTCTTTGCTTTGGCTTTGAAAAGCTAATGATAACTGCCCCTACAACCGTTTTGGACACTTTATGTCACTACTGGAATTCAGGATGAAGGATGGCATTATAGGGCTGTTGATGTTTTTGATCTGGGGACTTATAATAAAAACATCCATAAATGGTGCGATGACACGTTGGTTAACGGAGGAGGCTATCTCCCAGCCAAAGCTTGTCATAGTTAGCAACTGTAGTCAAGTAAAGGATGGAGGAAAGGGAAGGGTGGGTGCCGTAACGAAAGGTCCAAAGAATTGCTCAATCCTACCAAAAAAACAAAACAACAACAAACAAAAATCAACAACGTCAAGGACAGCAATCCCAATTATGATTGGGCGTGCTAGTCTGGACGCTGGTGATAGGAATACATTAATTTTTCCAGGAAATAATGCGCACACATCACATCATCCCTTGGCCCTACTGTTTATCCTGTAATGGCTTCCACATGGTTGTGTTTCCTTATGTGTTTTCTATGGTTATGCATAATAACCTTCTAATCCTATTTGATTGGAACTGGATTCTAAACAAAGTGGAACTTTCAAACAGGTTGTGAAACACTACTGCACGGTTGTTCAGAGCCAAGCCATAATAACGCAATCATATGCACGTGGATGTATCCAAACACATACTGCATGCATTGCACACAGACACACACACACACACGCACACACACACACACACACACACACACACACACACACACACACACACACACACACACACACACACACACACACACACACACACACACGTCACACATGCACACATGTACACATGCACTACTGGTTAACTAACCTCTCTCTCTGCCAGAGATGATGGGACGCCTCTTGACCACCGGCCCTTCCATAACCTGTCAGTCTAGGTTTCTTTTCTTCTTTCTCTCTCTTGCTTCTCGGCTCCTGTCACTTCGGGTACATCCTCCCAGGGGCGGATTGGCCATCTGGAGTACAGGGAGTTTTCCCGGTGGCCTGCGCTGCCTAGTGGCCTGGACAGTTTTTTTTTTTTTTTTTTGAAAAGTCCAGGGCAGGCCAGGGCACCAGGAGAGTTGCCATATTCCCGTTCACTACTGTGCGCCAGGGCGCCGCCAAGATCCAAAATGCACTAGTGGTGCTTCCAAAATGCACTAGAATGCGCTAGATGCTCGCCTGGAACATACAGATCAAAATGACCGTTAATCTTCTACATTCTCTAGTTGTGTAGACTAAGTTGGGCTAATTCACATGATGAATATTTTAACTCTTGAGGGTGTAAAAATGAAACCAAATGGACCCGCCAGGGTCCATTTGGTTTCATTTTTACGCTCTCAAAGAGTTACATCTGGTTAACCAGCTGCCACCCCAGGGTGGCCTGGCAAAGGCAAAATTGTCCCGGTGGGAAAATATGTGCCAATCCGCCCCTGCATCCTCCTCCCGTGTAGCTCTCTCTCTCGCCAGAGTAAAAGAAAAAAAAAACCCTCACAGTCTCCTGGGCTGAATTATGCATGATCACAAGGTAAGGAAACCTTATCTTCTCCGAAGCCCCAGTGACGCTGGCCTCACCTCCTCTTCTGAAGGTCCCCACAGGACAAAAGGTTTTCACACCGCTGATCACAAGGTACAGATTGAGATTGAAGAAAATAAGTGGGGCCTCTGGGGACTCACAAAGACATAGTAAGAAGAGCTGGTGTGTGTGTGTGTGTGTGTGTGTGTGTGTGTGTGTGTGTGTGTGTGTGTGTGTGTGTGTGTGTGTGTGTGTGTGTGCGTGCGTGCGTGCGTGCGTGCGTGCGTGTGTGTGTGTGTGTGTGTGTGTGTGTGTTGTGTGTGTGTGGTTGGATTGGGTGTGGGGAGGTATTAACACCTGAGAAGAAAATGTTAGCCAACACAAACGACTCTTCACCAAAGCGAATTAAGATAAAACGTTCAGAAACACAAAAGAGAAAAGAGGTGCTTTCATTGAAGGAAACAGGGAGTCCAGCATGTAAAACACACTTGCTTTGTGTTCTCAAATGATCGGCTGCAACATTAATCTTGTAAGTGTTACATGTAATTTAGCTCATTTGTCATCCAATGCCTTTGGGTTTGGGTTACTACTATGGATATGTTGTTCGTAGAGCTACAACATACTAGTCATTCAATAGCCTACGCCATTGTATGAACAATGAAAGAACTTGCACTGTTTAAGTGATGCTGTTTTGATTCTTGACAAGCCGATCTTTGTCATCATGATAATAAGATGATGAGAGATTTGACATGACGAGAAGAAGAAAATAAAACCTCTTTTTTTTGTTTATGTAAACATTTCTGCAATAATGGCGGTTTTAGTACCACATTCCATACAGTAGATGTCTACCAGTAATCTCAGTCTAAAAGGTAATCCTACCTGAAACAATGTAGGCCTAAATGTCTTGTCTTGTCCTGTGAGAGGATGTGAGGTGATGTTTGGTTTCCAGGGAACCAGACTTGCGGTTGTCTTACACATTGTCCTAACTCTATCCCTAAAGAGAGGGGTAACTAAAGCCTTGTGTGTGGAACCCTGACCAAGAAGAAAAAATAACCCTGGCTGGTTAAATATTAACCAACAGTGACTCTGAATGGTGACTCCGTCTTAGTAACTGGACTCTGGGCTGGAGACAGAATCATAGACAGCACACTTACTGTAAACACATTCACCAGATTGGGTTACCTTCATCCCCAGTGAAAGAAAGGCAAGCAGTGAGTAGCAGAGGACGACAGCAGGGGCGGATCTAGGCATGGGCATGGGGGGGCAATGCCCCCCTAAATGCCCAGTCTGCCCCCCCAAACACGATGCCATGCAAAACAACCTAAGATATTCCAAATTAAAGTGCTTATATTTAAAATGATGTGAAACACTACTACTGCTACTAGCTAACTACAGCTGTGTCACCACTAAACCAACAGCATTTCATCATTGAAAACAGAAAACTCTCTGAGTCAGACCTTTAGCTTTATGCATGCTGCGTGTCTGTTGCAACTTCAACAACAACTGATGTTATTATTGATGCTTTACTTGACTAATAAAAGTCCTGTAACTGAAAATGGTATGGGTGCGACTTCATTGCCCGTGGCGCGAAGCGACACGGGCGATGAAGCCGCCCCCATACCATTTTCTCTTGCCCCTCCAACATGTTCTCTTGCCCCCTCAAATGGGACATGTTACATCCACCCCTGGACAACAGCCTGTTGTTGTGTCAGGTGAATCCTTGACCTAAAGCTACATATGGTAGTATTATTGTCAATAATGGATGACTGAGAGTTACAGTATTTAATGTTCATTCTCCTTCAGGGAAACTTGTAGTGAATGCACATACAGCATGACACATACTGTATGTTGCATTGATCCTGATCCACATGCTCCACAGGGATGGTAAGTCTTCTGTGGGTTCAATTAAAATCTGCAGCAGTTATTAACACTTAATCAGTTTAGCAGTTAACACTTAATTTAAACAGGGAATTTGAAAGGTTGGTAAGTGACATGTCCATTGTTAACACAGGTCATGTCATTTTGGTCATTTAAATTGTTTTAAAGATTTATGTTTATTGCATTACTATTCATTCTACTCTGGGATATTTTCACTTTTGAGAAAAATTGCCAAATCAGGGTTAATATAAAAGGTGCACAGCAACAACGCTCCTTGTGCGATGCCAGTCAATGGGGGACAATAAATAGCAGCACACTCTGTGGTTTGTAATTGTAGAATGTAACAGACCCCAAGAAGGGACCAGGGGTGTAAAACTCAGATACAGAGTGGGCCAACATTTAACACTGAACAAAGCCGCAGGCCAAGTTTGAACGAACTAACCTTTTAAGGGCGAATTCCACCCATTTAAAAAAAATCCTGAGAGGGTACAAATAAAACCAAATGGACCCGCTAGGGTCCATTTGGTTCACATTTTCTTTTTGGTCTGAAAGAAAAAACATTAACATGGTGAAATACATCTTGGTGATGTCATCAGATGTATTTCACCATGTTAATGATTTTTTCAGACCTCCATTTTTAGGAAATACAGAATTGGGGGAACTTTTTTTTATCATGTCCACACAACATCTCTAAGGTATATTAATGACATATTAAAATGTTGAAAATGGGTGGTCTTCCCCTTTAATTTGATAACGTTTCAAGGGCCAAATGAAATTACACAGCGGGCCAAATTTGGCCTGCAGGCCAAAGTTTGACACCCATGGGCTAGACCTTTATTTTGAAGTGTGTAGCTGGAAGCAGAAGCCAAGTTGTTCCTGCTGTAAGAGGCTATATAAGGTGTGACAGCATGGGAGGAAATGTTTGCTATGGACAGCATGGAAGCTAAGGTGGCTGTATAGACAGGCTGTAATGTTTGTGAGTAGATATTGATACTTTTAAAGGAAGACATGATGGATCTTGAAATGGACAATGAATTAATTCCTGGTTGGAAAGTATTGTCTCTGATGCTTTGTTAATGTTCACTGATGTTTAGAGTTTCATTGTTTTCTGAATTTACTATGTATTATGGACGGTGGAGTGATGGAATTCTAGTTCAGGATGTTGATTAATATTATTGTAAATGTATGGATTTATTATAAATGTAGGCAGTCTTTTGGGAAATCTGCAATGCATATTTGTAGTTTTACTGAAATGTATATTGACCTATGACTATGAGGTTGTTGAAGCAATTATTATTAATAATTCCTGTAAATCTTGTGTTTTGAGTTTTCATGTTGAGCGACCACTAAATAAATTGGTAAAATCATCAGTTGAGCTTCAACTCCTTATTGCCAGCTGGGTCTGCTACATGGTAAATGGTGGTGAATTTATATAGGGCCTTTTATCCAATGCACTTTACATAGATCTTGGATCCCATTCACTCATCAAATCCTTCCTGTCAGCAGTCTCTCATTCACTGAATGTACAGTCGTGGATTTCTAGGAATAAAGTTCAGTTCTTTAAACCACACTATTTAATTTGATATCATTCCCACCTAGTTCTTAATAGTTTATGTGTAGGCTTGGGCTAATTCAGATGGTGAATATTTTCTCTCTTAAGAGTGTAAACATGAAACCAAATGGACCTGCAAACATTTTGGATTCATTTTTAAGCTCTCAGAGTTGCATCTGGTTAACCAACTTTCTCATCATTTAGCCTGGAGACCAACCAGATCACACCAAATCACAGGTTTAAACATTAGGGAACAAGCCTAAATAAAAAATGCTTTCTGCAACTAGTAACTATTATTTTCAAGCAACTATACTGAAAAAGGTTGTCTATAAAAGCGGACATGGCAACACCTGGAGAAATCCATGATATAATGGAGATTTAACTGGAGATTTTGGACAGGACCTTTCCAACTGATGTGATGTCAACAGCACAGCGAATAAAATAAACTATGATGAACTAGGCCATGATAATGGTGTGGTTGAACTTTATTCCTAGAAATTCACGACTGTACATTCACAGTGAATGAGAGTGCTGACAGGAAGGATTTGAGGGCTCCAACCTGAACAAGGAAGTGTTGGCTGCACCTCCCGAATTATGGGTTAAGTCTTTTGCTCAGAGACATGGAAACTAACTCTAGGGGAGCCCAGGTTCGGCCCAGCAACCTTGATGTTACCATCTGGTGACTCTACCCCTAAGCCACTGCTGCCCTTGTGGACACAAGACCAATGTTTTGGACAAACAAGCTTTTGGAAAAGAAGGCGGCTTGTCTGTACAAAACATTGCTCTCTTCTCTGTCCACAATAAAACAGGAGGCATTGGCTGTTACAAGTGTGCATCTAAACTTTTTTCTTATGCTCATGTCTCTGAAATTTAAAGAAGAGGTGCAGTATCAGAGATACTGTATGTGAAGATGCATGACATATGCAAAGCCCTTTCCCTTTTGAAGATTGCGGCCATACTCTATTTTTCGCATGTCCACTCAACCTAGGAAAGTGTCCATGGTACACAGTGGTCAATGCATTGCCAATGTTTTAAAATCATTTTTATAAAGAACATCAGTCAATAGCATTTCAGTCATTTACATTTTTACTAACTAAACATAACTTAGAAATAAAACATAACTTTACACATTTTTGTTTTTTAAATATGCCAGTACAGTTCAGTACAAAAATAAAGGCAGTGAAATGTCTCCTTACACAAACAACATCAATTCATCAGTTGCATACCGTTACTCAAAAAGCAAATGAATCCTGGGGTGCTAATGAACCACTCAGCTGTGTGTTCAACAGATTACAAAATAATGCAGCTAAGATGTTTTTGCTTTTTTATTGGAGGGGAGGGGGAGGTGGTCAAGACCAGGGGTTTTAAAACAGGTGGTCCGGGGACCACCAGTGGTCCTTGAGAGGGTTCCAGGTGGTCCCCAGCTAAGCTGGTTAACCAGATGTAACTCTTGAGTTCGTAAAAATGAAACCAAATGGACCCTTGCGGGTCCATTTGGTTTCATTTTTATATTCATCATTGGATTTAGCACCACCTTTTTATATTCATCATTGGATTTAGCACCACTTAATTAAGAAGTCCTACACTGTTTTGTTTGCAAAATCCAGCCCGGAATTGTGGACAAAACCAAAAGAATTCTTTAGTTTGAGGTGGGGTGAAAATGTAATCAAATGGTGGTCCGTGGCTCAAATGCTGAATAAATGGTGCTCCCTGGTGTCAAAAAGGTTGAAAACCCCTGGTCAAGACAACAGTGAAAGGTGAAGCTTCAAATTGGTGTTGATGCATACAGCATCTCTAGTTAATAAAAATAACCACTAGATGGCGCTTTGGATCCATTTCCCTTAGTTTTGAGTCACCACAAGATCTTCACAGTGGAGTGGAGTGGAGTGGGTGGGGTTCCAGAGTCGAGAACAGTCATGGAGAACATCCAGAGCACTTTTAGAACACCTCTCCAACACTTCTATAGAATGCACCTTGTGCATCTAACCCTAGTCGCCTTGAAAAGCTGCTTTCATGCTCTTTACACATGTCCGAGTCAAGCGCGTTGACAACAGGCACGCCTTGATGTAATAACGCATCTGTGGTATTGGTTATTCCATTCCAACGAGGACCAGGTGGAGAGTAAAGAAAACATTGGATAAAACGGCTCCTAAGAAAGCAGAGCCCTGTCCATGTGTACTTTTCCTGTGCAATGATTCTTTGATGTCCAGGACACATTCCCAAGCCGCACCAATTGCACCACGTCAGGTTAAATAGTGCTCATATTGTCTAAAACAGGTGCATATCGGCGCATACAGCAAAAACATAAAAAAAAGATCCCTTAGTTTGTCTTTGCGTGTCCTCAAATGTCCACGAAGAGTCCACATTTCAAGACCTTCCAGAGTCTTTGTAAATCACTCCAACAAAAATAAGCTCATTCTCTTTCTCACACACTCACACGCACACACTCACGCACACGGGCAAACACACAAATTACACTCACATCTCTTGTCTTGACTTGGATACTTCTTGTATAAAGTAGTGTGTGCTATGACTTATCCCCTTGGAGTACCTAAATGAAAGACAAAACATATTAGACATCATTGCCACACAAACCTTTTCAACAGATTTCTTTCTGCATGTGTGCGCATATAATATACTGTATGTGTACTGTCATGTGCATGCCTGTGTGTGTGTGCGTGTTATAAGCTGAGTTTTCCTTTGTCTTGCTGTCTGGATGAGAGAGCTTGCTCATGCTGTTTTCTTTTAAGTCTTTCAGAGTCGGAAATGAATATATTATACATATGCCCATGCTACATTTTGGATATAAGATTATGTTGGACACACCAGACTTCTGATGTCCTATTCAGATCCTGTGATCGGTGGAGAGATCCGTGGTCAAACAACAATGGCATCTCTTTGTCTACAAAGAAGAGAGAGGAGTCACCAAGGAAGATCTGACAACGGACATCGGTTTAACGCCTCATTTTCACATTGAGATCTGACTCCTGAATGTCCAATCGATTTAAGATCAAACTAGACGAGTTGAGGGCGATGTTTAAATATGAATGTGAGCGTGGATTATTTGTGAGATTGTAATCTCTAGACAACAATGAGAACAGATTTAGCCAAGATTCAACAGGAAACCACTTGATGCATTGCAGAACAGCTCTCTGTTTTATTTAAAATGTTTTATCGATGGTATGGTGTTTCCCTCTCTAACCATGCAGGGTACATAACTCTGTCACATGCACTGCTTTACTACACAAACAGATGACTGTAAACACATCTGAACACATGTTCAGGTGGTCAGCTCTGAACATTCCCAGTTATTATTTGCTGCTAAAGTTTTCTTTTTGCTGCTGCTGATGTATAGAAGATAAATACATTATTGTATATTTCATACCTGTATCATGCACTTTACATGGGGCTAAATTACATACCAATTATATCCCCCCACAGCTGTTAAGGCTTGTTATTTTGTTGAACACAACAGCATTTTTAAAGTACTGTATTGTCCCGAATATAAGACTAACCCGGTTACAAGACGACCCCCAGTTTTCAATACTCATTTGTGTAAAAAGAACATTGAATGTCAAATAATATAATCCCCAAATATAAGACGACTCAATTTTTTAGGATATTTCTATTGAAAAAAAACTTTCTTATATTCAGGCCAATAGGGTAATATACTTTTGTATATCATGCTGATGTTGTCTTACTGACATGCTGCTCCAATATTTTTGCTTGTGTAGTAATTAACGATTTACTGTTCTTGATTTTTGCCGATTGGTTGCTTTTCTTTCCATTTGAGTGGGGAAGCATGGCAGAATTAACAAGGCTAACAAGATGCACCTTAGTGGGTGTGAATAACCAGAACATAAGGGCTTCACAAATCAGTCATCAATGATACCTGGTAGTCAGGGTGTCTAACCATACTGTAATACTGTATGCAGGGGCAGATAGCCTCTATCTCACCGATACCCGTAGCCAAGAATTTATAATGACCATGTTTAAACCTGGTCTTATTTCTTTAGCGTACATTTCAGTTTCGTTATGGTCACACAATAAGGGGAGTTGCCAACCCTTGGTGTGGGAACTCCACACAACAATCCTTCACTTGCATGGAATGGAGGCAAACAGGACACAACTGTAACTCTCTATCATAGAGATTTTGTTTTCTGTTGTGACTGGTTTCTCTGTGAGATCATTTTCCTGACGGAGAGAGAGTGTGTGTGCGTGCGTGTGTGTGGTCATACACAACGGAAAATCCCTAGTGCCAGTTCCACATTGATACTGACACTCTCAGAGCTAAATTGACACAGAATGTTACAGTGTACATGCATGTGAGATAATTGCACTTAATGTGTGCATTAAGACCAGCCTAATTGCATAGCGATGCTTACCTACCTGGTTGCGTGCTTTGTGGGATTTCTGCATTAGCATCCTCCACTGGTCGTACAGCTTCATGGACATCCCGCTGCAGCCGTAAGCGTGCTTCCGTACCCAGCCGAAGAACTGCTTCAGCTCCCTGCGTAAGGTGGAATTTGAGTCCCCGCTGGACTTGGAATCACAGGAGCCTGACATCAGTCGCTCTGAGATCGAGATCAGAGTCGAGATCGAGGGGATAAAAGTGATAAAAGAGGAAAGGGAAGGTGCAAAGTTACTGGGGATGTATTGTAATCTGTGATGACCTCTGTAATGAAACACGCTAACAGAACGGAGAGTGTAGCGTCAGGGGAGTGATGGGGGGACGGAGTAAAAGCACATAAAACAAGAGAAACGTCAGAGAGAAAAGGTAGAGAAATCAGTAGCCACGTTTCCATAAGCCCTATTCTTGCGCAAAAACGGCTCTTGCGAAGAAAATGTTTAATGGAAACACTTCGAAATCGCTGAAAGGTGGTGGATTTCGGAGCGTATCGAAAGAGTCTAATGCGCAAATGAGGTATGGAAACAGCTTGCGAAAAGACTCTCGAATTGGAAAGCACTGGGCGTGCATTATAGCTCATTTGAAGTGTTCTGGTCTGCCGATGAGAGCATTGTTAATGTAAGTTATATTTCTACAAAACCGGACGAGGGCCGTGCACACAGACATCCAGGCCAAGAGGACTCTCTGCACGTACAGTACATGGCCAAAAGACTCCCATCGTGTTTGTTCATGAAAGTGCAGGGCAGCTACAGGTCCTATATTTACAGTAACTGTATCATAATCTTAATTAACATACTATTTTCGCAAACGTTTTATGGAATCGTGGCTAGTGAGTTGAGTTGCAGCAGACAAAGGACGAGAGGAAAGCTTTTCAGCCCCGTTATAGGTACTGTTTGTAGGTGACAGATTCAATTCTATACGCCAACAGAGAAGAGAGCAGACATAAAGGGATGATTTGGAAGGAAAGAGAGAAAAAGGGAAAAAGGGGCATATAGAAAGAGAGACAGACGACAGACAGACAGAGAGGGGGTAATGCAAGATGGGAACAAAAACAATAAATGGTAGCATGAGACTAGCCCTTTATGTAGTGAACGTGTTTTGGTGTTTTAGCTGTTGAAAAATAGCAGATCTACAAGCTCATATCGCGCCACTGAGTGGCGCGATATGAGCTTGTAGTTCTGCTATTTTTGAAAAATTGTGAAAATGTGCTGCAAATCTCTGAATACATTATTTTGGAAGCAAACATTTTAACTCAAGTTTTTGCTTCTGGGGGATCCCTAGAACAACATGTTTTCAGATGGGGGGGTCTGCAGCCAAATATGGATAATTCTGGTGGTCCTTGGATTGAAATATGTTAGCATCACTGACACAGGAACACGGATTTTTCAGGAAAAAAATAGAATCTAGTGTCAGAAACTATAGAATCTAGTGTCAAAAACTCAATTCTAGCGTCAGAAACTAGATTCTAGTGTCAAAAAGTAGATCCTAGTTTTTGACGTTGTCGGAAACAACTGTAGAATCTAGCGTCAAAAGCTAGAATGTTGCTGCAGCTATAATCTGGTGTAAGGAACTACTGCATAATCTGGTGTCAGAAACTCGAATCCAGGGTCAGGACAAAATGGGCTAGACAACAAGACAGATGAAAGAGGAGAGATGCTTGCGTTGCGTGTGTGGTGTGGTGTGGTGTGGGTCCATGTGCTCACCACTGTGGGGTGTGGATGCAGCAGTGGAGTGGCTCCATTCGCTCCAGATGCCTGCTTTGCGGGAGCCAAAGATCCCGACGGGGTTGCAGCGAACCTGAAGAGAATAAAACATCATTATCATGTTTCCCACTGAAACATCACACAGACAAACTCTGTACGACCACTAATGTACACACCAGGACATGTATATACTTACATGTGCACGCACCCATGCCAAACAGACACACACACACAGATACAGACACACACAGGCAGGCACACACACAGGCAGAGTGTGTGTGTGTGTGTGTGTGTGTGTGTGTGTGTGTGTGTGTGTGTGTGTGTGTGTGTGTGTGTGTGTGTGTGTGTGTGTGTGTGTCACAAACATACCTGGACGAAATACACTGTTCCCGGCCTAAGACCAGCCAATCGACAAGATGTCTGATTCCCCACATCATCGATCACCTGGGTGCACACACACACACGCACACACACGCACACACACGCACACA
Source organism: Benthosema pterotum (assembly GCA_039105355.1). Lineage (NCBI taxonomy): Eukaryota > Metazoa > Chordata > Actinopteri > Myctophiformes > Myctophidae > Benthosema > Benthosema pterotum. The sequence continues at coordinate 10,758,068 of CM076980.1, read as the reverse complement.
CACACACACACACACACACACACACACACACACACACACACACACACACACCACACACACACACACACACGCACACACACGCACACGCACACACAGAAAGACAAGACACAGAGAGTCAAAGAGAGAGCGGTTGAATGCTGTAGGTCTGACCACAATCTTGAATACAAATGGGCAAAAAACTGAGGAAGAAGAAGCCGGAAGCAAGATGCTGGAAACACAACCGCAAACCATGCGCAGACATAAACAACATGCACGCCAGTATGCACGCCACATCGTTTATTGGCTCCTAATCAACATGTTTAGAGAAACATTTGACATAGCAGCATGTCCCTCTGGGAAGAATCTGCTCCCCATTACTTATTACTGATCAGAATCTGAGGAGACACATAACTTACACATGGGCGCAAGTGCTGCGCACTGGCAGGCACGCAGATGTACTGTACATTGGGATGTACAGGCGGAAGGCACGCACGCACCACAAGCACCACAAGCACACACACTCAGAAACTATCATTGTCTCCACCAGGCAGAAGGCATGGTGAACAGTATGTTTTGCACTCGCTCCGTGTGTCCGTTCATCTGTCTGTCCGTCCGTCCGTCTGTTACCACCTAATATCTGGCACTGTTAATCCGGTTGAAGCCAAACTTTCCATACACAATCCCTGGATACCAACAATGAACCAAACCAAATTTTCTAGAACAGCCTGTTATAGTGCCACTTGTGAGGCAAACGAAAATTTCTAGAACGGCCTGTTATAGCGTCACTTATGAGGCAGATCTATACATTTGTATGTGAAATGTTTAGCGCACTTTCCTACTAGGCGGACAAATATCACTGCACCCTTTTCTCATTGGCCTGTTATAGCACCAACAGGTGTTTTGCAACACACTTTTTGGGGAAAAAAACTTCATATCATCCAATTACCATCAAAGGATAAGAAGAAATGGCACCCTTTTCACATTGACCTATAGCGCCACCAGGAGGCCACAGGATAACCTGATGGAGACCTGTGCACTTTTTATAGTATGTGACTGCCTTCCATCCTGATTCACTCCATTCTGCACATCTGAAACGTCACTTCGCAAATCAGTCTGACCAGAGCCTGCTTGACTCGAATTTCTCTGACGTCACCTGTTATATTGCAACAATGTTTCTGATTGGATGTTGTTCCAACCCAACTAAGCTAGTGTTGTTTTTCCTCCATGTTTTGGTGTTTTAGCTGTTGAAAAATAGCAGATCTACAAGCTCATATCACGCCACAAGAGTGGCGCGATATGGGCCTTAACCTTCATATGCCCAGCCTACCTCTGGGGATAGGCTCCTGGCCAGCCTGATTTGCGCAGTGACATTTCAAAGATGCAGAACGGAGAAAATTGAACTAGACTCCAGGCTACAATTTTTCTACAGGCACTTGCAGGTACAAAGTCACAGACAAGTTGATAGAGACACATGCACACACGCGCACGCAAAAATAAAAGCCCTACACTTACGGAAAAGGTAGCCTCAAAAAGAGATAATACACATTATCACATGCATGCATGTGACACGCACACTCTCCAAAAACTAATAAGCTCATCACAATTCGCCCATAACCACTTTCACCCTGGCGTTCTGTCCATAAACACTTGCCTTGAGTGACTACAACAGAAAACAGAGTGCAGAAATTACAGGCATCAGGTCTTAATGATTTGACATGGGGAAGCCAAATCTAGAAGTCACCGCTGAGCTCCATTTATAGCCATATTGAAGACATTAACAGTTGAGATGAATCCCTTCATTCCTGAGCGTGACCTCATGATTAGGGCTTGTTCGCAGGGAAATGGAGTTTGTTTTCTCTATGAAGTCCTTAAAGCCTCTTGGATTCATTTTAAAAGTTTCAACTCTACCATTCAAATTGTCTCTTCACTCATTCTCTCTCTCTCTCTCCCTCTCTCTCTCTCTCTCTCTCTCTCTCTCTCTCTCTCTCCTCTCTCTCTCTCTCTCTCTCTGTCCGCGTCTCTCTGTCTCTCTTTCGCTCCGCTTCTCTTTGTTCTCTGTCCCCATTTGTTAGGAAAGACTCGGTGAAGCCAGAGTTATACTTTAGTCGTGCGCCGGTGTCGCGCATCGCAACCAGCAGATTTACAAGCGCACGACGCATCGCAGCGCGACCCTCCGCGAGCTTGTAGATAGGCTGTTTTCGGTGCGCGACACCGGCACTCGAGTAAATATAGCTCAGGTTTTATTCTACATCTGCGCAATTCCCTCTTAATTACCGAAGCTGCTTCTCTCATACCCAGAGGACTCAAAAAAGAATTCCAGGAAGAGCCATCTGGATAACGGAGGTTCACATCGTGTATCTTTTTTTGTTTTGTTTTTTTGTACGTTTTAAGACACATAGTCGTTCCCTCAGACGCTAAGGAGCCAGGCATAGTCGTACCGCACACAGCCGCTGTTTAAGTCACTTTTGATTGAGATGGAGACTGTTTTAGCGTATCTACAGCAACACCGAGGGCATAGTCTGTGTGTTGCATCTCTGTGGTAGTCGGACTTCAAGCAGTGGAGGTTGATTAGCTCACTGAGAAGAGTTCACCGAGTGTCAGGATACCAGTCCTAGCATCATTAATGGTCTCATCGTGGTCAAGCTAGTTGCAGGTGCTCACTCGATCAGGGTTAACTCATCTGCAGCGCAGGTCTCAATCAGAATAGATAGGTGATTAGAGGCAGAGGATGAGAACCAGCTGGGACAGTGCATGCAGCGCCGAAGCATCTGTGTGTGCTTGCTCGTGTGTGTGTGTGTGTGTGTGTGTGTGTGTGTGTGTGTGTGTGTGTGTGTGTGTGTGTGTGTGTGTGTGTGTGTGTGTGTGTGTGTGTGTGTGTGTATACGGTACACTCCACGGGTGTCTATGTGTGTCCGCCTTTTCCGATTCTTTTCTGTGCATCTCTGTCTGTGAATCTGTGTGTGTGTGTGTGCGTTGCGTGTGCGTGTGGATTCTGTACCTTCCAGTCCTGGCTGTCTTCCAATCTGTAACGGATCTGGTACTTTGCCTGGAACAGGAAGTCTTTGAGAGCGGACGAGGGCTCCCAGCGGACACTGAGCTGGTCCTCCAGCTCACCCACCCGGTTCACCATCACACCTGTCGGAGGGTCTGTGGTCACTGGAAGAAGAAGAAGACAGTGTTTAAAATAAAGCATGGATATCTCCCAAAATTCAATCAAAATATTTTTAACCCATTGTGTCCTGCTAGATTTCTGTTTCTGAATAACATAATATTCACCACGTTTTCACGATTTTTCAAAAATAGCAGAGATACAAGCTCATAGCGCGCCACTTCGTGGCGCGCTATGAGCTTGTAGATCTGCTATTTTTCAATAGTTAAAAACATAATGCTTAGAACACCGAAACGCGTTCAGTACACTAAAGGGTTAAGCATGGATATCTCCCAAAATTCAATCTCTGCCGGACATTTTTTTTTTTTTAAAGAAATGCTGTTTGGGCAGATTTAACATCTTGATATCGCTCCAGTGTAGTATCTGTTCACCCATAGAGGATATTTATTTGCTTAAAAAGAGATTTGAGAATAAAATAAAAACAGACACGTAATTACTAATTGATTGTTCCTCTCCATTTTGTTCATTGGTTTCAAAATAAATTGCAAAACATAATGACATTATAGAGGCAAAGCTGCTCAAGACACATTACGTAACATACACATAACATTTCATTCATAAAATTTAATTCACATACATCTATTTGTCTATTGCACGTACTCACATACACACACACACACGCACGCACACACACACACACACACACACACACACACACACACACACACGTTCTGTGATGGCAGGATAGAAATGGCTTGACAAAATAACACAATGAATGTGATCCAAGGTCTTGTGTTTGTTAAATTTAGTTCATCTCCATTTCCTTTTTGTATTGTTATGTTGTTTTATTTTGTTCTTTCTTCACTGGTTGTATGTTGTAAAAGAATAGCGGCACTGTATGCAACAATTGTTTGCCATATGTAATCCAACTATCCACCATAGACAGGGATTTTAACAAAGCACAATTAAAATAAAGGTATAAAATAAAATAAAATTAAATAATTCAATGATACCGAATGAGTCATCCCAAAACATTGACAAGATCAACTGAAATACAGTAATATATGATTAGTCAGTCTGAACAGCAAAAAGGCCTCTCACTGCAATGCATTCCCAAGGTTAAAGGTTAAAGATTAATTGATTGATTGGTTGATTGATTGATTGATTGATTGATTGATTGATTGATTGATTGATTGATTGATTGATTGAATTAAAGGTACAATGCAACCAATTCCAGTATGTCACTGAAAAAACAAATAAAATATTGAGGTAAAGAGGAAGACTCAAAACAGAACTATGAAGTGGAAGGAGGTGGAGATTATGGCTGTCATATTTCAGGCTCCTGCATTTTGAATAAGACGATCTCACTCTAAAGGTACGTTGTACCTGTGTTTCCATGAGGCAAAGACTATGTTTTTTTATTTATTTATTCAATGTAAAATAAAATGTAAAATAAATATGTAAATAAATGAAGGTTGTCTTATAACCAGAGTCGTCTTATATTTGTTACAATACAGTATGTTATTTTTGTACCATTTTGTATTTGTACCACATAAAGCCTAGCATTCCTTATTATGAGCATGATATGTGGATATTCAACAAAAGAGAAAATAACAGGGTCTGCGGGGTCAACACGGAGATCGTGTCATATTGAGAGAATTGGTGTAGACTAGAGGAAAAAAGGAGAGAGCCAAGATCAGACACCTGGGGCACCCCGGTCAATGAAGTGTTTTACAGAAAGTGGTTAAATGGGTGACAGCAAAATGGATGACTAGGATTGGGACATGTGTTACAGATGACAATCAAATATATAAAAGAAATGCATGAAATTAAACTTGACGATGAGAATAAATCATCTCAACACGTTTCAAAATGTAAACAATTCAATTTCAAACACACACTGTTATTTACTTTGATAGTATTTTTACAGGGACAGTACGCATTAATCAAACAGCGCTGTAAATGTGCCAGTGCTAGCCAAACAACTAATTTTCAGCCGTAGGGGGCCAGATGTTAACGAAGCCATTAAAAACAGACAGCATCAAAGCGTGTGAACAATTAAAAGTCAATAAACGCAAAGTGTACAAAACGAGAGCAGAGAGTCAGCCAAGTGTTTACCACAATAAGGCACACATAAAGCAGCACTATTAATACACGGCAAGACATAATCATTAGCAGACTAGACAGAAAGTTAGGCTTGATTTATCCTTTTGTGTACTGAACGCGTTTTGGTGTTTTAGCTGTTGAAAAATAGCAGATCTACAAGCTCATATCGCGCCACCGAGTGGCGCGATATGAGCTTGTAGTTCTGCCATTTTTGAAAAATTGTGAAAATGTGCTGCAAATCTCTGAATAAGTTATTTTGGAAGCAAACATTTGCTTCCAAAATAGTTTTTTTGCTTCTGGGGGATCCCTAGAACATGTTTCCAGATGGGGGTCTGCAGCCAAATATGGATAATTCTGGTGGTCCTTGGCTTGAAATATGTTAGCATCACTGACACAGGAACACAGATTTTTTTTTTCCAGAAAAACTAGAATCAGAAACTATAGAATCTAGTGAGTTGATTCTAGCATCAGAAACTATAATTTAGTGTCAATAACTATAATCTAGTGTCAGAAAATACTGTAGAATCTAGCGTCAAAAGCTAGAATGTTGCTGCAGCTATAATCTGGTGTCAGGAACTACTGTAAAATCTGGTGTCAGAAACTCGAATCGAGGGTCAGGACAAAATGGGTTATACTTCATCGAGAGACGGATGAAACGATTCAGACAAAAGCCGAAACAAAAGATGGAACAAGAACAACAGCAGATGGAACGACGACAATAAATTGCTGGAGAACGCTCGCCGAAAAATAACTGATGAGATCAGTAATAAGTTACCTTCGGCTGGGGCGACACCATTGCATCATGACGTATACTTAGCAAGTAATACGGGACACATGCAGTACAACCATATAATGGGACTAGACAATGGGATTAGAGGGAGACAAGACAACATGCTGAGAAACACTAAAATGAAATAGACGACCCAGGCAGATGAGCCCAGACAAAGTGTGGCGGAGTAGTACACTAGGCATGATGACAACCCTCAATGCTTTGGTTGAAATCATTCATCTCTGTTAACATGCGTTGAGTGAGCGCGGAGCAGCGCGCCGCATGCATCATGTCAGCGGGAAGCAACCACATGAGTTTCCTATAGCGCTCTGGGCTCCGAGGATTCCCCATCGCTCTGGAATGCCCATATACCTTAAGGTGTTTTGGACATGACTCCAACTATGTGAGTCACACAGGGAAACATATGCAAACACACGGCAAGCACACACACACGCACGCACGCACGCACGCACGCACGCACGCACGCACGCACGCACGCACGCACGCACGCACACACACACACACACACACACACACACACACACACACACACACACACACACACACACACACACACACACACACACACACACACACACACACACACCTCTACATAGGTGTGTCCTTTACCCCGCAACCTGAGTGCAATGCAGGAACAAACACTGGAGCCGCCTACTCTCTTTCTACTGATCAGTTTCTATACTGTCAGCGTGCCCTACCCTGCCCTCTAGGTATCTCACGTTTGTCTGTGTGTCTGTGTCTGTGTGTGTGTGCGTGTGTGTGTGTGTGTGTGTGTGTGTGTGTGTGTGTGTGTGTGTGTGTGTGTGTGTGTGTGTGTGTGTGTGTGTGTGTGTGTGTGTGTGTGTGTGTGTGTGTGCGTGTGTGTGTGTCTGCTGTGAGTTTTTACAAAAAACATTAATATTAAAGCCTAATAGTATATAAGTTACATACTCTAAACAACAATTTCTTATACTGTTTTTGTAAAAAATGTTCAGAAAATGTAATGCTCTCTTACGGTATATTAATATATCTATGTATTAGGAAATACTATTGATATGGCCAACAAGTAAATATAATAATGTTTCATACATAAATATTCTGTAACAGCCAAATTAGCTTAGGGATTCTCTTATACATATAGGAAAGCTGTGGACTAGAGACACCCATACACTGCAGTGTTGGTACGGTACTGTGGTTCCTATGGAGAAACTGACTAATCTCCACCATAACATGGATGGGTTCACAAAAGCGTCTAAAACCAGTCATGGATACAGACAGTAGACCCTTCTAGGCATTTGTTTTGTTTTGTCTGTTTATTTTTCTACGTGTGATGTGAAATTTCCATTGTGGTGTTTGTTGTGTTTTAAAAGAAAAAGCAAGGCTGACCTACAGAATGTATTGCACTACGACTGCTCAACTGTGAAATTTCAGAGCCTCAATAAAAATACATTTAAAAGTAAATATTTTGTAACATAGTTTCTAGTTAAATATCACATATTCAGCCATTGGAAAATCACATTTGTTTTTTGTTTTTTTTGTTCTTTTATAACAACATCTCTCAACATCTAGTACATGCTGGTAATTGTTGATGGATAATTCAAATGAATACCAAATGAGAAAATATATTTTCATGGTGTTTCGGGTTCCTCTCAAAGTGGTACACTTTAGACAATGTGTGTGTGTGTGTGTGTGTGTGTGTGTGTGTGTGTGTGTGTGTGTGTGTGTGTGTGTGTGTGTGTGTGTGTGTGTGTGTGTGTGTGTGTGTGTGTGTGTGCGTGTGTGCGTGTGTGCGTGACGTGTGTACAGTATGTGTGCATTTGTGCGAGTGCATGCGAGCTTCCATGTATTTAGATTAGATGACAACGTACACATGCAAGCCATGGTTGCGCACTACTACTACACACACACACACAGCAGAAGGGAGAGCAGAGCCCACGACCATTTTGAATTGATGGATATGTGTTTCCGCTCTACAGGGAAGTTTCCCCTCCGGCTACGCGTCCCTCTGTAGACCTCACTGACCCACAAGTGTTTTAAGAGCGGACGTCCAAGCTAATCAGCCAGTGTTACTTCAGCTCCAAGTCCTAAAGCTCCTAAAAGCTCAAACTCCTCTGCTCTACAGGCTAGGAGACAGGATTAGGTTAGTGGAACATTCCACCACGGCATGAAAGGAAATGTGTGTGTGTGTGTCGTGCATGTGTGTTTGTGCACGTGCGCGTGTGTGCGTGTGTGTGTGTGTCTCTAGCAAGCATGAGCTCATCCAAAGAAAGGGTGTATCCTTGTCTCCTGACATTCGTCACACACCTACGCCTGTCCAGGTGTGTTGTGTTTATGATTTTTTTTTTCTGAAAGAAGGGAAGGGTTCTTCCCTCTCTGGCGTCCTCCATCTCCCCCAATGCCAGTAAAACAAGTTGTGTCTTAAACCAATCATTATCTGATCTCACATCGCTAAGTGGGAGTGCCGTACTTTTTTTTTTTTTTTTTTTTTTTTGAAAAGTGACCCTGATGGTTTCACTGTGCACTAGTGCAGGGGTTTTCAACCAGCTGGTCCAGGGACCACCAGTGGTCCTTGAGAGGGTTCCAGGTGGACCCCAGCTAAGTTGTTTAACCGGATGTAACTCTCGAGAATGTAAAAATGAAACCAAATGAACCCTTGCGGGTCCATTTGGTTTCATTTTTACCCTCTCGAGAGTTAAAATATTCATCATGTGAATTAGTCCTAATCTACACAACTAGAAGATTAATGGTCATGGAAAGAAGCAAAGGAAGTCTTTAGTTTGGGGGGTGTGTGGGGCTAGCCTAAGATGTCCTCAAATGGTGGTCCGTGGCTGAAATGCTGAATAAATGGTGGGTCCTGGGATGAACCTTTGAAAACCTTTTTAAAATGTTCTTTGAATTTGTTATTGTTATTATTATTTTTTAATTGTTATTCTATTATCTTACAGTACCGTATAGTGCTATTACAAGTCACTTGACTACGGACTATGTAGCCATTCCCATGAATTTAAATGAGGTGGCCTTTAGACTAGAATGTAAATTCATGGTACCTCCCTGCCTGCGGGGCCAGTAGTGACAGAGGGAGCTAAGCTTTAAAACAGTCAGAAAGGTCAAAGATCACACACCATACAGAATGTCTTTCACACTTGTGTGTGCACACGCGCAGCCGCACACACGCACCCACCCACCCACGCACGCGCACGCGCACACACACACACACGCACACGCACACGCACACGCACACGCGCACACACACACACACACACACACACACACACACACACACACACACACACACACACACACACACACACCTGTATGCCCCATGCATACACATACTGTAGGTGCATACTGTACTGTAGGCCAGGGATTTTCAACCTTTTTGACTCCAGGGACCACCATTTATTCAGCATTTGAGCCACGGACCACCATTTGATTACATTTTCACACCAAAGACCTAAAATTAAAGAATTCTTTTGATTTTTGTCCACAATTCCAGGCTGTATTTTGCCAACAAAACAGTGTAAGCTTCTTAATTAAGTGGTGCTAATTCAGATGATGAATATTTTAACTCTTGAGAGTGTAAAAATGAAACCATTTGGTTTCATTTTTACATTCTCAAGAGTTACATCTGGTTAACCAACTTTCCATCATTTAGCCTGGGGACCACCTGGAACCTTCTCAAGGACCACTGGTGGTCCCCGGACCACCTGTTGAAAACCCCTGCTGTAGGCTTTTACCCCCCCCCCCCCCCACACACACACAGACACACACACACACACACACACATGTACGCACACATGCACAAACACAGGTGCACTCACCCACGTCTAGGATATCCAGGGTGATGATGTCGGAGGTGGCTGAGCCCAGTTGGTTGGAGGCCTCCACCCAGATCTCGTAGGGCGTGAACAGAGCCAGGTCACGGGGGATGTAGCAGGTGTACGGCTGGGTCATACTGTAGTCCTCACACTCCCTCTCTTTACCGTACCACCTGGAGGAGCCACAAACACACACCTTCACTGATTAGAACCAGTGCTGGACTGGGCGGAAAAAATCGGCCCGGACATTTTTAGCGTCATTTGGCCTAGATGGGCCCACCACAACCAGCACGCGATGGACCTATTCTACCTGGTATAGTTGGTTAACAAAGATGTAACTCTTTGAGAGCGTAAACATGAAACCAAATGGACCCTTGCGGGTCCATTTGGTTTCATGTTAACACTCTCAAGAGTTAAAATATTCATCTAAATTGGCCCAAGTCTAGTTAGAAAATGTCTGTTTTAATGGCCATTTTGATCTGTATGTTTGACTGTTTTGTTTCCCAAATCCAGCCTGGAATTGTGGACCAAAAAGCAAAATAAATCTTTAGTTTTGGGGTCTGTTGGGGCTAAAATGTCATCAAATGGTGGTCCTCCGTGGCTCAAAATTCTGAATGAATAGTGGGCCCTGGGATCAAAAAAGGTTGAAAACCAGTTCTTTTAATCATACCGTGATACCACCGGCCCCTTACGGGTCGTGGCCCACCGGGAGACCTCCCTGTACGCCCAATGATCAATCCGGCACTGATTAGAACACTGGTTCTCAACTGGCTCTATCAGGCTGGGACCCCCCCAAAAATAATCACATTCGAACTGGGGGATGGGGGACCCCCGGGGGACCCCCCCCATCACATCTGACCTTGTAAATGTTGTGAAAACCGCAGATGTACAAGCTCACAGCCTGTATTTTCACTTTTTTCTCCCTCTTTCTTATATTATTTGACAGTTCGATCAATGTTTCACTAGTTTTTACAGTATAGTTTGTTCATTACTTTTGATGCACTTTTTTGTCTTTTCATTCTTCAATTATTTTGAGTGAAAATGTCTCAAAAGCCTAAATGGTCACTGGCACATGCATGAATTTATTTCAACATTAAAAAATAAAAAAATAAAAAAAACCAAGCAATTTCATAAATAAAAGCAAGTAACAATTAGGGTTGCAACAAGTTGTGTGCTTGTACTGTAGACCTTCTATTTTCACTATTTTCGGTCCCAAGCAAAAGTCTAATTTCTGTTTGGGATAACAGGCTAAAATGTTTGGAAACTACTGCATTAGAACATGGGTGAATTAGCTCTCCCCAATGGAACACATTGAAATACCATATAGTACTATTCTCTAACATGCTTAACAAACGATAGGTTTGGCTTTGCAGTTTGGTAAAAATTGTAGGAGAATCTCACTGCACACTAGAAATGAGTTTACAAAAACACAACACCATCAATAAATTTATAAGATGGTTACAGACATTTGTGTGGTCTTAAATATTGTATTTTGTCTTGCTTTGCTTTTCATCTCAACTCAGTTGGCACAGTTTAGTCAACTGTGGTGGTCTTGACTACATTTCTCTATGTTCAATGTTTAATAATAAACATTGAATATGTTGAGATAAAAAACAAATAAAAGTCTTAACAGGAGTACTTGATGAAATTAAAAAATATATATTTTGTTTTACTGTTCTAAATATGTGAGGTAGGCATTTGATAGTAAAATGTATTTTTATTTGCGGTCATTTCCTTGAGTTAGATCAGGGGTGGGCAACCTCGACGGTGGAGAGGGCCACTAATCACATTTCACAGTCTACTGTGGAACAGGAAACTACTATTTCAATATTTTAACCTTTTTAAAAGATCAATGCGCGACTTTGTCATCCTGTCACACAAAAGTAGCAAAGATAGCTTGCTGATCTACCAACTAAATGTGTTGCCCTTTGAGATGTACTATTTTTTGTATATTTGAATTAGAATACTGAAAAGTTTTTTTTTTTCTTTTTAATTTCAAATGCATTTAGTAATACGCGTAGGAGATTTTTCCAGAAAGGAGATTTTGTTGTGGCAAATTATTTATTATATTTATTTATTATATTTATCAAGCTGGTGGAGAAGACTTAATTACAATTGGGCACTGAGCAATCAATCAATCGCGCGTGTGTGTGTGTGTGTGTGTGTGTGCGCTCGTGCACGCATGTGTGTGTGCGTGCGCGCATGTGTGTGCGTGCGCGCATGTGTGTACTCTATATACTAGAGTTGAGTTTAGAAACTAGAATGCTTTATAGCCAGTTATTTTTATTCATCCCTGGTCTGCCTGAGACGGAACCTCTCTGTCTACAACCTGATTTAAACCCTGATTTACGAAAGGAACTGTCGCAAGATGCAATGCAGTGCGGTGTATATAAATCAGCCTTGTAGATATTGCCACTTTTATTGTGTGACACCGGCACTCAACTAAGTAAATGAGGCTTTAAGTGAGGTCATACAGCATTTTCAGCTGTAGCTGCATTAGCATTTTGCTTGCATCATGTAAAACCGTTTTAACTCTAAAAAGTTCATTCTAGAGATTTAATCTGTTTCAACTGCAAACATCACACATGACATTTCAAGCGTCAGAGGAGCATACCATAATTGTTATCTGCCCATAACTAGAGTACCTCAAAACCACAGCCGTGACTGGGGAACATTATGCAGTTACAGATAGTAAACAAAACACTTATAGCCTATATACGTAGTTGATAGACCTCAAGGCTCTAATTGACTTTAACCAGTAAAGTGTCATTGAGTCAAAAGCTCTATACTGGGTCCACTTCCCGCCTCTTTACATCAAACCCTTTTGGTTAATTGAGAATGCTATTTTCGCTAGGTGTTCACCCCAGAACGGAATTATGGACAATATGAGGTTAATTTAACATTGAGCACTCAGGGTTGAATTAAAGATGGAGTGCCATGATTTTTTTCTACCCTAAAACATGATCATCAGGTATTAATGTTATGTGAAAAGTAAGATTTTTTTTTCCCAGAAAGTGTACAGTGTTTGTTAAACTGTCATTTTTATGATTCCACCCTACCAGTTCATTAAGTATGCCTGGTTTGCCTGGTGGGTGGTGATGGGTGGAGATCCACCTGAACTGAAGCCACACCCACAGCTTTAGTTGCATGATAAAGGGGAGGAGTTAGGGGAGGGGCTGAGCACATGATGTCACTATATTGAAGTTTTTTTCATTGGCACGTTTGACTGGAAAGGTTCAGGCCCCAGGAAGAAACCCTAAATACAAAGCGAAGACATCATTGCACATAAAAAAATACACCAAGTGGTCTACAACCCCAATCCGTTGAAGTTGGGACGTTGTGAAAAATGTCAATAAAACCAGAATGCATTGATTTGCAAATCGTTTTCAACCTATATTCAGTTGAATACACCACAAAGACAATATATTTAATGTTCAAACTGATAAACTTCATTGTTTTTTGAAATTATACAATCTTTTGTAAATTGATCCCTGCAACATGTACCAAAAGAGTTGGGACGGGGGCAACAAAAAACTGGGAAAGGTCATGAATGCACAAATAACGCCTGTTTGGAACATTCCACAGGTAAACAGGTTCATTTTAAACAGTTTAATATTGTGATTGGGTATAACAGGACCATCCCAGTCGTTCAGAATCAAAGATGGGGCGAGGTTCACCACTTTGTGAACAATTCTGTGAGAAAATCATCCAACGGTTTAAAAACAATGTTTCTCAACATTCAATTGCAAGGAATTTGGTGATTTCATCATCTACAGTCCATAATATAATCAAAACATTCAAAGAATCTGAAGAACTTGCTATAGTAAAGCAACAAGGCCAAAAACCAACACCGAATACTTTTGACCTTTGATCCCTCAGGTGGCTCTGCA
>CM076980.1:10666897-10741897 GCA_039105355.1 Benthosema pterotum | reverse complement strand
ATGTCAGACCCATGCCCTATGAGTGATAGTGCGAGTAATGGACCACACAGGTGGTAAAAGCGTCACAGACTCATGCAGGCCTCATCAGCCAATCTAAAATACAACCACAACAACTGTGTCGAGACTCTTCCATATCTCTTATCCCCCCCCCCCCAACCAGGGGCGGATCTAGGCATGGGCATGGGGGGCCTAAATACCCAGTCTGCCCCCCCCAAACACGATGCCATGCAAAACAACCCAAAATATTTCAAATTTAAGTGCTTATATTTAAAATGATTTGAAACATTACTACTGCTATTAACTAACTACAGCTGTGTCACCACTAAACCAGCAGCATTTCATCATTGAAAACAGAAAACTCTCTGAGTCAGGCCTTTAGTTTTATGCATGCTGCGTGTCTGTTGCAACTTCAACAACAACTGATGTTATTTTTGATGCTTTACTTGACTAATAAAAGTCCTGTAGCCCCCATACCCTTTTCTCTTGCCCCTCCAACATGCTCTCTTGTCCCCCCCAAATGGGACATGTTACATCCGCCCCTGCCCCCAACATCAGTCCTGTCCCATACTCGGCTCGACTTCTTCTGTGCTTCTCCCCCCAGCAACCCCCCCAATCCACAGAGCTTTCTTTTATTTGACCGGTTCCTTACGGCGGACCAGCACACACCACATGATTCCCCCAGAGAAAATACGCTTTTTTTTTTTCTCCAGGACTTTCTGCTGTGAAAGGGATACACTGTATAAGCCGAATACACGGTGAACAGGCTCTTCTTGGAAAGAAAGGAGGCGAAAAAATGTAAAAGCCTGACCATGACATGAAAAAAGAAAAGATAAAAAAAGAAACCAGAAGAAAAAAAAGAGAGGCCCTTTTTCTGGTGGATTGTGACAATACTGTACATACATACAGCAGCGTGACCATCGGGCTATAACTCGCTGTGACTTACTGCCGACATAGAGGCAGGAGCCGGCCAGGACGTGTCCTCCGGGGTTGTGGCAGAGGAGGTTGTCCCCGGAGCGTTGCCGGGAGGCGGGGAGTCTGGGCAGCGTGACGCTGAGGGCGGTGGGGCTGAGCACGCTGTAGGAGGTGCTGGGCAGGCGCCGTCCGTTCAGCGTCCAGAACAGAGAGCTGGCGTGGACGCCCAGGTCCGCGTTGACCCGGCAGGTGGCGGTCAGGCTGGACCCGATGTGCAGAGCGGGGTCTTCTGGGAAGATGGCTGCAACCTCTGGGGAAGGAAGGAAGAGGCGGGGTGACGGTGAGGGTGTTTGTTATAGGACAGATACGCAGCAAATATTACAATTTACAATTTAGGCATTTAGAAGACGCTCTTGATCCAGAGCGACTTACAATGGTGAAAAGTTTACAATTTAATCAGGATTTACAATACATTTTACAACATACAATGAAGCGCTAAAAAACATTGTAACACATTAGGCAACCTATATAAGTCATTGCAGCAAGTACTGTGGGTTGGTATGTAATACAAGTGCTATGGGCTGAGATGGAGTCTGAAATATGCATGTAAGACAGGGGTTTTCAACCTTTTTGACACCACCATTGGACCACCGTTTATTCAGCATTTGAGCCACAGACCACCATTTGATGACATTTAGCTCCAAAGACCTAAAACTAAAGAATTGTTTTGTTTTTTTGTTCACAATTCCAGGCTGGATTTTGCAAACAAAACAGTGTAGTATTCTTCATTATAATAGTGCTAATTCAGATGAATATTTTAACTCTTGAGAGTGTGAAAAATAAAACCAAATGGACCCGCAAGGGTCCATTTGGTTTCATTTTTACATTCTCAAGAGTTACATCTGGTTAACGAGCTTTCCATCATCTAGCCTGTATGGGGACCACCTGGAACCCTCTCAAGGACCACTGGTGGTCACTGGTCCCCGGACCTGTTGAAAACCCCTGATGTATAAGAGAAGATGTTCTATCGAGAACACAATTGCGATGAACACGATAGTTCCTATGGAGAACAGATGAGGGAGTATAATGAGCAAGTGTGAGAGCTTTCGAACACTTTGTCAGCCCACTACAAATCTCAGCCCGGGGCCATATACTTTGAGTAACTACCTCTGCTGAAAGACGGATTGTGTGGTCCTTTTGAGAGGAACTTCTTTGAAGAAGTTCATTTCTCTGTAACTCCACACCAATATTTAGGCTACATCGCAACGCTGACATAATTGCGATTCCCGTGCACTCGCGCGCACACACACACACACACACACACACACACACACACACACACACACACACACACACACACACACACACACACGTGCGAGTGTGCGAGCACACATGCACACACAATCACACACACACAAAAATATGCAAAGGGTGTTAAGCATAATACTCAGCTAGCAGAAAGGGAAGGGATCATGATTACCCAATCACACTCTGATCCAGCTGAATAACAATAATTTACTGATCCCTTTCAGTAGTCTAGAGAGTGGTGGTGGTTGGCCCAGTCCCCCTGGACCAGGGTGTGAAAGCCCCTCGCTTTAACGACCACAAAGACAGGCGCAATTACGGCTGTTTATTGTCTCTACTCCACAAGCTTGCAGGAGGAAATGGCTTGTAAAATATGATTTGTTTTCAGAGCCTTACGGCATTTTGAAGCATGCAGGGCCGTGATGATGAGGGCAGGTGATACGTTTAACCCTTGGACAGTGGACTGCCCTTAGGTGCTACTTTTGGTTAGCATATTTTAAACTGATAAAATAAATCACTATGTGCAAGTCTAAGTCCACCCATTTTCAACATTTTTTCTGGGAGCATACAAATGCAACCAAATGAACCCTAACATTTGGTTCATTTGGTTCCATTTGTACACTCTCAGAAAAAAGAAGCGTCTAAAGAAATCCATTAACATGGTGAAAATACATCTTGATGATGTCATCGAGATGTTTCACCATGCTAGTGGTTTTCTTCAGACCTCCATTTCTTGGGAACACAGAATGGGGGAACTTTTTTTTATCATGTCCACCCAACACCTTGAAGGTACATCAATGACATAATACATTTTTGAAAATGGGGGCTCATTTTTCAACACACACACACACACACACACACACACACACACACACACACACACACACACACACACACACACACACACACACACACACACACACACACACACACACACACACACACACACACACACACAAATCAGCAAAATGTTAATTATTCATAAAGTCTGCACGGTTCAACAATCAAAAGTTTAAATTTTAAAAGTTCATACAACTCGCATCTGTGTCTTTTGGCCACAATAAGCATCACAATTCACAAAAACATACAATCCCCCAGTCAAGAACAAAGCACCACAAGGTCACCAATCGCCTGCCGTGGTGATGGTTCTGCATTTAGCTATTGTTTGAAGGAGTCGGGTAAATCTGATTATATTATATTATATTATATTATATTATATTATATTATATTATATTATATTATATTATATTATATTATATTATATTATATTATATTATATTATATTATATTATATTAATGAAGACTCCGTATCATACCTGGTGTTCTATAACAGGGGTTTTCAACAGGTGAGCCGGGGACCACCAGTGGTCCTTGAGAGGGTTCCAGCTAAGTTGGTTAACCAGATGTAACTCTTGAGAACGTACAAATGAAACCAAATGGACCCTTGCGGGTCCATTTGGTTTCATTTTTACACTCTCAAGAGTTAAAATATTCATCATCTGAATTAGCCATTTTGGAATGTATGTTTTGCTTGTTTTGTTTCCCAAATCCAGCCTGGAATTGTGGACAAAAGCAAAATAAATACTTAGATTTGGGGTCTGTGGGGCTAAAATATCCTCAAATGGTGGTCCGTGGCTCAAATCCTGAATAAATGGTGGTCCCTGTGATGAAAAAGGTTGAAAACCCTGTTCTATAACAACGCATCTGACCCAGAAAAGACAGCCGCGGAGACCCTTTTTTTGCTGCCTTACATGCCAGACAGCATAAAAGCAGTAAGTAGTTCTACAGTAACTATATATATATATATATATATATATATATATATAATATATATATATATATATATATATATATATATATATATATATATATATATATATATATATATATATATATATATATATATATATTAAAACTACAGGCTGCCATATACCAACAAAACTAAATTAAAGGAATGTCCATGTCCAGAGTAGCAGTTGAGAAAAGAAGAGCTAAAATGACATCAACAAAATAATGAATTCCCTGATGAGACACTAGACTAGATGAATGCTGAAAGGGCTCCAACGAGATAAACACTGCTCATGGTTGATTTTAAACCCTTTTGACTGCTGGTGTCTGTGAGGAATTGAAAAATGAGAGCTGGTCTCTGACACCCATGGTGGTTATGCTGTCAGCATTCAAGGGTGCGTGAAAGGCCTGTAATACCCCCATATTTCCAAAGCTCTGTTTACCCTTTACTCGTCCGTGGAACAGTTCAAAAGAAGACTGCGCTTCCTACATTTGACGGACAAAAGAGATACATATGGAACGTTTTTTTCAACATTTTGATGGGACTGTGTAAAAGGGGACAGAATTGAAAGGAGAAGTCATGCAGCATTAAGCAACAATGAGCCGTGCAATGCCATCTGAAAAGGGAGCAAGGAACGAGACAACAGTGGGTGCCTGTTTTCAAATTTATAAATTCAATAGTCACATTATTTGCTGCTTTCAAGTTAAAGGGACATGATGTAGCAATTCAAATGTACCATAATCTACCCTCAATTGACTTGCATGTCTCCACATTGACAGGTCATGCATGGTCAAATCTTTCTCCAGCAAATCTGTTTACACTGTAGGCTAGATGTAATTCTATTATTTGTACTATACTGTATGTACAGTGAAAGCTATTTTTGTTGTTGTTTTTCTGTGTGTGTGTGTGTGTGTGTGTGTGTGTGTGTGTGTGTGTGTGTGTGTGTGTGTGTGTGTGTGTGTGTGTGTAAACTGGATTAGCGGACAGTTCACTGCAGGTGACTTGAGTATATCAATATATACCTATGTTAGTTACAGCATAATAAAAGCCACACGGCTACCTTGTCAAAACTACTGGTCTGCAGCCGTTTAAACCGGGCTTTATTTTTATAAGTTTCCACGCCAACTTAACAAGGACAGATGCTGAGAGGCAGAACGCTTGTAGACTTTCGTTTATAAAGTGAGCTCACCAAATAAAAATAATCCGGACACTTATGTGGGGGGGGCGGACGGGACGTGTGGGACTGCATAACTTAAGATTTATTTACGTTACCGTGCATTAAGCTGCCGGTTAACATTCTCTAGGAACCGAGGAGCAAATGATGTCACTGTTTTGTTGCGGTTCGTAAAGCCCCACCATGCTCCCCATGTGTTAAACGAATTATGTCCCCGACTCGTTGAAATTCAACCTCCTGGGAGGGTTTCCCAAAAAACCTCCCATTTTCTGCGGGAACACCGACCGACCGGGGGAACATGCGATATAAACCAATCACACCAGCAGTGTGTCTGCCTGACCTGGCTGCAACAGGCTGTCAAATGAAAATGTGCCACTTGCCATTGTTTTTTATTATATTATTCTCAATTTAACATCCAATATGTTGTTATTATTAGAGTTTCCCACTAAACTCCAACATAGCAGCTAGTTTTTTGGGGGGGAAAGAACGTAGCCTAACGTAAACGCACAAATTAATAGTTTTGCAGGTTAATTTGTTGAATTCTTTAATTTTTCTGGTTTTGTGATGTCATAGCGACATTTCACCAAGGTGTCATCATCATCCATATTAGGTGTGGAAAAAAAACTCTCACGCCGTTTAACACGGACCGTTTTTTAAATTTATTTATCTTTAATTATTTATTTTTAGACACAAACTAAATGTACGCATACGCATGATGCCGTCATGCACAAATTAACTGCAGCCTTGGCTGGTTGTCCATTCCATTCCAGCCCAGACACTACCAAGCCAACGTCTAGCTGTGCGCATCGATGGATGGACATCTGTAGTAGTGGGACACTTACGTGTGGAGTAGCTCTGCACGCCGGGAGGAACGGACAGCATGAGGAGGATCACCACCACCACCAACAACAACCAGCTCTCCAACAACACGACCCTCATTTTCCCCTCGGAAAGAAGTTTGTCTTTGGTTTTTCCGTCCCGTTTCCCCCCCCTTGCGTTCTTCTCCCCCCCTGCCTTGACGCGTCGATCCTCCTGTTGTATTTTGAATTACGCACGGCTCTGGCAGCTAGAGGAAAGAACAGTACGGGTTCAAGTTGACTGCTCCGAAGTTCAATAATGCTTCTGTTCAACAACAAGACAGTAGACAACTTCTCCGGCGCAGGCGAGCACGCTAGAGTCCTTCGGGCACGCACTTCGTCAACACCCAACGGCCCCCAGACGGTCCAAAATCAAGGTAAATGGCTGAACACAGAATACGTCCCGTTTTGGAGTCTTTTCCCCTTAATGCTTCCTCTGCTAAAACACACACAAGTTCATACTTTTTAGGCCCCTCCCCTCTCTCTTCCCACACAGTCGCCAGTCATTTCCCCCTCTCTCTCTTTCCGTCCTTCCCTTTTTCTTTTTTCAGTCTCTATCTCTCTCTCTCCCCCCTTCCCAGTGATGGGTAGCGGAGTCACATTCATTCACTTTCACTGAATCATTGTCTTCCAGACTTTCCATGTTTCTGTGTCTAGGAGGCTGTTGAGTCACTGTTTTTACAGGAAAGGTCATCAGATGGATCTCTCTCTCTCTCTCTCTCTCTCTCTCTCTCTCTCTCTCTCTCTCTCTCTCTCTCTCTCTCTCTCTCTCTCTCTCTCTCTCTCTCTCTCTCTCTCTCTCTCTCTCTCTGAGACACTCTCTTGTTTCACACAGGGAAGCCTCTTTGAACCCCAGCAGTAGTACTATGTATGTTGTTTCCTGTTTCAATCATGTTTGTTTTGACGCACAGATGATGGATGGTGGCAGGCCTGTATTGTGGTGTATTGAGTAACACATGTAGCCCTGGGCCTGGGAAATAACACTGTACACATTAGCATAATAGGCCTATCCACTGAGTTCTGAAACCCACCCCATACTGGCATACAGGAGAGTGACCACCACCCATTCCTTTTAACATAATTAAACGGCAAAACTTTTTTTTAGTGAGTGTGCACATGAAACCCAATTGTGTCATTTATGTGTTTATTTATTTATGTATTACTTGTACTCGTCCTGCTTGCGCAAGTACTGCAATCGGTTCATGGTCATCAGTCGCCGACCGTTGTCTGACAGTGGTCACCAATTGGCTGGTTTAGGTGATAATGTAATGGTGATGTAATTGAGATTTCTTCATAGATATTGTCATGGATATTATGTCCAGGAGGTGTCGGGGTACTTGCTCTCTGGTCGCTCGCTCTGCACACACACAAGTAGGCCATGGCTTACTTGTGTGCAGTGTGCAAGTTGGCACTCTACAGTAGTGCCAACTTGCAGTTCTAGTTCATTTATTTATTTATTTATTGGAACAGCTTAATCCTCCATATCACAAGGAGAGGAATTATATGAAGTCAATTTGAATGTGTCTGGTAATATCTGCAGGTAGTCTCTTTATTTATTTTTTGACAGTGGGTGATGAAAAGCCAAGCCTGTCGCAACAGTGTAATTACACATTTTGTATAGAACCATACAAAATGTATGGTTCTACACACATATCCAGAACTACATACATTACTGTATGCTCCCAAACATTTCAGGTCGAGGCCCAAAAGAGAGAGTAGATGTTTCCCTGTGCTTTATATAGATAGGTGGATTGGAGCCAAACTAGAGAAAATAGTACAGATCTGCAAGCGCACAACACATTGCTAGCTTGTAGATGAGTTATTTTCACTTTATTTTCATTTTTATGGAATTTCTTCAATCTAAGTGAAAGAAATTTTTGACTTGAGCCGTAATCCATATAAATCGGTCCATGATCCATAGTGGGTTCCAGCTCTGTTTGGGAAACAGTGGGAGATTCTCTACAAACAAGCACATAGTACAAGTTGTAGATTTAAACATTTTTTTAAAAAAGGACACAAGGACTAATGTGGATGAATCATAAAGAAAACTATTACAGAAGTTGTATAATAACCGATGGCCTTGGGCAAAGGGTTGGTATCAGCTGAGAGAGGGAAGCAGGCAAAGGTGTCCATAGAAACCCTCTGACTCATGTGAGATTCACCCAACCTGTCATCGCTCACTTAAAACGGACCCTGAAGACAAATCGACTGCATGAAAGGGAAGGTGGGGGAGTTGGGTTGAGGCAGCGAAGACAGGCAGACAGGCAGGCAGGCAGGGTGACGAAACACAATCACATTATGTCACATTGGGATTAAGAAGTCCACATCAGGGGGCTTGGCGTTCGCCCCGGAGAACAAAAACGCTGTTCATGTTTATCATTTAAATGGGCACTGTGACTAATGTTTGACTAATGGTAGCCGCAGACACACACAAGTTAGCCCTACTGGCCGTCCTTTGGTCAGGGGGGCCAGTGGTGAATCAGCAGGGCCAGTGAGGCTATGAATGTTATAGTTGTCGACCTACGGGTCCCTGCAGACACTGGCCCTACAGTGTCCCCCTTTCTGCCTCGTCAGAGGGGGTCCTTGTTCGTCGCCCACTTACCGCTCAGACCACGACAGCGATGTCCAGTAAATGTGAAAAGAAATTTGTGACGGGGGCTCGGACATTGTGTCACTTTCCGGTCATTAGCTGCTCTGATGCCCATTCAGGCATGTCGTAGCTAGAATAGTTGATCTGTGATGGTATTAAATGGTGCATTTATATAGCGCCTTTATCCAAGGCGCTTAGATTGTGCATCACATTCATCGCCTTCCACACCCACCAATGGCAGCGGAAGCCATGCAAGGCACTGACCAGCACATTGGGAGCAATGAGAGGTTAAGTGTCTTGATCAGTGACATCTTGGCGCTAACTCTGAGGAAGCCTGTGTTCGAACTGACAACTTTGCGCTTACTATCCAGCCACTCCACCGCTGAGCCACTGTCGCCATCACGCTTGTCAACACGTTCACCCTGTCAGTGAAAATGTTGTGTCACACAATCACTTGCACACACACCATATAAGACACATAATCAAGCACAAGCTTGCACATTCATTCTTTTGTCACTCTAACTTGTGCATATTCACCCCCAAGCTCACATATGCAGTTTTTACACAACAAGATGGGCAGTGAGTGATGATGAGGGTGGGAAAATAACTGAGTGCGATGACGAGAAATTATGAGAGAGAAAATGGCAGTGGGAGCGGGTGCGCTGCCTTATCCCCAGTGTTAATTTATCCCATATAGCACAGAGATTGTTCATTTTTTACACTCAGAGTTCCATTTGACCCTCTTGATTTTCCAGTGTGGTCGGGGGAGCAGATGCTGTAGTAGAGGGATGAAAAAGATGTTTCCACCCTGTAATAATGTCAGTCATGGGGGAACAATAGGATTAAATCTCTTTAGTTACAACCACAATGTGGGAATGCATGCTGGGTGTAAACCAATGGCATATGTCTGACACCACTGAATGTATGTGTCTCAGTGGTGAGTGGAACCCATGGCGGTAACTTGACTTTCAGCACTCCACCACAGGCTGAGCTCCGACCGCAATTCAGTCCGCCACCTGAGAAGGATCTGGTTCACGTGGCGGAGTTAGAAATATTTCAACTAGGGAATGAGTTTTACGCTAAGGGAGGGAGGGGGGAATTATACTGCAATATAATCACATTACATCAGCTTTGCAAGACTTCAGTCCATGCAGTAGCCAGAACCTAAAATCTACATCTTCTACTAACATTCCCTGGGAACACATTCTCTCTGCTTAAACTCTACTACTTCATAGTGTAGGCTACTTAAAGTCCCCATTCTTTTTCTGTTTTGGTGCGACACAGGTTGTATTGGCAGAATATTGCTTTCTCTGTAGCTCATTCCATTGTTTGCCTATCAAAAGGTTTATAATTTCATAACTTATTTATAAATAATAATAACTTAATTGCTGTGGCATGGGAGTCTTACAAACTCCTGAATTTTCATGTTCAGTGTGCACACTGCCAGTAGGCTAAGGACATACTGTAACTCACATGCTTTATACTTAATATGCATTTCTTTTTTTTATTGTTATTACCATAATTTCCGGACTACAGTATAAGCCACACCTGAATATAGCCGCACCAGCTAAATTTGGGGCAAAATACTGATTTTTCCATGTATACGCCACACCTGACTATAAGCCGCACCAGACAATAAGCTTCATGTTAGAGCAGTGGTTTTCAACCTTCAACCTTTTTGATCCCATGGCCCACTATTTATTCAGCACTTGAGCTACAGACCACCATTCGACAACATTTTCACCCCACAGAACCCAAAACTAAAGATTTCTTTGGTTTTGTCCACAATTCCAGGATGGATTTTCGCAAACAAAACAGGCAAAACATAGAGATCAAAATGACCATGACCCTTTAATTAATTGGTGCTAATTTAGATGGTGAATATCATAACTCTTGAGAGTGTAAAAATGAAACCAAATGGACACTTATGCCTAGTCTAAGTCAAAAGAGATTGCACTGGGATCACTGCAAAAAACTCTGAACTAAGCAAGTCTTGTAATCTTATAAATCTATACACATAGATGATTCCTCTTGTTTTAAGAAGGATATACTAACCAAGAGCGAGTTGTATGATATTATCAACCTTGTTTTAGAACATTTTTCTTATTACAAGAATTCTTACCAAGTACAATTCACTTACCCCACGGATTTTGCTTGTTGCTTGTATCTAGTACTATTACACTATTATATTACACTATTACACTATATTTTACATAGTTATATTACACTATTACAGATTATTTTGCTTGTTTCCAGTACTATTACACTAGAAACAAGCAAAATAATCTGTCCGTGGGGTAAGTGAATTGTACTTGGTAAGAATTCTTGTAATAAGAAATATGTTCCAAACACAAGGTTGATAATCTTATACAACTTGCTCTGGGTTAGTATATCCTTCTTAAAACAAGAACACTCATACTTAAAGTCTAGATTTAAGATTACAAGACTTGCTTAGTTCAGAGTTTTCTGCAGTGATGAAACTACTCCAAATATAGAGATGGCATATACTCCATAGACTGCCCTGAATGTAAACAGCACAATAGTCCTCAGTAGTAGTAGTAGTACTTTCAAGGGGCTACTAAAACAATATTACTGTGCATATTATTATCTTTATTCAGTACAAATTAGTACACATTATGGTTGTTGTGAGGAAAGGTGAGGAAATGTTTTGTTTTGTTTTTACCAGGGGGGAGGTGTTTTTCGAATAAAATTCCATCCCCTGTGCATTTCCTATGTGGTTCTTGGGAGGGGAGGCACACATGAAGAGGCTGGAACCCTTAGCGGCGCACAGTGGAGTGAGTTAACCAGAGGACAATCAGTGAGAGTAGGATAGATAGAGCAAGAATAGCGCTATCATAGCACTATAGTAGCGCCTCTAGGTTTTCAACCTTTTTCCACCATTTATTCAGAATTTGAGCCACGGACCACTGTTTGATGACATTCTAGCCCCACAGACCCCAAACCCAAAGATTTCTTCTCTTTTTATCTACAATTCCAGGCTGGATTTCGGAAACATAACAGGCAAACATACTAGATCTCGTGTAGATTTGGGCTAGTTCAGATGATGAATATTTTAACTCTTGAGAGTGTAAAAATGAAACCATGTTACACGTTTACACGTTAACCAACTTAGCTATGGACCACCTGGAACCCTCTCAAGGACCACTGGTGGTCCCCGGACCACCTGTTGAAAACCCCTGGTGTAGAGGGGAAAAACAGAGAGAGGGAGGTGAACCAGATTGACAGACAGAAATGGAGGCTGCCTGGATAGAGTAGAGTAGAGACAGAGAGACAGACAGACAGACAGACAGACATTCAGGGGACAAAATTGGAGGAATACAGACAGGGAGGGGCAGGGAGGGGAGGGAGTAATCAAGGAGAATCCCAACGTTTCCTCTGTAATACCCACAGGCCTCAGCTGAGCCCCGGCTCCTCTATCCACACTGATTGGAGGGAAGGGTTTGTTTGAAGAGGAGGTCAAGATCGTCAGTACCTTGTTAAGGAAAAGTTGTGTCCAGAGGAATGAAGAGGGCTGACTCCTTCCTGAGGAATTCATTGGGGTTTAGGGCGTGTGTGTGTGTGTGTGTGTGTGTGTGTGTGTGGGTGTGTGTGTGTGTGTGTGTGTGTGTGTGTGTGTGTGTGTGTGTGTGTGTGTGTGTGTGTGTGTACATACACACATGCATATTAACCAATAGCCATATATGTGTAGTGTGTGTGTGTGTGTGTGTGTGTGTGTGTGTGTGTGTGTGTGTGTGTGTGTGTGTGTGTGTGTGTGTGTGTGTGTGTGTGTGTGTGCGTGCGTGCGTGTGTGTGTGTGCGTGCATGTGTGTGTGTGTGTGTGTGTGCATACACAGATGCATATTAGCCAATATAATGTGTATTATGTGTGTGCAGGACGCTCGCAAGCATGTGTGTGTGTGTGTGTGTGTGTGCGTGTGAGAGAGAGACAACAACAAAGGAATACTGAGTTTTTCTTAGGTGTTTTTCAAAGTACTTGAAAAGACACTTCTCTCAGGTTCTCCCAGGTTATTTTGTAAAGTGTCCTTGGGTTGTGAATTATTATTATTTAAGTCAAAGAGATAGGGACAAGGGAGAATGTGTGTGTGTGTGTGTGTGTGTGTGTGTGTGTGTGTGTGTGTGTGTGTGTGTGTGTGTGTGTGTGTGTGTGTGTGTGTGTGTGTGTGTGTGTGTGTGTGTGTGTGTGCATGTGTGCGTGTGTGTGCGCGCGCTTGTGCGCATGCGTGCATGTGTGCATATGTCAGGGAGGCAGAGTGAGAATGCATATGGGTGTTTGTGTGTTGATAAAGTCACTAAAAAGGAGAAAACCAGGCAGCCGCAGCAGGAGGAGGAGGAGGAGGAGGAATCGGGGTTGTGATTTAAGGCGGCCGGCCGCTGCCTTCAACCCCCTCCTCACTCTGTCTTCAACATAGTTTCTGAAGCCAGGATAGCAGCACTGGCATTTGCCGCAATAATGCATGACAGATGTACATCAACCATGCTCTCTTCTTTTCCTCCTCCTGCACCCTCTCTCACCCTCTCCCTCTTCTCTCTCCCTCCCTCTCTCTCTCTCTCCCTTACTGTGATTCTCCCTCTTGCCTCCACCCATCTGGACCCAATGTGTTGTTGGTGGTGGTGGGCATCGTCCAGCCAAGGCATCAACCGCTATAAAATTGGGAAAGGGAGGATTAAGGTCTCATCTGTGGGATCTTCCATTTTTGATGGTTGAATAACGACTCTGCAGTCAGAAAACATTTATTTGATCCGGTCCCATGATAACAAGGGCCTGCTTTTATCTTGTATAACTCCCTGGTATACTATATATTGATGCTGACAAAGTAGATTACCCTGAATTAAGTGTTTAAAAAACAACAATTGGTAACGGTAAACTTGTCATGTACTGTACTAGTATAGTGATTGATGAAAAGAAATATATATCCACTTACTGGCATGTCAAGCTCTTCAGTTTATCTGGTGAAACTTAAAGGTGTGTAGCCGTAAAATAACAATAAATATATAGAGATAATCAAAATTAAATTGTTTATTTATTTATTTATTATAAATGCTGGTTGCATTTCACGCCAGGAGAGGGCAGTACATTCACGGCACATAATCCTCTCTACACCACTGTACCATCAAAGAGGTCAATACAAAAATGTGCTGTGTCTCTAGATCTAAATCCAGCAAATTTTAACTACACTGTAGCATCATTCTGCATGTATGATGCTATTGTTGTTTTACAACAAAACATTAAAAATGGGCTGTACTTCGAGCACTTTGTTGGTTACGCCTGGCTTAAGCCATTTATGTGTGTTGATGTAAAGCTGAAAAACCAAGAAAAGGTCTGAGAGCGAAGGATCAAAGCCGTGGTTGTGTCTCATTTGTAATGGTGCCCATAGGAAGGACCAGTCAAACATAGTATCCTCTGATGTACCCCAATCTATTCTTAACAAAATGTAAACATAGCAATGTGATGCACATGTACATATAAAACAGGAAATTGTTGTCTGTTTGTTTGTTGTCCATAAGGATATGATAGACTACAAATGAGTGTGACTGAAGGGAAGATGAGACAGACAATTAGAGAGCAGAGGAAAGGAGATGCCAAGAGGAACAGAGAAGTACTGTACAAATGGGAGAAGCAGTACCAAGAACAAAACTGTAGCACAGGGGTGTCAAACTCAGATACAGAGTGGGCCAAAATTTAAAACTGAACAAAGCTGAGGGCCAAGTTTGAATGAACTAACCCTTTAAAGGGGAATTCCACCCATTTTTTTAAATTTTCCTGAGAGGATACAAATGGAACCAAATGGACCCGCTAGGGTCCATTTGGTTCACATTCTCTAAGGAAAAATGGGTCTGAAAGAATAATCATTAACATGGTGAAATACATCTTGGTGATGTCATCAGATGTATTTCACCATGTAAATGCTTTTTTCAGACCTCCGTTTTTAGGAAATACAGAATTGGGGAAACTTTTTTATCATGTCCACATGCACAACATCTCTAAGGTATATTAATGACATATTAAAATGTTGAAAATGGGTGGTCTTCCCCTTTAATTTGATAATGTCTCAAGGGCCAAATGAAATTAAACGGCGGGCCAAATTTGGCCCGCGGGCCAGAGTTTGACACCCATGCTGTAGAAGAACTGCAGCGTGGCACAATACATGCAGAATAGAATATAGGCTAAATGTTTTGTTTGATGACCTTGCTCCTCTGCCCTGCAGGCATTACACTGATGTGCCTGTCCAAAAAGTGAACAATGCTAAAAATCAACGTGACCTTGCCCTTAAAATTCAGAATCCTTGCCTGACATAGAATATAGTTGATGAATGAAAGAAATTCAGAAAATGATGAATGAATTGGCAAGCAGAGGACTGACTAAGTGGCCCGATAGTGTACTGCACACAGCAGCATTGTGCTGTGTCATCGTGCTGTAGGGGTTTGCTTTACAACTTCCTCCTTGCAGTGAATAGACTTAGCAGAATACCTGGGCATGAAGTGCAAACACACACTCAGTCGGTACACATGCAGTGGGCTGTGCTCTGGGAATTGAATGATAAAGAGACACTACGGTAAACAGTGCAATGAAAAGCAGCAACAACATAGCAAACGTACACCGAGTCACCAACAATAACCAATGCTTTCCTCAAAGCATTGTATGAATCTGAATAAAATCCCATGACAGCCAAATATGAACATGCTAGTGTTTTTTTTTTGGCTCTGGCAATTACTTCATGTTCTGTGGTGCTATGCAATCAGACGTCTTTTCACCTTGAGATTAGCTTTATATTACAATAAATGATTGATCTTGTTCTCTAGTAACTGATATCGGGGGGATTTTTTGCTTGTCATCATAGTTTTGCTGACAAAGATGAAATTGCAAAAAATGTCCAAATAACACACACGCGCGCATGTGCGTGTATGTTATTTGGACACACACACACACACACACACACACACACACACACACACACACACACACACACACACACACACACACACACACACACACACACACACACACACACACACACACACACTGCTATAGCTGGTCACATGACAGATCATCGGCTCTGAATCACATGGTTGGTTGATGCTAAAGCCTCATTTAATATCTTGCGTAAAAACTATAGTTGAAGTTATTTTAGGTGAGTGAAGTAGTGCTACAATTATGCATAGATCCTTGTTCTCCAGAATAAGAAAGCCTAACTAAGGTCGTCCATATGCATACGAATTTAGTGAACAGGGTTTTTTTGACCCCAGGGGCTCACATGTGGATTTCCTAGAGGAACTCCTTGGTCAGCACACAGGAGGATTATTTTAAAAGGTTATTTTCAGTGATCTAATTCAATGATTATCTTGCATATCATGTTATCACAGCGGACTCCCCCCCTTCTCCATCTTCCAAATCACCCAAATCGAGAGAAGCGAATGCCCAAATAATTGAGCGCTCTAATATAGACTATTCTACCCCAGATTTGAACCCAGGTCTGTTGCACAAGCGATGAAAATTCACACAGTTAATAGAAAATAGTAGCCTACCTGGTTGTTCTGAGGAGAATTCTATTTTGACTATCAGATCAAAAACAGGCTTTGTTGTTGCTAATTCTACTCAGGGCACTTCAATGCTATCTGGTGTGCCAGGGCAGCTGATAGCCATAGTGTAGGGGAGGCCTACTGCCAATGATGCAACCAAAACAATTGCAAGCCATGCTAGATTTAAGATTTGTTGTTGCAATCTGTTTGGAGACGAGGTGGGCGAGGTTGGCTGCTTACACTCTGAAATAATAACACAATATCTGCTAGCCCTGCATGGCTATTTTGTCTAGTCTTTAGACGATCACAATAATAGCCATGCTTTGCTCCCATTGACTTGTTGTTACAAAGAAATGTGGGCGCTCTTTGAGTTATAATTCATTATTCCCTGTGTACTGACCCATTAAATAATTCCAAAGACGTGTGGTGCCATATAGTATACTCTACTTTCATATCCATGTCAAAGTTGTGGCGCAAAACGTCCACTTAGGCAAATATCTCCACTTTTTCACAACATCCACACAGGCGACTTTCTCTCCGAGCAAGGGGACCAAATTGATCGTTGGACAGAATTTCGTAAACTTCCTGTTGATTGCCGCAAGCGTCATCAGGGTAACACAAAAGTTTGGGGAACACAATTGACAGGTGGTGTGAATAATTACCCAGCCCCTGTCGCAATGCACCTGTCAAATGTGTTCCCCAAACTTTTGTGTCAACAGGAAGTTTACGAAAATCTGTCCAACGATCATTTCGGGGCCCTTGCTCGGAGAGAAAGTCATCCGTGAGGATATCATAAAAAATTGGAGATATTTGACTAAGTGGACGTTTTTGCGCCACAACTTTGAGATGGATATGAAAGTAGAGGACTATATGGCACCACACGTCTTTGGAATTATTTAATGGGTGAGTACACAGGGAATAATGACCACTCAAAGAGAGCCCACATTTCTTTGTATCAAGTCAATGGGAGTGAAGCATGGCTATTATTGTGATAGTCTAAAGACTAAACAAAATAGCCATGCAGGGCTAAATGTCTGCATGCCAGTTTAAACAATCACAGGAAAGTATGTGAAATGGCCTATACTTCCCTAATATCCTGATCAGCAAACTCAGTCCCCAGTACTCCCCACCCAGTGAGGAGTGACGACTGAAACAATTGCAAAGGTAACTTGCAACATTTCTGGATTGCAATCAGACAGAGGTGCAGTTCATTGCAGGTCACATCACGTCAGCATTACGTTTAAACATGTATAATAATTGAAGAGGATGTTGGAAAACGTAATGCAATTTAGACAAATCGGTATATGAGCGTCTATACAGAAATGAAGTCATGTGTGTGTGCATGACAGACCATCCCATACTATACTGAAAGGTAGCCCAAGACATTGGACTCTCGTAGAGAGGTGTTTGCGATTCTGACTTGATCACTCTACGAGAGTCCAAGGTTTTTTATCGCCTGACAACGCGGATTTCGCCGTTTCGGCTTCTAGTAGCTCTTACGGTGCACAAATCCCACATGTAAAAGGCTGAACATAAGCTTCCACCCCTCCGACGCCACTACGGCAAAAGATTGTACGCCGTAGAGTCCTAGTTTTTAATAAATAAAATGTTTTATTCCACTCAGTCTGTTGATGTTTTTTTCCACTCGGTCCGTCCGGAAGCTGCCATCTTGGAAGGAGGGGAAAGGGGGGGGGGTGGGGGTGCGCCATAACCAATGGCAGCTCAGCGGCCCTCCCACTCCCCTCCCCCCACTCCCCTCCTCCCCCCACCCCCTCCTCCGGGGTGAGGGACGGGGAGGGGAGTGAGAGTGTGTGGGGGCGGAGGAGGGGAGTGGGGGAGGGGAGTGGGAGGGCCGCTGAGCTGCCATTGGTTATGGCGCACCCCCACCCCCCCCCTTTCCCCTCCTTCCAAGATGGCAGCTTCCGGACGGACCGAGTGGAAAAAAACATCAACAGACTGAGTGGAATAAAACATTTTATTTATTAAAAACTAGGACTCTACGGCGTACAATCTTTTGCCGTAGTGGCGTCGGAGGGGTGGAAGCTTATGTTCAGCCTTTTACATGTGGGATTTGTGCACCGTAAGAGCTACTAGAAGCCGAAACGGCGAAATCCGCGTTGTCAGGCGATAAAAAACCTTGGACTCTCGTAGAGTGATCAAGTCAGAATCGCAAACACCTCTCTACGAGAGTCCAATGTCTTGGGCTATACTGAAAGGAAACTGCTGCCAGCTGCATGCGGTGATTCATCAGTTTAGAATAAGGAAACGGGCAGGTCTGGCATTCCGCCCGTAACTATATATTTTCCCCGTGATTCTAGAATGAAACTTAACCAGAAGCAGAACTGCCAAAGGTCTCTTCTCTCCGCGGTTGATTTATGATATGAGGGCGCATGGTGCGTCTTCTCAGAGTCACAGACACATTCAAATAACTCGAGTGTGTTCCACTGGCCTGTCTGTCTGGACGGTTCACTTTGCGTTGGAAGAATGTTCATTTGAGTGTCTTTTTTGGTCCCTCTGGAAGCTTATTTTTAGCACACGGGATTATACGGATTTGCCGAGTCATGGCGTATATTTGTTGTGTAGCCTAGTATGAACAATTTCTCCAGTAGCTGCCTGGTTGGAATGTAAAAATCAAGAAAAGCGCGCAGCTGAGCTTTGCTTCGCACGGTGTTCATTGCACGGACGTGCACAGAGCGTTAGAGGGGCAGGGGCTGAAATCCCATAAGAGGGCACTTTGAACAACAATAGCGAAAATAGCAGTATCTGCAAGTTCACAGCAGCTATTTTTTCAGGTGCAAACCCAGCACTCTTCAGCTTGGAGATGCGGTGAGCATTTCTTTTCGTTCAACGCACACATGTAGGCTACTGCTTTCAATCTCAATCAAATCCTCATTTGATGTCTATGTGTGCACGTCCCTGACGCTCTCCACTGGGACGACGGGAAATACTGTGAGATGTTTTGTTTTCTCTCTCTGTGGACTAGTCTGTGACAGCATGTAACATAATGCCCGAGAGTGAATGAGAGAGCGGACAAAATATCGCTTTAGATTGTGTGACAATTCATTGCGTCACCGGACAACCATGCGCAAAGAGCGGCTGCACTGACTGAATGACTCCCAGATTGTTTTATAGGCGACAGACAGTCAGTCAGTTACTCCTTCCTGCGATTTTGAATCGTCATTCGTCATCGTCACACTGTATTGCACTGACTGTAGGCTACTACTGGTTCACGGAACGTCCAAATTCAGACTGTCTGACTTCATTTCTTTGAATGGTTAATTCAGGTGAGTCAATCGACCAAAAACCTTTTTTTTTTACACGCAATGGCAGTTTGAACGTGCTTCAGGTCAAATTACATAAAGATATAAAGTTTTTTTTTATATATAAATAGTATTGAAACTTAGTTGCACACTTCCCACCACTATTTAAACTGGTAGTGACTTTGGCTAATGTGTTTGTTTTGCACGGCGTCTGTTCTAGGCTAACAAACCATCTGTTTTCCGCTTTTGATACCATGGGTCATATCAAGTACTGCATGTGGTTTGTGTGTCAGCGACTTTAGACTAACGATATGAGCCCTAGTGTTAATGTCCTGAGAGTAGGCTAATAATAGGGTCCAGCTCTTCAAATGTAATTCTGCTAAATTAGCTCTATCTTCTTATTAGCAGGAGTTGCAAGCTAAAGTCAGCCGCCAATTATAATTCCCAATTTATGTGGTCTTGCATTTCTTCTGTGCATTTCTTCTAAAATAAATAAATAATACTTTGTGTATTCAGTGCACCTTGATCAGCAGAGAGTTTAAAGTTCACTTGGCATACTGTCAGTGCAGTGTTTCTGCTCATTCAAAGGATGCATAGTCATTACAACTCAGCAGTTACCACACAGATAATATCCCTGATATGGTTTACAAGATTGGCTGAATTTAAGTCTCACTCACTCTTGCCAGCTAAAATCTCAGTGAAACCTCAGTTTTATTTTTCATCATTTGTAAATCTGCAGTGTAAGCTTGCATATTATGCAGGCTAAGGCTATTGTATGTAACCATTTGGTACATTAATATCCGTTGGCTTTATGAATGACTGACAACTTTATTGTGCAGATCTGAAACTATAGAGCGGGGGTGTGACAGGTCAGACTGTGTTCTTCATTCTCACACAGCAGAACTATAGTAAATGGTTAACTTGACCTTTAGGACGGTGGTTCTCAAAGTGGCGTCAGAGGACAGCCACGAGTCCTTGGGGGAGGTTCCAGGGGTCCCCAGGAAAATTTGTTAGGAAAGCATCTGAGCATCACAATCATATTAACCACTTTATCCATATTTTATGTGTTGGATATTAAAATAGCAACTGTACAAGGCAGGCTCACAGTGTGCCACAAAGTGACGCACCGTGTGCTTGTACTGTTCATCTGCTATTTTGATATTTCTTTATTTTTGTTTCTTTTATCTTGAAAGTTTTGGAACATTTAAAAACACTTTAAATCTGTTTTTCCCCCTCTCTTTTTTCTTCTTCTCTTCTGGCAGTAACTGGGACACAATATTTTTTAGAAGGGGGTCTAGGGCCAAATGCACAACTTTTTGGGCATCCTTGACATGGAAAAAGTTTGATAACCACTTAGACTGAATGGTGTTTTCCAGACATCCATGTGCAATAACTCTCTCACTCGCTTGCTCTCTCGCACGCGCGCACGCACACACACACACACACACACACACACACACACACGCCTGTCGTTTCCTTGAACATCATTCTAGACCTTTTTATGATTCACATGTGAGCATGATGCCGACATGTGTGGGTTATTCTGAGTTATGATGAATTACTGCATGTGAACAAAAGCCAAAACTCAAATCACTACCAAAATTATAGGATTGAAATCACAACTTTGGTAATGAATAATGATGGGCTATATTTTTTCAGTTGTCATTTTAAGGGATGAGGTAAATACAAAAATGATATAAATAAATGCATGCAGTTGCATATTGGAGCAGGATTTTAAATGGTCAGATGTAGGCATTTATATTGCCTAAAATTGATATGCCAATTGTGTTCTTCCTTATTCACAGGCTAATTTCCATTGCCTGGCTAAAGACTGACAGGCCTGGGCTCTGTTTATTTCAACTCAGTAAAAGTCAACGTTTTACGTTCCACTTCCGGGTTATATAAATTATATATTGTCAACGTACACTGTACATTATAATTATACAGTAGATATATTTACACACACACACACACACACACACACACACACACACACACACACACACACACACACACACACACACACACACACACACACACACACATCGTTACAAGTAGTTCTTTATCCCCATGAAATGTTTAGGTGATTATTTGCTGTTAACCCCCTTCCATAAAGCCTGGTCAGTGAGAGTAGCATGGGGCAATACGAGCAAAAACAATGGCTCTTTATGGAAAACTGAGTGGCTCTACTGTATTAATCCCCCCCCCTCTCTGTTATTCTCTCTTGTAGAACTGGTGTGTGTGTGTGTGTGTGTGTGTGTGTGTGTGTGTGTGTGTGTGTGTGTGTGTGTGTGTGTGTGTGTGTGTGTGTGTGTGTGTGTGTGTGTGTGTGTGTGCGCGTGTGCATGTGCGCGTGCGTGCGCGTGCGTGCGATAGGTTTAGGGTCTCACGATAAACCTCAAATTGGTTAAATATGGAAATTTGCACTAAAATTCCAGGTGATGCAAACAATAACACAAAATCGACAAATTAATGCCTGATACCAATATAATATCAATATAGTGACAATATCAGGGCTCTGGTGTCCTAAGTGACTGTTTATCTCTATGCTTAGTTACATATGGCATTTATACGTCAACAACTAACTCCCATTGAGCCAATTTACAGCTAGATATTGTGTATAACTTCAATACCAATGTGGTAACCTTGAGGATTACACAGCTTTCCTCCGACCTCTTCATCATACTGTAACTTCATTTTTTTTTCTGCTTCAGTTATTGCGGCAAGTGATAGCCTTTGGAATGTGAAGTGCGTTGTTTGTAGGATACATAAATACTTGTGCTTATAGACACAGTGACTTGCCTCATCACGTGAGGGTCTGCTGTCTTTAGATGTTGTTTCTTTAGTCAAGCTGGCAGAGCAGACAGCTTCCGCACATGACTGAGATGGGTTTGAAGAAGTCTGGACTGGAGCATAACCTGACATCATAAATCTCGAGTGCGTAGGAAGTTGTTTTTAATATTACTTCAAAGAGCAGAAGGGAGCCATTTGAAATGAATGGAGCTTAGCCACATCATGAAGCCTTCTGGGGTGAATCTCCCGTGAAAATCTCCTGCGCGGCTCTGCAAGCTCACAAAGACTCGCGTTGTGTGCAGATTGTCTAAATTTGGCAAAAAGTATTCGTCAACCGAGTATGTATGATTTTAAGTGGTTAATTAAACATTTTGCTTTGGAATGTATTTTTTCAGTTACTATACTATTTTCAGCAATCAACTCAGCCATACTTGCAGTATAAATTAGACTTTAGTTAGAGAGTGTGTTTTTGTTCATCAGCCCATTGCTCTCGGGCTGCACGTTCAGTCATTCTATTATGACTCACACTGGGAGTGTAATTGGTGTATAAGGCTTGTGTTTGTTTCAGTTGGCTATTAGAAGAATGAGCTAGGGCTTTGGCTGGATGTAATTGATTTGATGTTACAATCAATAGGAAAGTTGTTGTTTTGGAGTTTTATTTTTCCAGACTATTCACTTCAGTTATTATTCTTTTTTTAATGTCAGGTGTTTACTTCTGCAGTGATTAAAGCTAATCATCAAGTCAGGCAATATTGAGATTTAGTTTGCAGCATTGTCGTGACACAGGTTTTTGTGTCAGAGAATGTACCATGTGCATTTGGAAAAGCACACAAAATCAGGCACTTTAAGAAAGAAAGAAAACATAATGGATTCATTTCTGAGGCATCACATTTTGTCTGGAAGGCTCCTCCATGTGTCATAACAGACTCTTTGCTCTAAGGCCACAGGCAAAATCTAATCAGTGTACTCCGTTGAGCAAAAGTGTGCATGCCATTTTCATTGCATGGTGATTTCAGCAGAGAAACATAAGTACGCACATTGGAAAACAATTTTGAGGTCAACTCAGCTTCAATTCATTTAAAATGTAAACTACAATTAAAGTAACATGTCCCCTTTTTCGAGCCTGGATATAGGCATGTTCTTGGGAAGTTTTTTTTTATTGAACCACGCCACGCCGTAAACATAATGGAATTATAACTAATTATATTACTAATTTATTACAATTTACAAATTTGCAATGCATGCATTTGTAGAAGCGTGACGGTTGGGTACCAGAGGGAGCATGGATCTTAGAGTCAACGCACATCTTTCACAACACTGAGGAACTGAAAGTGTGTGTGTGTGTGTGTGTGTGTGTGTGTGTGTGTGTGTGTGTGTGTGTGTGTGTGTGTGTGTGTGTGTGTGCGTGTGCGTGTGCGTGTGCGTGTGTGTGTGTCAGTGTCACGCCTAGTCATGCTCTCTAGGCAAAATGAACATAGATACAGGTTCCGGATAATTATGTTTTTTTGTTTGTTTGTTTGTTTATTTCATGCAACTAAAAGGTTCTCTCTTCTTTCTTGCAGCCTTATTTCCCACATTTATTTTTCGAAGAAACATCCCACAAGATTAACCAAACTCAAGAACCTGGATCTGTGACTGCAGAGAAGTTGTTGTTTTCACACTCTGTGCGAAAGTTTATTCCTATTTGCTCAGAGGAACACAGGAGCTGCACCCTCTTTTATGCATCAAGTGACATTTGCTGAGCTCAGGCACCATGTTCTTTTTTTTGTGAATGATTAGCTGTGGTTTGGTCACACATGGCTGCATTGTCACCATGCCTGTTTACAGGTTCCCACACCTCTCAGGGATTATATCTACTAAATGGATGTACTGTAGACTTCAGATTGTAACAAATTGAACAGAAAAAAAAAAATGGAGGAACTTGGATCACCATCTCTGGAGTCTTTATTCTTATGCAACTTGTCAACGTTATGAGGGATTTCCTCAGTTTGTGTAAAGAGTTTGACCCCAATGGGGTAAGCACTCAAACCGAGATTCAGCTATAAATATACAAATCAAGAAGTAAGGACCCCTCAGTGAAATTTGTGGAGCCCCCCTCCTCCTCCTCCAGGGGATGCATTGTCCTATCAGGAAGAAGCGCCCCACGCGGGATGCAGATTTCTCAGCTATCGTGGTGCCCTCCATGCGTGGGTCTGGTTACCTGGACTACACCATCGAGACCCACGCTTCCCGAGCTCTGAGAGCCATGGATGAGTTCAGACATCATGGGATGCTGTGTGACCTGACACTGCAGGTCACATACAAGGAGAAGACTGTGGAGTTTAAGGTGAGAGACCCACTAAACATAATGCCACTTAATTGCCATGAATTTTTTTCTGCCCTAAAACATGATCATCAGATATGATTGTTATATGACGAGTAAGATTTATTTTATTTTATTTTTTCAAAAACGTTTACAGTGTTTGTTAAACTGTCATTTTTATGATTCCACTCAACCAGCTCATTAAGTATGCCTGGTTTGCCTGGTGGGTGATGATGGGTGGAGATCCACCTGGACTGAAGCCACACCCACAGCTTTAGTTGGATGATAAAGGGGGCGGAGTTGGGGGAGGGGCTGAGCGTGTGATGTCACTATAATGCAGTTTTTTTTCATTGGCACGTTTGACTGGACAGTTTCAACCCCCAGGAAAAAACCCTAAATACAAAGGGAAGACATCATTGCAGATAAAAAAAAATAAACCAAGGGGTCTATTTACATACTGTCACCTCTCAAACATGTACGAAATTGGGGAAAAAAAATGCATAAATCACCGCTCCCCCTCTTTAAGTAGTAGTTGATTAAATACAGTGCCAAAAAGAAGAATAGGGTCTGCATCACCAGTTGCTGAAACTATTCTTTGTTGTTTTTTGTTTTGTTGTGAGAGTGACACTGATGGTGTTCAATTCCTAAGCACGTAATTATAGATATATATACAGTATTTGATTTGAGTGAGCATCCTTGGGAGTCTCTGTCAATGAAGTATTGGGTTTACGTGGTGCATATTCACATGCCTAAACATGTCATGATAGGTGATCATTCGGTGAAATTAGCAGCTCTACAAGGTCACAAATGTAATGGTTAAGAAGTAATTTGTATAAAGGTAGAATTTGGTCAAATATGTCAGTAAATATACTACTACAAATGCAATGGTTGGAGGTCCATTGTGAAATTTAGACCATGCATGTGTTCAGGTAAAGCCCTACACACACAGGGCATGTGTCAAAACAGCCTCCTCTGTTATTTTCAATGGACCTATCCCACACCGGCACCGTCAGAAGTGCGTCTCAAGAGTTAAAATATTCATCTGAATTAGCACTATTTAATTAAGAAGCCTACACTGTTTTGTTTGCAAAAATCCAGCCTGGAATTGTGAACAAAACCAAAAGAAGTCTTTAGTTTTAGGTCTTTGGGGCTAAAATGTCATCAAATGGTGGTCCGTGGCTCAAATGCTGAATAAATGGTGGTCCCTGGTGTCAAAAAGGTTGAAAACCTTTTTTTTCCCCTTATTACTACAACTCTACAATGTTGGCAGCTTTGCGTCAGAGCGCTGCGTCCTGGCAGGTGGCACATGACGCGCATCAATACTGTACCGCTATGCTATGGATTCTGTGTGTTAAATGCTTTCGACACGTACTGATCGTATTGAAGTACAGTAGTACTGCATGGAGCTCTTGCATCCTGGCCAAGTGGAGCATTAGACTCGTGG
The DNA here is from genome assembly GCA_039105355.1 of Benthosema pterotum. Classification (NCBI taxonomy): domain Eukaryota; kingdom Metazoa; phylum Chordata; class Actinopteri; order Myctophiformes; family Myctophidae; genus Benthosema; species Benthosema pterotum. The sequence goes on along the minus strand of CM076980.1, from coordinate 10,715,932 downwards.
GCCAAGTTAAGTTTAGCACTTTGAAAGCTTTATGTAGTATTATTCCTTTCGATACTAATCTTCAAAGTAAAATGATCACATAAGTGTATACTTTACATTGCTCCTGTGCTGACTGCTTTCCAAATCACACAGTACCATGACTTATACAGTACAGAATGTGATATTACATTGTTTTCTGTTAACTTAAATGATATATGGAGACATTGAAATCAACTTGCAGAAACTGCTTAAATTAGATATTCCAATTATTTATTGGGGTCACAGTTACTCTATTGGTGCGGAATATTCATCATTCTCGATAAAATATTCACTATATATTCAGGTACTGTAGTTTCACTTGTAGTGGGGGAAATGTTTATACTTTATAAGTTAAGTTCTGGGGTTGAGCATTTACATGCTGTACATAGCCGTAGCACAGGGGTTTTCAACCTTTTTCATCCCAGGGACCACCTTTATTCAGGATTTGAGCCATGGACCACCATTTGAGGATATTTTAGCCCCACAGACCCCAAATCTAAAGATTTATTTTGCTTTTGTTTGGGAAACAAAACAAGCAAGACATATATTCTAAAATGGCTAATTCAGAGGATGAATATTTTAACTCTTGAGAGCGTAAAAACGAAATGGACCCTTGCGGGTCCATTTGGTTTCGTTTTTACCCTCTCAGGGACCACTCTCAGGGACCACTGGTGGTCCCCGGACCACCTGTTGAAAACCCCTGCAGTAGCATGTCATCTCCTTTCTCCACTATAGAGATGCGCAGTGACGTCACCAGCCCTGATCCACTAGTGGATTCCTCATTCATTTTCCTCAGACTTTTCGAAAATGGTTAATAAAAACACGATTGCGCCGCGGCCAAAGCCAACTCGGGTCGTGACAAATCATGACAACAAACACAATATCGTCATATAATACATAATTAGAAAGAAGTAGGAAACGGCATGATACAAGACTTTTTGTTTCGTTTTTCATCTTAGAAATTATTTTATTGTCCCAAAAGTTTGTGTGTGTCATCATGATTCGCCAACACGACTCGAGTTGGCTTTGTCCGCGGCGTAATCGTCTTGATAGAAATTATTTTCGAAAAGTCTATGAGAAAGATGAATGGGGAATCCACTAGTGGAACAGGGGCGGTGACGTCACTGCGCACAGTGTTGTAGTGGTACTTTTAGAAGTGGGGGGACGCCTCTGAAAGGGGAATTCCCCCCATTTTATTTTTATTTTTTTCTGAGAGTGTACAAATGTGAACCAAATGGACCCTAGCGGGTCCATTTGGTTCCATTTGTACACTCTCAGAAAAAAGGAAACTCATTAACATGGTGAAACACATCTTGATGATGTCATCAATATGTATTTCACCATGCTAATGATTTTTTTCAGACCCAAAAATATTTTAGATGTGAGAAGTGGGGGGACGCCGTCCCCCCGCGCCCCCCCTCCACTACACTCCTGACTGCGCATCTCTATAGTGTATCCCATAGAGCTGGCCTACTGAACAAATGCAAAAGAAACGGTGGTGTGCTTGCTTACTAGCTCTGCCCTCCCCACCTTCAGGTGCATAAGGTGGTGCTGGCCTCCTGCAGCTCCTACTTCAGAGCCATGTTCACCAGCAGCTTCAGGGAGTGCAATGCCTCAGAAGTAACCCTGCGTGACGTCTGCCCCCTGGTGGTGGGAAGGCTCATCGACTTTGCCTACACATCCCGCGTAACGGTGGGAGAGGACTGCCTGCATGTTCTTCTGGCGGCCATGAGGTGAGACCAGCAGTAGCACAGACAGACAGCAGTAACTGATCTACTGAATAAAGATGGTACAGGATCAGTATGGGTACGAGGCAGGCACACAGAGTTCTCTAAAACATTTTGATGCCGCAAGTTGATGTGTATTTGGCCATAAAATAGCTAAGCAAATACTTTGGAGTCAACCCTTTAGTCATGAGGGGTACTACTAGGTCCTCCTATGGCCAGCTTTGAGTCTGTGTTAACACAAACATTGTGTCAACACAAACGTTCAAGACAGAGGTTGGAAATTCTTTATTGGAATAACCCCTTCAGATGAATCATCTCATTTTCGTCCACACAATGCAAAATGTACAGACTATGTTCCTTTTCAAAGAAACACAAAACAAAACAAAACATAACATGACAAGACAAAGCAAAACATGACAAAACAGCAAGAAAATACATACAGACAAACAGAATGCATTAATGATTACTGATGTTGTTATAGTGATAATGTAGTAGTGATGATGTTTAGGCACAGCATAAACATTTAGTCTCAAGGTGAGAGGACAGAGCGGTTTTAAACAATCTGAAAGGGGTTAGTGTCCGAATGTGTATAGGTAGGTTGTTCCAGTCAGCTTTAAACATAAATGATTTTTTGCCAACTAGGTTGTGAACTCTAGATGGGACTGTAAAATAGGCTTGGGTGCAGTGTTGATGTTGAGAGGTGTAGGGAACCATATACTGTTTTAGATATTGTGGATAGTTGAAATGAATATATTTGAAAATAAACTGTAACCAGTGCTGCTGTCGTCGTACTGTGGGGGATGTTAAGTTGAGATTATCATATCATATAGGGTGCAATGATGAGTCATATACGGACAACCAAGAACAAATCTACATAAACTGTTAAAAATGGTATTGATTGGAACTAGATTGGTTTTGTTGGCAGTTTGATAGACAATATGTGCATAGTCCAATATAGGCAGTATGGCTTGAAGCACAAGACAGAGGTGAGGAATGCAAATTAGCCAGAATGAGATGATACATGATGATACATGTATACGTGTTTGTTTATAGATCTTGTCTGTAGAGAGGGCAGTGAATGAATGCATGATTGGGCATCTCCCACCAGGTATCAGATGGAAGATGTTTCCAAGGCCTGCTGTGACTTCCTCATCAAGCACCTGGAGCCGGACAACGTCATTGGCATCGCCCGTTTTGCAGAGGAGATCGGCTGCACAGAGCTGCACCAGCGAAGCCGAGAGTACATCAATACACACTTCAATGAGGTAGTGTGCAGAGATAGTGAGTGATCTACTGTATGTGCGTATGCACGCATGCATGCAAACATGTATGTACTGTTTGTGCAAATATACTTGACTTTTGTGGTATTATCCCCTCACCCTCTTTTTCAGTCTTGTTGATCTTTCATTCCTCCTCAACTTTGATCTCTCTAATAAAGGAAGGGCGGAGCAACAGCATAAAACAGAATTAAAAACAATTAAATTAAGCCAAAAATGCAATTCAGTGAGGACATGAACAACTAAGGATATTAAAAGCTTTTCTAAAACCAAAAGTGTAGTTCTTGATCTGTGCTTACAGATCACTATACTTCCTCTGCAGAGGAAGTATAGTGGTTTGTGCACATGAAGCAGAAATCTGCTTCACCATGCTTTTAGTTGTCCTTTTTAGAAACATTGTGCAGGCCAGCAGTGAAGGGCCTGATGCCTGATGGTGCTGTTTGGGACATAATTAGAGAGGCTAACTCTTGAGGTATACTAATTTATCCAAATGGACTACCGTAATTTCTGGACTATAAGCCGCACCTGAATATAAACGCACTAGCTAAATTTCAGGCAAAATAGTATTTTTTCCATGTTTAAGACTACAAGCCCCACCAGGCAATAAGCCTCATGTTAGAGCAGTGGTTTTCAACCTTTTTGATCCCAGGGCCCACTATTTATTCAGCATTTGAGCCAGAGACCACAATTTAACACCCCACAGACCCCAAAACTAAAGATTTCTTTTGGTTTTGTTCACAATTCCAGGATGGATTTTTGCAAACAAAAGAGGCAAAACATCAAAATGAGACCAAAATGAACATGACTTATGACTTATTAATTAAGTGGTGCTAATTTAGATGGTGAATATCATAACTCTTGAGAGCGTAAACCAAATGGACGCGCAAGGGTCCATTTGGTTTCATGTTTACGCTCTCAAAGAGTTACATCTGGTTAACCAACTTTCCATCATTTAGTCTGGAGGGCCCACCTGGAACCCTCTCAGGGATCACTGGTGGTTCCCGGACCACCTGTTGAAAAATCCATAGATTGGCCGCACAAAAGCATGTGAAAAAAGTTGCGGCTTATAGTCCGGAAATTACGGTACTTGTGTTTACACCCTGCCTCCTTTCCGTATTGTATCCTAAGGTGACCAAAGTAGAGGAATTCTTCACTCTCTCTCACTGCCAGTTGCTGGAACTCATCAGCCAGGACAGCATCCAAGTTCTTTGTGAGTCTGAGGTTTGTAGCAGGAGTTTCAGCAGTGGCATCTATTTCAACCACATCTTAAAGCAGTGCTTCTCAAAATACTTCATGTCAAGGATCCCCAAATTAATATGTATTTGTGCTTCAGACCCCATCCAAAAATATATATACTGTATTTGAAAACAGCGCATCTACAAGCTTACAACGCATTGTAATGTGATGTGATGGATCCTAATTGGAGGAAGGTTCCCTCTATCCTCATTCGATGAAGCTTTCTCACCCATCACCAAAAACTAAACTGTTTTTTTTTTCCCCACTGGAGATAGCGAGAATTTAATGATATGGTCATCACACTATACTATAGTAGATTGGAATATCACCTTTTTTGAGTGATATATGAATTATGTGAAATGACTGAATATACCTTTTAATGTGCCTGTCATCCATGTCACAATAATATAGAAAGTGGTTGAGCTATACTGAAGCCCATATATTTTATTTATTTGTTTGTTTCTTCATTGTATGGTGGAGTGGTGGAGTTTTAATGTTGTCTTCCTTGTTTTCTTCCTTGTTGTCTTCCTGTTTTCAAGGATTTTATAGAATGTTGAAATGCAAAGCACAAAATGAAAAAATAGAAGACACATTTTTCACTGGCAGTCTTTTAATCAGACAACTTATAGAACTTAATTCTGCCAATTTTAATTTCACTGTTGTTTTGTATGTCATCCACAGTAGCCCATTAATTTCATGTCATGACACTTTTATTGCTTCTCCAATTGGGTAATTTTATTATTGTTCTATTGTCTGTATAGCAGTTAAAGTTTTATCACTCTATTATTTCTGAGCATCTCATTCTCCTGCTGCAATGATTTAATTTCCCCTTGGGATAAATTGAGTTAATCATATAATGATGTTCTATACTTACTCTGAATAAGAGCAGCAGCTAAATGCCTAAAACATAAAGAGTAATTATATTACAGAAAAGGTTTAGACCTGATCAAAATAATTATTTAAATGGTTATGTTTTGGTGGTTTTCCCTAATAAACGTTCCACTGGATTTCAAGAAACGTATAAACTTTAAACAGTACTTATAGATGTTCCACACATTTGTTGTACTTAAAGGTAGAGTAAGTGATTTGAAATTCATGGTGTAGTACCAGCCTGGTGCACTAGGGGCACCCAAGAGTAGCTACACTATGTGAACTTGCTGCTCGATCCTGATTGGAGGAGAATTCACCCTCCACCTGGGGAACTTTTATTAGCTCCTCTGCTAACGTGGGGGAGGGTGAAACTCCATATATGGTCTGCACACCTTATAATAGAGCATTTTAACAGAAACAACTTTCTGGGGGTGATATCTGACAAAAGTGAAATCACTTCCCCTACCTTTAAAACAAAACAAATACACATATATAATTCATGTAATTACACGTGTGAAATACTGCGTTATATCCTGTGGTGGCAGGTGTATAAGGCCTGCACAGACTGGGTTCGCTGGGATGTGGAGGGCAGAGCCCAGTACCTCCATGCCCTCCTGAATGCTGTCCACATCTATGCCCTGCCTCCTAAGTTCCTGAAGAACCAGCTTCTGTCCTGCCCTATTCTCAGCAAGGTACCACTCTCCACTCTGTACTGCTTACTTCAATACCGTAATTTCTGGACTATAAGCCGTTACTTTTTTCCACATGCTTTTATTTTTGACCCTGCGGCTTATACAACGGTGCGGCCAATCTGTGGATTTTTACAGGTGACGGGTGGTTTCAACAGGTGGTCCCATAGGGTTCCAGGTGGTCCCCAGACTAAACGATGAAAAGTTGGTTAACCAGATGTAACTCTTAGAGAGCGTAAAAATGAAACCAAATGGACCCTAGTGGGTCCATTTGGTTTCATGTTTACACTCTCAAAGAGTTATGATATTCACCATCTAAATTTGCTCCACTTAATTAATAAGTCATAAGTCATGTTCATTTTGATCTCATTGATGATCTCATCTGATGTTTTGCCTCTTTTGTTTGCGAAAATCCATCCTGGAATTGTGAACAAAACCAAAAGAAATCTTTAGTTTTGGGGTCTGTGGGGTGAAGATGTTGAATAAATTGTGAGTAGTATCAATAAGGTTGAAAAACACTGCTCTAACATGAAGCTTATTGCCTGGTGCGGCTTATAGTCAGGTGCGGCTTATACAAGGAAAAATCGGTATTTTGCCCCAAATTTAGCTGGTGCGGCTTACATTCAGGTGTGGCTTATAGTCCGGAAATTACGGTACTTAATTGCCAAAATACAGATTCATTCACAACCTCACTGAATCTCATTCACTTGCTCTTTTGCATACACATTCATTCATCCATCCATCCATTCATTCATTCGTTCAATTTCTCCAATCTGTAGGCCAACGCCTGTAAGGACTTCTTGTCTAAGATCTTCCAGGAGATGGCACTGAGGAAGCCCCTCCCTCCCCCACCACACCGTGGCAACCAGCTCATCTATGTGGCCGGAGGGTAGCTACCATTTCTTTACACAGTCTATTTGTTAAAGTCATGTTTTTAAAGCAGCATTATAACCCAACCTTACATATGTATGCATTATATACTGTATGTGGTGCAGTGTGTGTACTTGGATAATACTGTTTCCTAAAGTATTATTCATGGCCCTAAATATGTCAATGTCAGAATGTTATTGTAGGGTTCCACTTATCATACTGGTTTTGTGGCCAATGAAATACAAATGATTTGTTTTACTGAGGGAAAAGTCATATACTAAGCACTAATTATAGGCATCTAATGACGTGTGCTAATCACTGACCAGTTGTTTTTCTCTTGTCTAGGTATCGGCAACAATCACTATCAACAATGGAGGCCTATGATCCCAGGAGGAATTCCTGGTTGAAACTGACTGACATGGGGGCTCCCTGCAGTGGCCTGGGGGCCTGTGTTCTCTTTGGTCTGCTCTACACGGTAGGAAAACGCACTCTACACATTTCATAGGTTTACAAAATATTCTGTAGAACAGGGGTGCCCAAAAGGTAGATCGTGATCTACCAGTAGATCACACAGGCCATGCAGGTAGATCACATGATGCTCCCCTAAAATGTATAGATCTGTAACTCTTGAGAGTGTTAAAATGAAACCAAATGGACCCTTACGGGCCCATTTGGTTTCATTTTACACTCTCAAGAGTTAAATTATATTTAAACATCTGAATTACATAATTTCAAGAGTCCACATAATTAGAAAAAGGAGAATAATTGTTATTTTGACCTTCTTTTTGCCAGTTATGTCTCCCAATTGTGGACAAAAAACGTGAAAGTTCTTAGTTTTGGGTGCAAGAGACTAAATTCAACATCACAAACTGTCAAGTCAAACCCCAAATACTGTTTTCAAACGTTATGCAATGTTTGGGTCCCAGGAGACCCAAACTTTGCACAGGTTTTATGCACATAAGCATACACATTTGGTGCCCATTTCTACACACATGTAATTTATTAATGTTGAGGTTTTGTTACCACTATGGTTAATGTATTTGTTGTGATGTTTTGTATTTTGTGAAAATGTTATGTATTTACCATTGTAACACAAAACAATATTGGCAAATGTCAGAATTGTTTTCAAATCCATGCTGCACCAAGACTACAAGCCTATTCTTTTTTTCTTTCTTTCTTTTTTTCCATTCCACGATTTTGCAACCCATTTTTTCACCCAGTGCCAATTCCTAATGTGATCCTGGGCTCTACATACCCTCCACCAACCTGGGGAGGCAGCGGACTGGCCTCATGTTTCCTTCAATGCATGAGGAGTCCAAGCTGCCCGCTTCACACCTGACGGGGGAGTTTCCCCCTGGCTGACCGTAGTGCGTGGAAGGAACACGTTATTCCAACCAGTTCCTGTCCCCTCCATCAGGCGCCCCGGCTGGCCAGGGGGAGGCAGTTTAGAGTCCAGGATTACAGCATGTTTCTGTAACCATTCTTCTACATTTATTTCTGTTATCTTTTGCCTACTGTAGATCCAGTTCAATATTTTTGGTTTAAGGAATTTACAGAAGTTGAGCAAAGTCAGGCCTTGGTCTTAACAGAATGCCTACTTCAGTCTACAGGTCTACAGTCTACCAGTTGTGAGTTTGTAGGTGTAAGATTGACTATTTTCAGTAAAGACATTTGGTATATGGGGCAGGGGTGTGTGGCAAGGCTTGACTGAACCATTTATTCATAATTGAAGGTCCACTACGTACATATCACCATCCCAGCATTCAGGATAAGCACCCTTGTTCACCACCATTTTAAAGGGATATCCGGTACATCCTATTAGAGCAGGGGTGGGCAATTATTTTTCCCAAAGGGCCAAATGAGATACATAAAATATTGTGGAGGGCCAAGACTAAAGACTGAACTAAGTCTGTTTAATATTAATTTAATTTCAAGATAAAAGTAAGAGTAAGACCAACCATTTTTGACACCAGGGCCCTCTATTCATTCAGTATTTGAGCCATTTTAGCCCCACAGACCCCCAAACTAAAGATGTTCTTTTTTGTCCACAATTCCAGGCTGGATTCCACAACCAAAAAAAGTCAAACATACAGATCAAAATGACCATTAATCTTCTACATTCTTAGACTTAGGGCTAATTCAGATATGAATATTTTAACTCTTGAGAGTGTAAAAATGAAACCAAATGGACCCGCAAGGGTCCATTTGGTTTCATTTTTACGCTCTCAAAGAGTTACATCTGGTTAACCAACTTTCCATATTTAACTGGAACTCTCTCAAGGACCACTGGTGGTCCCTGGACCACTGGTTTAAAATCCTTTCACGGGCCGGTCAGAGTCAGCCAAAGGGCCGCATTTGGCCCCCGGGCCGCATAATGCCCAGGTATGTATAAGAGCATAGCACTTATTTTGTACTTAGTAATGGCAAAGACATTGAGCACTCTTGAGAACACTGTCTTAACCCGACGCCATATAACACCAGTCCTGCTCCCTTTCCTCCTTTTGTTATTGTCTCCGCCAGGCCTAAAGCATGGCTGAGCTGAGCTCACTATGCTCCCTGTCCTTCCGCGTGTGCCTCTGTCTGCTCATTTCCAGAACCACTGAACGATTGTAGAGAACCTACACTGCACATATACTCCAATCGGCCTGTTATAGCGCCACCAGGAGGCAGATGTTTTTTCCCCAACATCCATGTCGGACATTGTCCGGCTCCAAACATAGTCCTCTCATGTGATCATTACTGATATGTCAGATCTTTTATTTATATTCTGTCCTAATTGCCTAAGATTGGCTTCCCGAGTTTGCAGGAGCGTTCGCTTTTGAACAAAACGCCCCAAAACACGAAAGCAGCGTGTGATTGCTGTGAAAGCTTACACCCACGGGTCAAGGAAGAAATGGCGCAACGGTAATTCACTGCTTTGTGTATTTCAGGTCGGGGGCAGAAACCTGTCTCTTCAGAACAGCACAGAATCCAGTGCCCTGTGCTGCTACAATCCCATGACCAACCAGTGGAGCCAGCTGGCCTCCCTCAATGTCCCCAGAAACAGGGTGGGAGTCGGGGTGGTGGATGGCAACATCTACGCCGTGGGGGGTTCCCATGGCTCCATCCATCATAACACTGTGGAGAAGTGAGTGCTTTTAGAAATGCTCATTCCCTTCATTTAGTTTTGTTATGATTCACAGTTTCTCTGCGTAACCTGTGTTTCATGGGGGGGTTTTGCGCAATGGTAGAGGCTGCCTAACACGTGTTACCCATCTTTTATGTTTTATAGGGTTTAATTCGCTGATGATTTAATGTTACAATGAAAATCCATCATCATCGCCAACATAGGGTTATTGCTTGTGATGACGAAAACGGAAATCGAGTTGATCACGCGCGCAAGGGCATCTGGGAAACGGAATTCATCACAGCCCCAATGCTAAGTGATTGGAGCTTCTTATACAGCATGGCAAGGGGGCGGGGGGGGTGCAAGGAGGGCCAGGTTCCACGTGGACATAGTGAGTTTATGTCTGTGGTGACACTGTATCCTTCTGCACCATTCATCTGCCGGCTTAGATACACTAGTGGTTCGATGTGATGTTCTTTGTTTGGGAAGGAGTACGGGGATTATTTTAAGCAAAAAAAAAAACATGGATCTAGGTGAAAACATACAGTATCAGCGCTCTGCTAGAAAGGTAGCCTTATTAAGCCATACATCAATAAATATCTACTGTAAACTATAAATGCACCAAGCCTGTGTGTATGTGCGTGTGTGTGTGCACACAACTATACAGTACATGTACTGTTGCAATCCACGTAACTCGAGAACCGTTTGCCCCCACCAACTTCCAAATTCGACACGTGTCCCACACAACCGTAGGGACTGCAGCGCCTGCTGTCGAGTTGGTCAGATCCACGGTTCCCCCAAAACCGCCACAAAAAGGCCTCTGCCCAGACTCTGGACCGGGCCCCTGCCCACTCTGCCGAGGCATCCCTGACACAGAACTCCATATATAGGGATAAAGATACACAGAGAGACGGGTACAGAAATATGCTGTTCTGTCATCACAGTATCTGACAAAGAACTCCAGAACTCCATTCATGGGCATGAAAAGAAATTTGACACATGCGTTCCACATTCGACACAGTGCAGTGCCCACGGGCACAGTGCCCACGGGCACTGTCCTCTAGTTATGTTAAATTGTTGGACTCAGACTCAGGACATTGCGGTTATGGTACTAGGCATTAGGATGCTGTACAGTTAGAGGCTGTCGATAATAATTTTGTGATTTTGAGTTCTGTTATGCTTGAATGGAAGAGAGAAAAATGGGATTCCTTATTCATTGGACTCATATCACTGCCAAGTAATTATACAGATATACACCTCAAGGTTATACCCAAAGTTCTACCAAAGTTCAACAACACTTTATTCAGACGGGCACTTACAAGTACATTATTTTTTACTGCTCATGCATTAGCAATGATGTAAGTAAGTAAGTACGGTAGGTGGCCAACTATCTTTACACACAGTTACTCACACACACGCGCATTTAGCACAGGGGGGGATGTAACATGTCCCATTTGGGGGGGCAAGAGAACATGTTGGAGGGGCAAGAGAAAATGGTATGGGGGCGGCTTCATCGCCCGTGTCGCTTCGCGCCACGGGCCATTTTCGGTTACAGGACTTTTATTAGTCAAGTAAAGCATCAATAATAACATCAGTTGTTGTTGAAGTTGCAACAGACACGCAGCATGCATAAAGCTAAAGGTCTGACTCAGAGAGTTTTCAATGATGAAATGCTGTTGGTTTAGTGGTGACAAAATTGCAGTTAGTAGCAGTAGTAGTGTGTCAAATCATTTTAAATATAAGCACTTTAATTTGAAATATCTTGGGTTGTTTTGCATGGCATCATGTTTGGGGGGGGGCAGACTGGGTATTTAGGGGGGCACTGCCCCCCCCCCCCCCCCATTGCCCATGCCTAGATCCGCCCCTGATTTATCAGTTTCTCTGTGTAAGTAAGTATGGTTAATGACATGGTAGAGGCTAAATAAGTAGTTGCCATTCAAGCTGAAGAGCACTCAGGGAGGCTGCAGGTAGTCCTCTTAGGCTCATTAAAGTGCATAGGGCTCTTTCAAAAACATGCTCAGACATATGTCCCAGGAATGTCGATCCTGTAGGGAATGCCTCACATCTTGTCGCCGGGGAGCTAAAAGGGAGGAGATAATCTCCTAAAGGAATGTTGTGTTAAGATTAATAATATAGTTTCTGGAATTTAAGGACAAAACATTTCAAGTGGATGTAGCTTTTGATAATATTTGTGTTGTTTTGTTTAACCACTTAAAGCCATTGTAGTCAACAGGTTGTCCGGGGACCACCAGTGGTCCTTGAGATGGTTCCAGGTGGTCCCCAGGCTAAATGATGGAAAGTTGGTTAACCAGATGTAACTCTTGAGAATGTAAAAATGAAACCAAATGGACCCTTGCGGGTCCATTTGGTTTCATTTTCACACTCTCAAGAGTTAAAATATTCATCATCTGAATTAGCACTATTTAATTAAGAAGTATGCACTGTTTTGTTTGCAAAAACCCTGCCTTGAATTTTAGTTTTAGGTCTTTCTGGCTAAAGTGTCATCAAATGGTGGTCCGTGGCTCAAATGGTGAATAAATGGTGGTCCCTGGTGTCAAAAATTTTGAAAACCCCTGACTTAAAGCCATTGTAGTACGTTGACCAGAGTACAACAAGGCTCTATACTTGGTGCCCTTCTTTTTCCTTTCTTTTTGCCAATTTTAGCCTTCATCTACTGTCTATAGATAGTTCCTACACTACTGTATGTACACACACATGTATTTAGAGTGAGTGAAGCATTATCACAACTCCTCATAACTAACCATTTGTGGAGATATTCTTTTTAGAGTTGTTTGTGTATGCTGTAGAAAATGCTGCAGCATTGTTTTTTTCATGGTGATTTAATATTTAATTTTACATACTATACAGTAGTTAATATGCTAGATAATATAATAACCTCAGAAGTATTACAGCTGCACTATAAATTGTCTTGATATTGCATTGATAGGCCCTGTCACCAGGTCTCAGCTAGAACATACTCGTCTGTCAGTGCCAAGAATTGAACAAACAAGCATCTGATTATTATTATTGTCACTCTCTTGCCAAACTTTCATGAGTGACTCAAAGTCAAACTATTCAAAAAGGTACAAGGCATGCACAGTAATAAGAAGTCTAGACTTTCACTGAAAATCAGTGCTTGGATCCTAAATAAATGTATTTTAATCTAAAAACAGTTATTTGGTATAATAGTATTCTAAAGGCTCTCTATGGGTCATAACTGTTAATCAAGACAATAACCGAAATGACTTCATTCATAGGCACATTCTGAACATACTGCAAACAGAATGTGCAGAAATCTGTTCTGAGCCAAGAGCTCCTTGGCTCCTTGGAATTTCCCCCATTTTCATCATTTTACTATGGCATTATTATACCTTAGAAATGTTGCACGGAAAAAATGAAACGATACAACAAAAACATCATTAACATGGTTAAGTACATCTTGATGACATCAAGATGCACTGACCTCAATTATATCTACACCTACAACTACCTTTTGCATTTCATTATGGACTTACATTGAAATTAATCACACTACTAGCCATGTTTGTATTCCATTTCGTTTTCAGGATCGTAGACCAGTGGTTCCCAAACCTTTTAGTTCAAGACCCAAAGGAGACATTAGGGGACCCCAACTAGTGAAAATCAGAAGATCTTGCAGATCTACAAGCTCATAATGCAATGCTTTACACCACATTGTGAGAATGTAAACCATGTTTTTTCACTACTACATGTTTTTTCACTACTACTTGTCTTCTAATTTCTGTGAAAAAAGATTATTTAATTTGTTTTTAATTCATGACCAATTATGCTTTTTTAATGTTTGGTGAAAATGTTTTGAAATAATAATTTAAAACAAAAATGTTGTTGGAAACCAAAAAATATGGGGAACCCTTAAAAATGTGTCCATGACCCACAAATGGGTCTTAGGAATTACTGCTCTATACAACATTTTCCTGCACTTTAAAACAAAGTCGTAGCCTTACAGCCTTACAACCTTACAGCCTTACAGCCTTACAGCCTTACAGATTCTCATAGTTCTTGTCTAGAATCATTATTCAGTTATCCTTTGTTGTTCCAGGTGGGATCCAGAGTCCAGTCGCTGGTCTTACGTCTCCCCCATGTCGGTGGCTCGTCTGGGGTCTGGGGTGGCGACATGTGGTGGAGCTCTGTACGTCGTGGGGGGCTTTGATGGGGAGACCCGATGGAATACGGCTGAGAAGTACCAACCTGACACCAACACCTGGCACCAGCTGGCACCCATGTCTACCGTACGCAGTGGACTAGGTGTGTGGATTGTGTGTGTGTCTCTCTGTAATTATACTTGTGTGTATAGAGGGTATGTGTGTGTCATCGTCATACCCCTGGAAGTTATGCAGGATTGTCCATACATCAAAAAAGTGCAGAGTTTGTACATGTGGACATCTTGTTTCCAGGGACACCAGAGGGTTTTCCAAATCTCCATAATAATCACTGAATGCGGTTTTATGAATGAAAAGTGAACCTGTAACCATGTGACAATAACCCTTGTAGGGGTTATTGTCAGTTGGTTCCAGGTTCACTTTCAATTTTCCACTTTGTACTCATATCCTCTATTGCAAATGTTTTTATTTTTCCACTTAGGCCTGATTTCGACTTTTCAATCTCTGTGAGTTTGCTACTTAATAAATAATCCCTATAACAAAATGCCCAGGGTAGAGACGGCAGGATCGATGCCAAATGCATGCATGTAACTTCAAGGTTCAAGTTCAAGGTTAGCTTTATTAGTCTCCCCTGGGAGAAATTTGTCTTGGAGTCAGAGACCAGAGCTGCATACAGTGACATACAGACAGATAACAGTAGACATAGGACAATACAGTTGCACACATACATTACACATATATACACCGTAGTGTGTACCCTACCACGGTAGGGGTTAAATACTCTCACCATTGAGGAGCTTAAAGGTAGGGGAAGTGATTTGAAATTCATGGTGTAGTACCAGCCTGGTGCACTAGGGGCCCCCAAAAGTAGCTACACTATGTGAACCTGCTGCTCTCTCCTGATTGGAGGAGAATTGTGGTGACCTGGGGAACTTTTATTAGCTCCTCTGCTAATGTGGTGGAGGGGGAAACTCCATATGTGGTTTCCACACCTTATAATAGAGCATTTTAACAGAAAAAAAATATTTTTTGGGTGATATCTGACAAAAGTGAAATCACTTCCCCTACCTTTAATCAAAAGAGGTAACACTTACTTGTGACACTTGTTCATAACGTGTCTCGTCTCCAGCTCTGTGTGCTTTTTTACCAGCGTTGTTCCACTGTGTGTTCGTTCGTAGGTCTAGTGTGTATGGACTCCCACCTGTACGCCATCGGGGGTTATGATGGTCGGGCCCAGCTGAACTCCATGGAGCGGTACAACGTTGCCAGGAACCAGTGGGAGCCGGCACCAGCCATGCAGCACTGTCGCAGCGCCCACGGCGTCACCGTCTACCAGGGACGCATATATGTACTGGGTGAGTTCCATCCTCCCAACGCTCCAGCTTCAACAAACGCGTTTTTGGTGTTTTAACTGTTGAAAAATAGCAGATCTACAAGCTCATATCGCGCCACCGAGTGGCGCGATATGAGCTTGTAGTTCTGCTATTTTTGAAAAATTGTGAAAATGTGGTGCAAATCTTTGAATGCATTATTTCAGAAGCAAACATTTTTACACTCAAATACCGGTATTTGCTTCTGGGGGATCCCTAGAACAACAATGTTTTTAGATGAGGTTCTGCAGCTAAATAATAGATATTTCTGGGGGTCCTTCCTATGAAATATGTGAAGCTATGAAATATTTGAAGCATCACTGACACAGAAAGAGATTTTTCCAGAAAGTCTAGAATCTCGTGCCAGGGACTAGAATTTAGTGTCACAAACTAGAATTTAGTGTCATGGACTAGAATCTAGTGTCGGGAACTAGACTCTAGTGTCAGAAACTGGAATCTAACTTCAGAAACTACAGTCTACAGAGAGGAACTACAATGAATCTACTGTGGGGGACTAGAATTTAGCATCAGAAACTAGAATCTGATCAGGACACAATGGGTTAAGCTCAGAGGAATAATGCTGCTAAATGCTCTGTATTTTTTTAAAGAAAGAATGAAAAGAAAATTATTACTCAAGCTCATTGTTTGATAACGAGGATTTATGATTCGAGTTTGTTAAAATGTCATCATTTCAGCAAGAAAGTACTTATGCCGTCTGCCATCCTTTTTAAAACTGCTAATGTTGATACGATTATTCTGCTATCAACCGTTTTCTAAGAGTGGTTGTTGCTGTAATCGAATGGCGGATATATCTAATTTGAGAACAAAACTCTCTCAGTGAATTCTCATTTTGTAGCTATGGCATAAAAATGAAAGAGAATCTTAATCTATATGTTGTAACTCAAATTGTGTGTCCATTGCTGGTGGGATGAGGAGTAATAATATGTTTTCATCAGCCTGTGTTTTGAGAACAAAAGAACAATTCTCACATTGTATCTCTGCTGGAGAAAAAAAAAACTTTAAGCACAACTGGCATAAATCATCAAGGCAACCCAGTCATGACAAAGCATACAGCACACGCTGTTCCACATAGTGTAGTGATGAGTTCATTGTAGACCATTTAACAACAGGAGATTGGGAAACAATGTGGCGATCCATCAGCGGCCCTTCAAAGTCGATTTGACATGATTGATTTCAACAGTTGAGTTCATATCAGAAGAGTTTTTGTTTATTTGTTTTAATGTGCAACTTGTTTATGATGTGGATTAACAAAGTTGTCTCTCCCTCTGTCTCCCCTCTCTCTCTCTCTCCCTCTCTCTCTCTCTCTCTCTCTCTCTCTCACCCACCCCCTGTGTGTGCGTGCGTCAGGGGGTTTTAACCAGAGCGGCTTCCTGTCCAGCATCGAGTGCTACTGTCCAGAGTCCAAAGAGTGGTCCTATGTCACTGACCTCCCCATCGGACGCAGCGGTATGGGCATCGCTGTCACCATGGAACCCTGCCCGGGCAGCCTACCAGAGCAAGAGGAGGAAGAGGAGGAGGAGGAGGGTGCAACGTAAAAGAAGCAGAATTTTGCGATTTGAAGGCAAGCGATTTGTGGCTGTCGATGATCCGTGGTGTTGACTGTCGTTCTCCTGACTGATGCTGCTCCTCAACCGAGGGCGTGTGTGTGATTCAAGTGAAACATTCCAATATGACTACTGGCATGTCTCCCCTTGCGCTGCGGGTAGGAATTGTTGGCAGCGGAAGAGGAATGCAATAGCAATAGTTTACTTTCATGCAAATGTCAGAAGATGAGCAGGGAGAATTCTAGTGAAGGACAGTCCACGTACTACTGACCTCACCGTGTTACTGGTGCTGCAGTGCAGACCTACAGTAATCTCTCACAGTGTATACCAGTGACTCTCAACCTTTTCAATTTCAAGGAGTTTGATGTACCATTTTGACACGATTCTCTCCAGCATCCCAATCTGCACTGTAAAATAATTCTCAGTTTTATTTATCTCAGTAATTAGTGTTCCATTTTGTTCAAGAGTTAACAGCCCCAGAAGCATCCATTTTGTGGTCACCTGACCCAACATTGGGAAGATTGTCACATTCCCAACTGCTGTTTGCCCTTCGTGTTGCATGAGCAGGGCTTGACACTAACACTGCCCGGGGCAAGTAAAAGAAATGGTGGGGCAAGTGAAGGCTGCTACCTGGTTGCCCGATCGGGCAAGACCTCTGTGTCTTTCCCTGCTTTCTAGCTATCCACAATTCCAGGCTGGATTTGAGAAACAAAACAGGCAAATTAACATACACATCGAAATGACCTAATCTTCTACATTCTCTAGTTGTGTAGACCTGGGCTAATTAAGATGATGAATTTTAACTCTTGAGAGTGTAAAAATGAAACCAAATGGACCCGCAAGGGTCCATTTGGTTTCATTTTTACGTTCTCAAGAGTTACAACCCCAATTCCGTTGAAGTTGGGACGTTGTGTAAAATGTAAATAAAAACAGAATGCATTGATTTGCAAATCGTTTTCAACCTCTATTCAGTTGAATACACCACAAAGACAATATATTTAATGTTCAAACTGATAAACTTCATTGTTTTTTGAAATTATACAATCTTTTGTAAATTGATCCCTGCGACACGTACCAAAAAAGTTGGGACGGGGGCAACAAAAGACTGGGAAAGATGATGAATGCACAAATAACGCCTATTTGGAACATTCCACAGGTAAACAGGTTAATCTTAAACAGTTTAATATCGTGATTGGGTATAACAGGACCATCCCAGTCGTTCACAATCAAAGATGGGGCGAGGTTCACCACTTTGTGGACAATTCTGTGAGAAAATCATCCAACGGTTTAAAAACAATGTTTCTCAACATTCAATTGCAAGGAATTTGGTGATTTCATCATCTACAGTCCATAATATAATCAAAACATTCAAAGAATCTGAAGAACTTGCTGTACTAAAGCGACAAGGCCGAAAATTAACATCGAACACTTGTGACCTTTGATCCCTCAGGTGGCTCTGCATTAAAAACTGACATCATTGTGTAAAGGATATTACTGTGAGGACCCAGGAACACTCAGAAAACCATTGTCAGTTTACATAATTTGTCGCTACACCTGCGATTGCAAGTTAAAACTCTACCATGCAAAGCAAAGCCATACATCAGAAAGGTTGGTTTGAAAAAACAACCAGAAAAACAACCAGAAATGCCTTCTCTGGGTACAATATCATTTGAAATGGTTAGACACAAAGTGGAAAAGTGTGCTGTGGTCTGATGAGTCCACATTTCTAATGATAGTGGACCCAGAGAAGGCATTTCTGGTTGTTTTTCAAACCAACCTTTCTGATGTATGGCTTTGCTTTGCATGGTAGAGTTTTAACTTGCACTCGCAGGTGTAGCGACAAATTATGTAAACTGACAATGGTTTTCTGAGTGTTCCTGAGTCCTCACAGTAATATCTTTTACACAATGATATCAGTTTTTAATGCAGAGCCACCTGAGGGATCAAAGGTCACAAGTATTCTGTGTTGGTTTTCAGCCTTGTCGCTTTAGTATAGCAAGTTCTTCAGATTCTTTGAACGTTTTGATTATATTATGGACTGTAGATGATGAAATCACCAAATTCCTTGCAATTGAATGTTGAGAAACATTGTTTTTAAACCGTTGGATAATTTTCTCACAGAATTGTTCACAAAGTGGTGAACCTCGCCCCATCTTTGATTGTGAACGACTGGGATGGTCCTGTTATACCCAATCACGATATTAAACTGTTTAAGATTAACCTGTTTACCTGTGGAATGTTCCAAACAGGCGTTATTTGTGCATTCATGACCTTTCCCAGTCTTTTGTTGCCCCCGTCCCAACTTTTTTGGTTCGTGTTGCAGGGATCAATTTACAAAAAATTGTATAATTTCAAAAAACAATAAAGTTTATCAGTTTGAACATTAAATATATTGTCTTTGTGGTGTATTCAACTGAATAGAGGTTGAAAACGATTTGCAAATCAATGCATTCTGTTTTTATTTACATTTTACACAACGTCCCAACTTCAACGGAATTGGGGTTGTACATCTGGTTAACCAACTTAACTGGCGACCACCTGGAACCCTCTCAGGGGCCACCTGTTGAAAACCCCTGGTTTAAAGCACCCAAGTAGGAAGTAAACTTAAATGCAAAATTTACAATATATTTTTGGGGGCAAGTGACCATGACCTGAGGGCAAGTAGAACCTGACTTGCACTTGCCCGATGGGCAAGTGTCTCGGAGACCTTAGTGTCAACCCCTCATGAGGTATTAAAGGCTAGAGAGGGGGACAACCGATGGCTTATAACTGTTATGATCCCAAGGTCTGATATCGCAGCAACCGTCCAGTCAGTGGAGGAAAAGTGTTTCCACGTGTTGAAACGATGATGCTGTGGAGGGAAATGTGGTTAAACTTGCACGTCACTGTTGCTGCATTGTTCAAATGCCATTATCGTGCTGTCTTTGTGACTAAATAAGGCTCTGTGTATGTAATAAATAAATGACCACACGGACATTCATTCATGGTCATCATGCAACAGCGAATGCCAGAGTGATAATGTATATAATAAACTGAGCGCATATACTTCATGATATACTGTAGGCACCAGGCTTGAGCATGTGTTCTTTCTTTCTTTCTTTCTTTCTTTCTTTCTTTCTTTCTTTCTTTCTTTCTTTCTTTCTTTCTTTCTTTCTTTCTTTCTTTCTTTCTTTCTTTCTTTCTTTCTTTCTTTCTTTCTTTCTTTCTTTCTTTCTTTCTTTCTTTCTTTCTGTAATTGTACTGTACACTGTAAACTGCTGTAAATTATTAAATTAATTTCAATATAATATGTATGAATGAAAAGTCTTGGTCATCTCCATTCATCCAGGGATCATCTTTCTCATACTGATGTACGACTGAAAGAGGCATGATCTTACCCTTCATCTCTGGAGCTCTCAAGGTACATCAACCCAGTGTACAGTATATTATAGCTTATTACATGGCTTGAATGATTGCTCCAATCAGAAGCCAGCGTTCTGATCACATGAGTGATAGTTAGATATGTCACAACAACTGACCTCTCCACTCAACAACAGACAACCTCCTTGCGCGGACAAACATAGCCTACACAACTGCAGAATGCAGATAAATAAAAGCAGCCTTGTTATGTACTATTTCTGTCAATTATTAGTTATTTATTATTAATGTATTAAGCCATGCAATAAGCACGATGACGCCCTTCAAACTGGTGATTTGCTTCCTAACAAATGACAAGACTGCACCTCCCCGGTTGGTCGGTTGGGTGTTATCCCTTACTTGTGTGTAACTGCACATATATAGCCACTAGATGGTGGAGTACATCCAAAAACCTCAAGATTGCACTGACAAGAAAAGCCCTCAGTTATTGTTTCATGGTTTGCAGTGAGATCAGGATTGTAATGGTAAAACTTTTTATTATTATTATACGGGTAATGATAATCATAATAAAAATGATAATGATTAGTTATTATATTTTTGTGGGAGGAGGGAGGGTCCTCTATATTTAAGCTGTTTTCAACATTCCAAGCCCGACATTCTGTGGGCAGAACTGAATCTGACCCCCTGTCATGTCTACATGGTGGAGGCGAGGACACACCAAAGTAAGAGTGCGATATTTTGTAGAATAGCCTAAGCCCTGGTCCGTTGCTGTCTTTTAATGGCCTTCATAATGGTGAGGGAGAATGGAGTCACCACAGCGTTTAGTCATCATCGCGTACAGACGTCAGCTATGTGTTTACTTGTCTCTCTTGTACCGTCTCTGCCTGGCCCCTTCCATGCTCACCTGCAATTATCCCAGCAGGCCACTGAAAAGACTATTTGGGACTGAGCTATTATTCAAATACCACCTCGGCCTTCTTATCATCATGGCATACTTGATGAGAGAGAGGGAGAGGGAGAGGTAGGGGAGGCTAAAAGAAAGGTAAAGATGCATGCTTCAGTTTGATTATCATCCAGGGGTGGATCTAGGCATGGGCATGGGGGGGGGCTAAATACCCAGTCTGCCCCCCCCCCCCCCCAACACGATGCCATGCAAAACAACCCAAGATTTCAAATTAAAGTGATTTGAAACTACTACTGCTACTAACTACAATTTTGGCACCACTAAAACCAACAGCACTTCATCATTTAAAACAGAAAACTCTCTGAGTCAGACCTTTAGCTTTATGCATGCTGCGTGTCTGTTGCAACTTCAACAACAACTGATGTTATTATTGATGCTTTACTTGACTAATAAAAGTTCTGTAACCGAAAATGGTATGGGTGCGGCTTCATCGCCCATGGGGGTGGTATGGGGGTGGCTTCATCGCCCGTGCCGCTTTGCGCCACGGGCGATGAAGCCACCCCCATACCATTTTCTCTTGCCCCTCCAACATGTTCTCCCCCCCCCCCCCCCAAATGGGACATGTTACATCCGCCCCTGTTATCATTGATGATCATTTTTTACACTTTTATAGTGTAAAAAATATAAATATAGTTAAATTATCAGAGGATTTTTGCTCTGCGGCTATCTTTTTTTTTCTTTTGTGGAGGAGGATACATTATCTGTGATAATGTTCCCTTTACTGCTGCCGGTGACCAAGCGCACCTTTGAATCTGTCTCGTATTTCAAACTCCTGGATGTGGTGCGCTTTGTGTGTGTGCGATTCATTATTTACAGAGCAACCTGTTGGGCAGCGGGTATTGGCGGAGTTGGAACACAGGAAGGAGTGTGATGGTGGAGGCCTGGAGAGTGAGAGAGAGAGAGAGACGGAGGAGGGAGGGGGAGGTGAGGCAGCTTTTTTACTCACTACTTCAAGCCCTGCGCAATTTTGCGTGAGGGGAGGAAGGGAGGGAGGGAGGGAGGGAGGGGGGAGGTTGGGTGACTCACATGGCAAACGCATGACGCACACGACGCGGCTGCAAAAAGCATGCACGCGCACAAACACAAATACTTGAGTGTCTATACACACAGACTTTTGTTCGGTATCTCTTGCCGAACGCACAAACACGCACATAAACGTGTGTGTGTGTGTGTGTGTGTGTGTGTGTGTGTGTGTGTGTGTGTGTGTGTGCCTGTGCGTGTTGTGTGTGTGCATCGTCGTACTAAACAAAGCTGGCTGTCTCTTATTCACAGGCTGTGGAAACAGATTTGCCTCAATGTGTTCATTGTCTCCGGAGGGGAGCTCAGACGGAGTGAGATGTAGCACACTGTACAGTGGGGAGATAGGCCCTCCATGGAGAGGCAGTGGAAGAAAGCTGGGTACACACACACACACACACACACACACACACACACACACACACACACACACACACACACACACACACACACACACACACACACACACACACACACACAGATGTAGCCATTGTACAGTACATGTCCATTGTGTAAGCTGTAGTGCGGGTCCATCATCCAAGCATTTTATTCGTGCACACGGTTTGTAGGAACTGTTGCTCCTACCCAAAGAGAAACCTGGGAACAGGGAAAGTTCCTCCACCGATAGTGCAGGATCCAGTGTGGGTGCAGGCATGCAGCTCTGCATGGTTGAATTCCACCGTACGAGTTAGGCCTCGTGTCAGGGCAGATGGAATTGTTTTGTCCTTCATTAAACTGCAGTTTCTGTGAACGTATTTTGCCAACATGCCAACTTTAATTCTGGGGAAAGTAATTATTTCCAGGTTCCTAAGAAATTAGTCATAACATCAACATTTTGCACATCTAATCTGAGCTTTTCAGCTCGGTAAATAGAATAGATAAGAAGTCGTGGACCTAGAAGCTGGAACTGGTACTTGACAGTTGTGTTATTGTGTTATTTGTCAATGGTGTCGCTAGTATTACACACTACACAGCTTACAGTATGTCTATCCAGTCAAATCTATGAGCAGGGAGAATTCACAAGGGACAATTGAGCTCAGTTCACCATTGCCACTTAAAGGAGAATACCACAACATTAGACTAGTCACTATGTCATCATTAATATCCCTTGGGCAAAATACTGATTTTTTTCCCCATGTATAAGCCGCACCTGACTATAAGCCACACCAGACAATAAGCTTCATGTTAGAGCAGTGGTTTTCAACCTTTTTGATCCCAGGGCCCACTATTCATTCAGCATTTGAGCTACAGACCACCATTTGACAACATTTTCACCCCACAGAACCCAAAACTAAAGGATGGATCACAATTCCAGGATGGATTTTCACAAACAAAAGAGGCAAAACATCGAAATGAGATCAAAATGAACATGACTTATGACTTATTAATTAAGAGGTGGTAATTTGGATGGTGAATATCATAACTCTTGGGAGTGTAAACATGAAACCAAATGGACCCGCAAGGGTCCATTTGGTTTCATTTTTACGCTCTCAAAGAGTTACATCTGGTTAACAAACTTTCCATGATTTAGTCTGAAGGGCCTGCCTGAAACCCTCTCAGGGACCACTGGTGGTCCCCGGACCATCTGTTGAAAACCTCTGTAAAAAAAAAAACACCTGTAAAAATCCATAGATTGGCCGCACCGTTGTATAAGCCGCAGGGTCAAAAGCATGTGAAAAGCAAGTCGTCATTGTCCCCACCTCTTGTTTAGCCTAGTACTGAAGGTCTAGCACTTGAGGTCACGTCACATGATCGGAGAAATCATGTTGGTGTATTCTGCAGGCAAAACAGCTTTATGCTGTTATTACTTTTAATTTCCATGCAACAATGCAGCAATGACAGTTCAATGTTGAAAATGAGAAGCATCCCGACTTTAAACCTTTAAACCTGCGCAGTGACGTCACCGCCCCTGTTCCAGAAGTGGATTCTCCATTCCTTTTTCTCATAGACTTTTCGAAAATAATTTATATAAAGACAATTACGCCACGAACAACGCAAACACGGGTTGTGACAAAATGATGATGACACGCACAATCTTTTTGCACAATCAAATAATTTCTAAGATGAGAAATTAGATAATTAGATTAATTAGATATTGCATGATCATATTGTTTGTGTTGTCATGATTTGTCACGACCCGAGTTGGTTCTGTCCGCGGCGCAATCATGTTTTTATTAAGCATTTTCGAAAGGTCTATGAGAAAAATGAATGAGGATTCCATGACTGGAACAGGGGTGGTGACTGAACTGCGCAGGTCTATACTTAATAATATCTAGTTGATCAGTGTCATAAAATGTGAGGTATTGCGCCCACCCCTCCAGAATAGGGATGCTAGGAGTGGTCAAGCATGCATTACATACAGGTAGTTCAGGACGATGCCATCTTGTACAAATGCCAAGATGAAGTACCTGATATGAGTTAAATGCGTATAAGTATTGGCACTGTATGAGTCATGACCTAACATCAGCCTATCCAGCCAGGCTTAGATCTATGAGAAATGTTAAGGCAGTCTCTAGGGGCACCAGGAGAAGACGGTCCCATTATTGGGTATTATAATATGGCTTATCCGGTTGCATATGGCTTATTGGGGCTCATTCCGATGTGCACGCAGGCAGGAGGTGGAGTATAGCCTCTATAGGATCTGGAGAGGAGGGGTCTTTAATGCCACTGGGCCCGTGGCTAGTATGTGTGTAGGTGTGACCTTGAGAAGTGATGACCTCATCAACATCCCTGCCTGCAAAGCTAATCTGTTACATTCTGAAGGATGCTCCTACGACAGAGCCACCTACGAAGGTGACATTGGTTGGTGGAAACACACCAGTGCTCACACGAAGCACGTACAAACGCACACGCACACACAGGACTGCATTATGCAGAATACTTGCTCATATACATACTGAAAACACAATGTGCACGTGTGCATATGAATGCACGTTGCTCCGCCATGCCAGCGGTATGTGTCTCTACCGCGAAAGGCAAAAGCACGTAGTAGGATTGACATTCATATATGCATGGCCCCCTAATAACACTCTGTTGTTATCCGTGAGTCTGCATTAGACTGCGGTGACGTAACATAAAACCCCACATGTTCATCGCTTGATCACCCAGATGCCTGCAGCAGGTGTAACAGCCTGGTGGTGGTGAGTAGGTCACAGACTGCCCTCTGTCATCTGACCCTAAATATTACCATGCTCACACTGCAGGGGCATTTACCTGATGTGCGCCAAGCTTTACTTTGTATTTTTTTTTTTTTTTGCAGAGGTAAGGTATGCTGAGCATTCATACAGTTACACAAATTCACTCCGGGGACATGTACTCTCTCAGTCTTGGCTACCGAGCAGCACTGGAGTAGTTTGAGGATTGAATGTTTACTACTAGAAAATGTCGCGTCACTCACAGGAATGAACGTTGTGTCATATTTCTTTTTCATATTCCGCTACTGTGAGCATTGAATGCATCTGAGTTTTAAATCTCCATGTTCAACCTTATACCTGTCCAGTAAATTGATTTCAGGATTCTGATAAGAGAGAATATGACACCATTTATATCCCTCCTTATCTTTATGGAGTGACAGTAGCCTGATTGTTAGGAAAGTGGATTTGTGATGGGTGGAGGTTTGCCGGTTAAAATTCCAGCAGTGAATACCTTGACAGAGGAGTGAAAGAGACATGCTCTCCCCTCCCTCAACAACCACCACAATGCCCTTGAACATGGTATGCAACCCCGATCGGCCCCAGTGGAGCTGCTCAGTGACCAGCAGAAGGAGACTCTGTACTGTGAATGTTTAGCACTAGTACATACATTTGAAGAAGGAAATCGCATTATTAACAGATGAAGTCTTCCCCAGCAAGTAGAAAAGTTAAAGTATAGTTTGTGTGCAACTGATCTGAGCTTGCTTTCTTCCTGCACCAGTACAACAGTCTCCTAAACAACATGTCATCCCAGATTCCCAGTATAATTTTACTTGCATGCTGCACTTCTGCTGCACCCAGAGAGGAACTATTTGTGGTTTGGGAGGTAATGCAGAATATAATTTATATGCCAGGGCAGAGAGAGATATTCACCTAAGTTAGGAGAGGTACTAAGTTTGGATAGGCCTAGACCAAGTTTTATCATTTTGGATAGGGCTATTATGATGGCCATTGAATCATTTAGGACAGGTGATTGATTTGCAAATGGCATGATCGTGATTCCCAAATAGTGGTGTGGTCTTCTGAATAACATTGACCCCAATGTGATTGAGATTTTTGTTTTGTTTCATAAAGTTCTTAAAGCATTTAAATATTGTGCTTTACATTGGCTACAACAGATCATCATGAAAATGTATTTTTAAGGTTAATATTTGCTAATTCAAAATAGGTGTCCCCCTCGCAAAGTTTGACTTCGACATGATCCACCTCTCTTCTTCTCGCGCGCACACACACGTACGCACACGCCCACATACATACAGACAGGATGAGTGAGAGAAGAGAACCTCTGAACGATCATTATCAATCATGGTCTTCAACCGTCCGGGTTTAGCAACATCGTGCAATTACACGACGCTCTTCAAGGTTAAAGAACCCTATTCCTTAAACAAGAGCAAATTGTAAAATGTAAATATAAATTGATATAAACAAACCCAAAAGTGAACACAAAAAACCTTGAACTGCCTATGATTCATGTTTGCCAGAATGCATTTGTACTTTTAAGACGTTAAGATTATTTGTCAGTCAACGAAAAACAGCAAGAATAGGGAGCCTGGCTGTTGTGTGCGTGTTGTGCAGCGGACTGGTCTGTGTCTGTGTGTTCAGTTCAGTGCAACTCTCTTTCTCTCAAACTCGGAGGAAAGCATGAGTGGACGGTTTCAAGCTCCCCTCTCGCTGAATTGATTCTACTATGGGTCCTCTAGAAACATGCCGCTGAAACCCGGGTGCCGAACACTCGCATTCATTCTTCATCTTTTGTCTCTTCAACGGGGATGACTATTAAATATCCACATTGTTACGTTTATGGTGTAACAATTCAGTTTTTGGTACTCGTGAAGCAAAGTATTGGCAGGAAATATCAGCATGTAAGAGGTTTCATGTTGCACACTCCCCCTGTACCCAAAGGTGGTATATTCCACAATTTATTCCAGGGAAAGACTGACAGTTTTTTGGGTCATGAAGCAGCTGTTCAAGTCAGTGGTTCGCCCTCCCTCCGCAAGAATAAGGAATTAGTACATTTCAAATTAGATAACGAGAACGTTGGTGCAAGAAGAGAAAAAGTATGACAGCATGTCCATAGCACAAAATAAACCATTTAGACATGAGTAGAAATCACATTTTATAGCAGAGAAAAAATATTTTTGTTGGTTATTTTTAGTGTTTTTTTTTTTTTTTTTTTTACCCCCAACATGTTTTGCGAATGCCAGATTAATATTTGGAAATATATTCAGTATATTGTCTTTTTGCAATTGATATAAGAATATAGTGCACTGCGTGCATTTAAAAGTAGGCCTAAATAAGTAGGCTAGAACAAATTCCTGTAGAAATTCTCATGATATTCCGGGTTGAAAACTCTCTCTCTCTCTCTCTCTCTCTCTCTCTCTCTCCAGCCCCCCCCCCCCCCCCCCTCCCTGTCTCCTTGGTGCTCACTAGCTCTGTCTGTCTCTGTCTCTTGCACACGCACATGTGTGCACGCATGCACCCACGTACACACACACACGCACACAAACACGCACACGCGGTCTGGTAGAAGACCTACATAGCAGCTAGGTTAGGTAGAACAATAGCAGAATGACTGTTGACCCCTCTTTAATAAATCCAGTTAACATTAGGCTGTCCAAGTCAATCCCAAAGCTTCCTATTGGCTTACATTACAGCATTCATTCTAACAGCACAGACAATGTAAAGCCTTGCTTGCCCTGGACTTGGCTTGTTAGTTGAATTATTATGTATTTCATGATCAATACATACAATATTGTCACAGTGCCTACTGACTGTGTGTTTGTGTGTGTGAGTGAGTGAGTGAGTGAGTGAGTGAGTGAGTGAGTGAGTGAGTGAGTGAGTGAGTGAGTGAGTGAGTGAGCGTTGGTGCACTGTATAGTCCCCATTTGTGCATGTATTAGCTTATGGGTGCCCAGGCATTCATTTATCTACAATGCTGAGACGGCACAACAAAGAATTTGACCAACCTTGTAATGTGATGTGACAATAAAGATTGATTCTGATCGCGTGGTGTGTGTGTGTGCGTGCGCGCGCGTCCGCGTGTGTGTGTGTGCATGCCAGTATGAGGGATGCATGTTTGCTACTGTATTGCGATCTCAGACACGTATGTACACGAGCATTTACAAAGATGTGTGTGTGTGTGCGTGTGTGTGTACACACATAACGTGGGTCAAGCCCCTTAGAAACAGCAGCAGGGACCTCTGCTTTTAAGTGGATTAAAAGTCCAGTGCAATCCCCAGGGCAGGCTGCCATTGGACAGACTGGGTGTAGTTTAGATGAGGACTTAAAACTGATTATCTGTGCTACTGCCTTTGTTTTTCGCTGCTACTGTCGTCTATATATCAGTGGTTTTCAACCTTTTTGGCTCCAGGGACCACCATTTATTCAGCATTTGAGCCACGGACCATCTGATGACATTTTCACACCAAAGACCTAAAACTAAAAGAATTCTTTTTGGTTTTGTCCACAATTCCAAGCTGCATTTTGCCAACAAAACAGTGTAGACTTCTTAATTAAGCGGTGCTTATTCAGATGAATATTTTAACTCTTGAGAGTGTGAAAATGAAACCAAATGGACCCGCAAGGGTCCATTTGGTTTCATTTTTACATTCTCAAGAGTTACATCTGGTTAACCAACTTTCCATCATTTAGCCTGGGGACCACCTGGAACCTTCTCAAGGACCACTGGTGGTCCCCGGACCACCTGTTGAAAACCCCTGGTCTATATGTAGCAAACATAACTGTACACGCCTTCTCTGCTGTCTATATTACTGCTTGTACAAATATTGTCATGTTAATGAAATCTTATTTTACACTTACTTTTGTAAGTTGTTGCTTCTTGTTGTTGTTGCAGTGTTGTGCTGTATTTTGGTTGTTTGTTTGTTTCAATTCAATTCAATTTTCAATTCAAAGGAGCTTTATTGGCATGAGAAAACAGACGTTTACATTGCCAAAGCAAGAGTCACAAAACAATACAATATAAACAGTTGAAAATGGGGACAAATATATACAGTTCATATGTACAGATTTTTGTAGACATAGTTATGCTACATTGCATTGTTTTATAACAGGTTATAACATATTATAACAGCGTATATAACTTTCTTTTCTTGTTTTTTTAATACATGGCCTCTATGAAGGTTTGAAGCAATGAAAGAAGTTAAAGGATCCATCTTTATGTTCCGCATAAGCGCATAACCGTAGAACGGATTTTGGAGTTGTTTTTTACAAAACAACAGTCACTCCCTTTCAAAGTGCTGTGACAATCAGTGTTTTCTAGCATCATGCATTCATGAAGCTGTTGATTCAAATCTGTCTGATGACTTTTACCCCCCAAATATTATCCTGTTGACAGTTCCAGTCAAGCAATCCATTTGACTGTAAATACCCAAATTCCATAGTCAAAAATGATTTCTCATCCTATCGAACCCCTAGTCTAGACAATGTTTTGTGATGGCTTACAACTCTTTGAGAATATTGTACAGTTCCATTTTAATTCAATCTTCATTTCAGACTCCATCCATAGGAATCCATATCACGATAAAAACACAGCATCATAAATAGAAAAAATAGGAAAAGAAATATGCGATGAAAAGAGTTCACCATGTTCAGTTTCGAACATACAGACAAGTGCAGCAAGCGTTCACATTGTAGAGGAGAACTGCGACAGAGCTACGGTACATATAGGGTTAGTTATGACATCAGATCTGCGTAGCACTGAACAGTGGGTCACCACTTGTACTTGTTTGTACTTTTTGACAGCTCCAGTCGTAAACAATGAGGTTCCTTGATCAAAATCCATGTAGAGTAACACATGGGTTACCCCCCTACCTGCACAACACTTTGGGCCTGGTTTGGATATAATCATTGTTTACCCAGGCACACCAAAAGCAAATGTTGGTTTTAACTAGGTTGTTGCATCAGTGAGAAAGTGGTAAACGAGTCGAATTAACACTCAGGATTTTACTGCTTATAAAACCTGACCCAACACCTTGCAGCAAAGCAGTAAAGGTACAGATACATAGTAATAGCCTACCATACGTACAGCAAGGGTAGTGATCCAAACAACTGGGAGTCAAGGGAAATCTCTGCCAGGCCAGGTAGTAGGAATCAATCTTAGCCAAACAGGATGAAATACGAAAAATCGAAAATACAAAGGTCTGTCTTGATGACATTATGATAGAGGCAATATGTACCTGTTTGTGGACAAAATGTTTTGTTAAAATCATCCTCCAGGTAGCGCTATAACGGCCCAATATGAAGTTTCACAGCAATCGGAAGTAGTGTTACTGACTTGAGGCATTTTGTTAAAAGCAAGCCACCCCTGAATCTGTAAATGTGCATTCCCAAATATGAGTCTTATGTCAGAACAGACCCAACGGACCAGCTCCATATGTGGAGTCTGGGCAGGGCCCATGTCCAGAGCCCAGGAGGAGGGGTTTTATGCCGGTTCTGTGCAACCAGGGATCTGACGAAACTGATCCAGCATCTCATGGTGCGCTCTGCTTGCACACATTTTTAGGCCATACCGTACATGGCCTACTTGTGTGCAAGGTAAAGTTGGCGGCTCAAGAGTGCACTTCCAGTTGATATTTCTATGTGCTATAGAATGTTTGTAGAATATTTCTATGTTCTATAGAATGTTTCTTGCATTGTGTTCACCTGGTCAGACCCTCTGTCTTACGTTCCCCAGTACTAGCAAAAGCTAAATGTCTAGACTACGTCCCTCCAGAAGCAATAGAAAAGTTGATTCCTACATGACTTTAGAGTTACCGATGCATCTCTTCACAGCAAAAATAATGGGAAATTCAGTCGCGAAAGGAAGCAGTATAGATTAGGGAAACAAAAAGGTCAGGTCAGTTTGATCCCAGCCAGGTAGCCCCGCCTGGGTGTGGCGTGTGGTAAGAAGACGTATAGTAACATGAGGTTGTTCGTTGGTATTGCGCTCCACCTCAGCAACCCATCTCCATGAGGTCTAGGCAGTGAGAAACAGGGATAGGCTCCCGCACTATGGCTGAAGCCTTTGTCAAATGGGTGTCACACGAAAAAACAGCTCTGGGCTTATTTTCTCCACTAGGTTGAAGGCTTTTTTTTGTGTAGAAGGCCTAGTCAAACTGGAGGTGCTAATGCTTAGAGATTTTTTGTGGTTAGGTAGGGTTGCCACATGTGTCTGACAAAAATCCTGGACATTTTGACCATCCAATCGGCGGCCTATTATCGGCGGCGATTATCGGCCTTTTGGTCGGAAGCAACGCACCTCTTTAAACATCTAACCCAGAAATATATCACACTTTTACACTGAAATGTTACTGCTCTCATTATTTTATTACTCTTTTACATATCAGATTAATAATTAGGCTACTTAACCATTAATTTTTAACTCTTTCTGGAGCAGTCCAGTTTTCATTTTTCTCATTTCAGTTATCTTTAGATAGACAGATTTAGATTCAGGAGTTTTCCACTCATTTTGGCGGTAGGGGGGTCTGGAAAAGAGGTAAATATAGCGACAAATGTGCCAAGTTGGCAACACTGGTACGCACAGGCACGCTACAATTTAATAGGACTATCATACTGATCTGAGACTGTGAGTGACGCAAGTCAGGTTAGTTGCGGTCTCTAGTCTCTAGAGAAAAAAAAATACTTTTGACCATGTATAAAAATCCGGGACATTCAAGTGTCCAGGATTTATTTTATTTTTTCCTGGACAGACCATGAAAATCCGGGACAATCAGGAAAATCCGGGACCTGTGGCAACACTAAGAGATTTTTTGTGGTTAGGAAATATTGAATTGGTTGATGAAACATTTGAAAGTGCAACGATTGTAAATTGAACTTCCCACCTTAGTGAACTGTTGGCTTGAAGTGGAAACAGGCCCCACCGAGCTCCACTGTCTGTGTCTACTAACATGCGCGTGCGCGCGTGTGTGTGTGTGTGTGTGTGTGTGTGTGCGCCCGTGTGTTCCTACTCCCGCCAGCCTCTAATGGGGATCATGTGTGGAGTCAGCAGCATAGACACACAAAAAATACTTACACTCCCCCCAACCCCCATACACATTTTGTATTAACACAAACACACACGTGTGTATGTGCACGCACCATTCACTCACTCACTCACTCACTCACTCACTCACTCACTCACTCACTCACTCACTCACTCACTCACTCACTCATTCGGTCTTAACCCAGTCAGCGAGTTAAGAACAACTCCTTGGGGAGGTAAACTACCGGCGTGTGTGTGTGTGTGTGTGTGTGTGTGTGTGTGTGTGTGTGTGTGTGTGTGTGTGTGTGTGTGTGTGTGTGTGTGTGTGTGTGTGTTTGTGTGTGTGTGTGTGTGTGTGCGCGTGTGTGCGTGTGTGCTCATGCTGCGTGTGTGCGTGTGTGTGCTTGCACACACTGTTTCAGGGATGGGGGTAGAGGAGGAGGGAGGGAGGGAGAGGAGGGAGGGATGGGGCGACGGAGGGAGGGAGGGAGGGTGGATAAAGGGTGTAGAGAAAGGAGAAAGATATGGGCAGTGAGCACAGGGAAAGGATGGAAAGAGGAGGGGTGGTGGGAGCCATGGAACAGAGAGAGAGAGACCCTGAGAAGGAGAGAGTGAGAGAGAAAGAGAGAAAGAGGCTGAGGGGCCCATGGAAAGGGGAGGATGAGGAGGTCCTGTAGTTTGGGCCAAGAGGCGAGACAGTCAACAACACATGTATCAGGAGCCAGGGACACACCATTGCATCCTGGGACATGAGTAGAGGTAGAGCAGCACAATACCACGTACTGTATACCACGTACACCTCCGTCAGACTATAAACACCATTGTTTTTTGGAATATGTAGCCGCGGGTCGGCTTTGAATGAGACGTCTGTTCGTTGGCTTGTGTGCGTGCGAGCGTGCTGAAGTGAGAATACAACAGCGGCAGCTAAGGGAAAAAACAAAAACAAAATAAGATAAACAATTAGAATCATGTTCTAACAAATGTAATAGCAGTTCCCATATTTGAACAACAGTGGAATTTTAATTACATTTTCATGTTTCTGTGTAAGATCCCTCGGACAAACCAATGATTCCAGGCCCAAGACCAGACAATCACTTAATCCCAGACCCAAAACCCAAAACCTTGTTCTGAGAAAAATAAAAAGTGCTCCACACTACACCAGACTACATCTGCTGTTACTTAAAACCTGGTCTGTTTTTTTTTTGTCTTGTTAGGCATTCTTTATGATCCAAAATGTCTAGTTTTCAGGAACCATTTTCAGTCTGGAAAGCTCTCACTGTCTGAGAAGAAAACATTTTTAAGATTTCTCATCTATGTTTTCTGTTGTTGCCCAGTTGAGCTTCAATAAAACAATACCAACCATTCAATCAATACATATAGAAATGGCTATTTGCCTGAGTCAGACGACGCTGAGCAGCAACTAAATGCTATGCACACCCAGTTTTCCATGGTGACTCGAGACGGGAGTGAGAAAACAAGAATTTTCATCTCAGAAGGTGACAGAAAAACAGCATCTGAACGTACTCTACTGGTTGAAAGAGACGAACATCTGTAGACTGTCTGCGTAGCCAATTATACCACCACTCGTGTTTGTGACTGATAAAAAAATAGGAAATCTTGTAACTGTTCAAACGTTTTGGAGAGCACATACAATCTGGTTCCAATTTGATATCCAAGTCAACATATGTTTCCGTATTGAGCTTTTTGGTCAAATGTAAATAAAAGACATAGCGTTTATTGTTGAGCATTATGCACACTAGAAGCACTGAAAACCTTTACTAACTAACCATTCCAAATTGATTAATTTTGCTTTCATGGTGAACACTGCGCTGTTCTGCCTCCATATGTCATAGTTGAAATTCATAATTTATTTGGAAAAAATGTTGTCCTTGTCTACTTACTGTAGTTTGTACATAATCCAGTCATGTTAGTTGACTAATGTATAGGGCTGGTTTGCAGAACTTTAACATTTAGCATTCCTCGACCATAAAACTAGCAAATGAGCGTTATATGTAAGCACAGTTATGAGTGTAATTTGCTCACTCCAATGGTAACTTTACATATTGGAGACATCCAATATATAGTGCTACATACAAAAATCATTAATTATATAATTGAATATATATTATTATTATTATTAAATTATAAATATTATATATATTGATGATATAATTATTAAACTAAAGTTGTCAGTCGATTAAAATATTTAATCGTGATTGATCGCATGATTGTCCATAGTTCACATATTTTTATCCGTTCTAAATATACCTTACATTAGTGGTTTTCAAGAGTTTTCCTATAAAGGTTAATTATTTATTCTGTATTTGAGCCACAGACCCCTCATTTGATGACATTTATTTATATAAAGATATAACTGCTTGCAGCTATATTTATTCTTGGATTTAAACTCAAGAAAGCCGATTGGGCTTGTTTCCATTGGGTTATTTCATACTCAATTCATTTGAACAATGAATGTCGAAACAAATGTTCTATTCTGTTTGTTCACTTTTTGTCTCCACCAGACTTTAGGCAAGGGGAGAGTACCGTCCGTATACGTACATACGTCCATCTGTACTGTATGTCTGTCCGCGTGTGTCAGCACACACACAGTGCCTGGATGCAAATCTTTTTGCAAAATAAATAAATAATAATAAATCTTTGCAGTGAAGTACAACTACCGATTTTGTGCAAACATACATTACGCACATTTTCACAAGTCTTTCTATAGCCACTATGGCAGGCGTGTCAAACTCAGATACAGAGTGGGCCAAAATTTAAAAGTGAACAAAGCCGCGGGCCAATTTTGAACGAACTAACCTTTTAAAGGCAAATTCCACCCATTTTCAAAAATTTCCTGAGAGGGTACAAATGTCAACCAAATGGACCCGTCTGAAAGAAAAATCATTAACATGGTGAAATACAGTGTTGGGGAAGTTACTTTTAAAAAGTAAGGGAATTATAGTTATAGTTACTTCCCTGAAAAAGTAACTAGTTACTTTATTCCTTACTAAATTATGAAAGTAAGGGCGTTACTTTACTTTACTTTACTTTTTTTTTAAACATACAAAAAAGGGGTGTTTTTCTGTAGTATTCGTGCTTACAAGTTTAAAGTGAAATTCTTCCCATTTTCAACATTTTACTGACATTAATATGCCTTAGAGATGTTGCGTGGACAAGATAAAGATCTCCCCATTCTGTGTTTACTAGAAATGGAGGTTGTGTTTCGCCATGTTAATGATTTTTCTTTTAGGACCTTTTTTTTTAAAGGGGTTGGAATTCCCCTTTAATGGCAGCATGGTACAAGATTGCAGCAAGATTTTCTTTGCTGAGGACAATGCTTGCTGTCTACACTTCACCTCAATGTTTTTTTTTTTTCGTCCACGTCCTATACCACAGTCGTTTTCAACCTTTTTCATACCAGGGCCCACTGTTTATTCTGCATTTGAGCCACGGACCACCATTTGAGGACATTTTGGCCTCACAGACCCCAAAACTAAAGATTTATTTTCTTTTGTCCACAATATCAGGCTGGATTTCAAAAACAAAACAGTCAAACATACAGATCTAAAGAACCATTAAACTTCTACATTCTCTACTTGTGTAGACTTGGGCTAATTCAGATGATGATTATTTTAACTCTTGTAAACATGAAACCAAATGGACCCGCAAGGGTCCGTTTGGTTTCATGTTTACACTCTCAAAGAATTGCATCTGGTTAACCAACTTTCCATCAATTAGTGTGAGGACCACCTGGAATCCTCCCCGGACCACCTGTTGAAAACCCCTGCTTTACCAGCAATAATGTAAAATAGTGTTTATATTTCCACGCTGCAAAGGCTCCAGTCACACTGTCGTCCTCGTATCATTGCGTCTGAGAGCGTATTTTACCGCAGCTCAAATGCTAGTGTGTGCGCAGCAACAACAACACAGCTGGTTGTGTCTGTGTGCTAGAGGCCAGAGCCTTTAGTTACGCGAAAACTCTGTTCACTTCATGGGGCCACTTCAATGGCGGCTCATCTATATACACTTCTATTGAATTGGGACAACCGAGGTTACCGGATGCATTTAAGTCTATGCGATCATAAGCATTTTTTCTGTCCCCTCAATGTCGCAGCTGTTCTACTAGATGGCTCTGCTCTGCTCGACGAATAAGACTGGCTCTGATTGGCTTATACTTATCACGTTACACACATAGATATATTAAAACTAGATCAGGCATCCGGAGGAAACAATGCAAGTGGACGAGAGGGGAACTTTCCTTCGGTGCCTTCTCTATTCAATATACTCTATGTTAGACTGTGAAGAAGCGAGCTGAAGAAGACAGACAGCACACATGCAGTGCAGCGAGTCCTGCCGCCGCCGTGAAGTAATGATAGTAACGATGGTACACTAATCATAATGCCGTTATGAATTTGAGAAATGTAAGGAGTTACGTTAGAAGTTACTGAAAAAAGTAATCCCTTACTGTAAGGGCGTTACTTGTAAGGGCGTTATTCACAACACTGGTGAAATACATCTTGGTGATGTCATCAGATGTATTTCACCATGTTAATGATTTTTTCAGACCTCCATTTTTAGGAAATACAGAATTGGGGGAACTTTTCTTTTATCATGTCCACACAACATCTCAAAAGTATATTAATGACATATTAAAATGTTGAAAATGGGTGGTCTTCCCCTTTAAATTGATAATGTCTCAAGGGCCAAATGAAACGCGGGGCCAGAGTTTGACACCCATGCACTAGGCAAAATAGGTCTTTCTGATGTTTTCATTCTCCATCCTGATTGGCCAAGATAGGCTGCCATGGCGCCATGGTTTGCTCGACTGTTTTGAACAAAATGAACACATTTTGTGATTTTTGAGATATTTTACATGCACATTCCGACCAAATCAGCCCCATGATGGCGCTATAATGGCCTATTGATGTTTTAACCAGTAATTGCACGGATCTGTGTAAACCCTTGGCCTCATGTGCCAAGGTTCAATCCATGGGTTCAAGACGGGGCTGTTTGATTTCTGATATTTTAGCAATACTCTGACTGTCTGACCAATCAGTCAGTTTACATGTCACATTTTGGTATCACCAGCTCACTTGGAACCTCAACAGATGTTATACAATTTAAATGCCAGGCAATGGAAAGAAAAAGAAAAGTCAAGACGATGAGTTAAACCAGTAAAATGCAGTGGAAAGGCAATGTTTAAATTAAATAGGCCTATGTTTTCTGTTGTTATTCATTATTTTGGGACGGTAAGGATCCATAGACTCTACACAGCTCTTGACAACAGGGGTTTTTAACAAGTGGTCCGGGGACCACCAGTGGTCCCTGAGAGGGTTCCAGGTGGTCCTCAGGCTAAATGATGGAAAGTTGGTTAACCAGATGTAACTCTTGAGAAGGTAAAAATGAAACCAAATGGACCCTTGCGGGTCCATTTGGTTTCATTTTCACACTCTCAAGAGTTAAAATATTCATCATCTGAATTAGCACTATTTAATTAAGGAATCTACACTGTTTTGTTTGCAAAATTCATCCTGGAATTTGGAACAAAAACTAAAGAATTGTTTAGTTTTCGGTCTTTGGGGCTAAAATGTCATCAAATGGTGGTCCGTGGCTCAAATGCTAAATAAATGCCCAGATAGCAACATGCATTGATTCAACCAAAATTCAACGTTGAATCAATGCATTTAGCATTGATTCAACCAAAATTCAACGTTGAATCAATTAATTTTGCTATCTGGGTGGTGGTCCCAGGTGTCAAAAACGTTGAAAACCCTTGGTTTACAAGATAGAGTCACATTTGTG
This sequence comes from Benthosema pterotum, assembly GCA_039105355.1. NCBI lineage: Eukaryota > Metazoa > Chordata > Actinopteri > Myctophiformes > Myctophidae > Benthosema > Benthosema pterotum. Next base: position 10,677,755 of record CM076980.1, on the reverse strand, counting down.
TGTGTGCATGTGTGCGTGTGTGCGTGCGTCATGTCACTGCCAACCCCACAAGCTTGTTGACTGGAGGTCTCCAGCCCTGCCCTGTCAGAAATAGGACGGGTTGGGTCAGAGAATGTTACATAATCTCATGCTGACCTCTTTACACATTGCAAAGCCCCCAGCCCCCCCCCCCCCCCCCCACCCCCCCACTCCCATAAAAAAGAAAAGAAAGAAAAAAACAACAACAACAAATGACCTTGTATCTCTATATTTATGGATTAATAATTACATGTCCCAAAATAGAGATGCCAGTTTCATAAGTGGTTAAGTCTATCTGTGGGTTTTAGAAATACTTAACCAAAGAAAGGTATTAACGAATGCCTGTGTCTAAATAACTCCATTGGAGCCATTGGAACCCAGGTTCTTTTTTTGCTCCCATTTCCTAAAATGTAAACGCTTTGGACATCAACGTTCCCCAGCCAACAGCAGTGATATGTTCATGTCACAGCAAGCATACAGTAAAGGTACAGATATGCCCACACAACCCTCCGACTGTTTCGTTCTACTGCTCCATATCCCCAATGTATTCCACTATTCTGTATTCCCTCAATCCTCAGTCTCCCAGAATGCTCCCCTCATTAATATTTTCTGCATTCTGTTTTGCCTGATTATCTGTGCAACTACATTATCCTTGCTCTTGAGCTCTGAGCTGAGGCTGAAATAAGCCAGTGAAAATAAACAAATGTTCCACACTACAATGTGTATTTGTATAGTGTAGGTGTCTGTGTGGTGTGCTGTGTATATGTGCTTGTCTTTCATGTACACGTTCTTGTGCACGACACGTTTGCCTGCGTTTTGTGTTTGTGTGCGCATGCGGGCATCTGCCTGCCAGTGTGCCTACGTGTGCGTGCGTGCATGTGTGCGTGTGTGTGTGTGCGTGTGTGTGTGATTGTGCACTTGTGTCTCTGTGTTTTTGTCTCTGCCTAACTCTTGACTGCCATCTGAATCTGTGGCACGTACAACGGAGCTGTGTGACACAACAGACACGCAGAAGGGAGGCGTGGGGGTGGTGGCGGTTTAGGAGGAATGGGGGAGAGGGAGGGAAGCGCAGTGAGGGGGAGGTGAGAGGGAGGGAAGGAGGAGAGGAGAGAGGTGAAACGAGAGAGGGGGAGCAGTACAGCACAAAGAGAAAGACCACAAAAAAATAAGAGTGGCAGAAAGACAGACAGACAGACACAGAGAGAGAGAGAGAGAGACAGCAGAAAGACAGCATGGTAGAGGGGGGAGAGAGAGAAGAGACAGAGCATGGTACAGAGAGAGAGAGAGAGGGGGGACAGAGGGACAGAGAAACAGAGCGTGGTAGAGAGAGAACGAGAGAGAGAGAGAAAGATAGAAAGACAGACTGGCAAATAGAGAACACCGTAAAAATCCTGAGTGTTCATTTGTCCATGTGGTTGCATTTATTATACACTCTCAGACTTAAATTAACACTGAGGATTTCACTGTGCACTGTGAGGGAAAGACAGAGATAAGGGCAGAGAGACAGAGTGCAATAAATGCAGGGGGAGAGAGATACAGGCAGAGGAGAGAGAGAGAGAGAGAGAAAGAGAGAGAGAGAGCAGTAGAGAGATGGGCAGAGAGAGAGAGAGAGAGAGAGAGCATGTAGACACACTGGTGTTCCAAACAGCAGCAGCAGCAGCAGTAAAAATAGGGGGCGAAGCAAAACAACGATGGCTTGAAAGATTAAATTCCTGTTGGAATAGGAAGTGCAGTCAGAGGGAAGGGCAGAGATTGACTGAAGAGATGGGAGTGGTTGGTCTGATGGACGCTGCTGAAGGTGCTGCATCGTTAAATAAGCCTCGGTGCTAATTTTTACCGCTCAAGTCCTTCATACCTCGCCGCCATATGTCGAATAACCCAAAATAAACAATCCACAACCTCACGACGCACTGCATCCAAAAATAATTGCAGAACAATGACATAAGATTCACAGGGGCCCCGAGGGCCCCGACGCGCTATACCAGGAATGGGCAGATGGGTGGGCAACTGGGCACACAAACACAGTACTTGGATTGTAAGGCATTTGTGGGTCAAGAAAGTATCTGCAGTACAGTACTTACTTACTTACTTAGGCCTTTGTATTCCTTACAGAACATAGGCCATTGATGAGTCGTTTCCACCCTCAAACAAAACAGTACTCAGTATCAGTAAAAGTATCAATACTGCCGGAATTCAAAATATACTTTAGTCAAAGTACAGTAGTATATGCTCTTAATGCTTGTTGTTATTGTTTTGTTGTTTTCAAACAAGGTTCATGTTTTAGGATGTTATTAGAGAAAGTAAAAGATGATTAGATGTTATTTTTTGCTGCTTTCTTTTGTTTTAGGGGTTTTAACTGTTTTTTATATTTTTTTATTATCCACTATAGTCGTACTAGACTTCAAGAAATTACGGCCTAGATTTTCCTCACCGCTAAACCCCTTATCCCTTAACTTCTTTGCCTTTTTAAACTATTTAAAAAAACATGTTTCAATAGTTCAAATGGCCAGTCTATATGCTCACGACGTGCCAATAGATTGGCACATTGAACTATTCCCAAAAGTTTTTAAAAATAGTAAAAAAGCCATAGGGGGTTTGGGATAAGGGGTTTATCATGTAACGAAAATAGAGCCCTACATCTGCATTTGTTCTACATCTCCTTTCCAGGTGATGTACTGTAGTATGTGATCAGAGAGCTCCAGACATTATTACCGTACACCACATTATCCATGTTGCTCTCATACATGGTGGAATGCAGTATTTGTCAGCGTTTTTTGCATCTCCTTGCTCCAACGTGCCGAATCCATCGTTTTAAATAACCGTACACTATGATGAAGCGCAGCTGCTAAATGCACCGTAATAGGAGCCAACAATTGGTTTAATTAATTTAGCACCCAAAACACATGCACCCTCGACTAATTCAGAGTGTATATATACAACCATTTGCGCAATGCCCGGATGAGCAGCACTGTATACCAGGGGTGCCCACACTTTTTTTTACTTGAGAGCTACTTTCAAAATGATCGTCTCAACAAGATCTACACATCAGAAATGCGATTATTCTGTTACTGAAAATCCATTTCAAGGCCCCCTAGAAAGTTTGAGCTTTGAAATGGTGATGGTGTTACTTACTGTTATAGTGTTTAAGAACAATGCACTTATAATCAAAAATAGAGGGGGAGAATTGGAAGGTTTTCTTGTATATGCTGCTACTAACTTTTGAAAACAGAATTTGGGGTTTGAGTTGACAGTTTGTAATGTTGAGTTTAGTCTCTTGCACCCAAAACTAAGAACTTTCACGCTTTTGTCCAACAATTATTCTCCATTTTCTACTGTAATTGCGTGGAAACGCTTTTTGTTTTAACGCTCTCAAGAGTTACAGATCTATGGGAGAGGACTGTCGTGATCTACCTGCATGGTCTGTGTGATCTACTGGTAGATCACGATCTACCTTTTGGGCACCCCTGGTCTATACAAAGATTGGAAGGGAAAGGTGCCCTGCCGTTGCACCCTGCGCCATAGCTTGTCAGAATAGGCCCCTCTGTGTTATATTATTAGCACTGAGTGATTTTACTGTGTTGACGGTTTTTACTTAGGTCTCTGTCCATGCGCCTGCATCACTTTATTTACCTCAGCGAAGGGTTCATTCAGCTGCAGTTGACTCACATAATACTCGCATTATTTTTTAATATTTGAAGTCCTCAACATGACGTTTTAAAGAGAGGGTGCCATGATTTTTGTATTTTTCCAATTTTGTACATGTTTAAGAGATGACAGTATGTAAATAGACCCCTTAGTGTGTTTTTTATGTGCAATGATGTCTTCCCTTTGTATTTAGGGTTTCTTCCTGGGGGCTGAACTTTCCAGTCAAATGTGCAAATGAAAAAAACTTCAATATAGTGACATCATGTGCTCAGCCCCTCCCCTAACTCCTCCCCCTTTATCATGCAACTAAAGCTGTGGGTGTGGCTTCAGTTCAGGTGGATCTCCACCCATCACCACCCACCAGGCAAACCAGGCATACGTAATGAACTGGCTGGGTGGAATCATAAAAATGACAGTTTAACAAACACTGTACACTTTTTGGGGAAAAAATCTTTTCATATAACATTAATACCTGATGATCATGTTTTAGGGTAGAAAAAAATCATGGCACTCTATCTTTAAAAAGACCTGGGCAACAATAAAACAAACAATAATAATGCCAAATCAGTAATGGTAAGAAATTAAAAGGTAGAACAGCTCTTGTAAGCATGGGGGCAGAGTTGGCAGAGGAGGAAGGAGGTGATTTCTAAGTACTGGAAAGGCTTCCATCATGTGTCTCTATAAGCGCTAATAGAGGAAACCCAACAAACCCACTGATTGACTTTGCAAAGGATCCCATTCAATTAGTAATGAACATGTGAATGAGATGGGGTGATGAAAAATACAGGTTTGGCATGATTGAACGAAAACCTGTTTGGGGGCAGCCTGTGTGTGTGTGTGGGTGTGTGTCCGTGAGTGTGCATGTGTACGCACGCGTGGATGACGTGTTTTCTTAAATAGGATAGGGGGCCTACTCATGTGATTCGTTAGGGTAATTACAGCTTGGCAATGTAAATAAGCCCGTCAGAGAGGAGAGGGACGCACCCACTTGTCTTTCAGAGCCAATTAACCTAACCCCTGAAATTCACATACGTATCTCCACAGTACCTACCAATCTACAGCTTATTCTACATCTCACACATTGGCACATGCAAACACTGCATGTACGCATGTGTACCTTCATATACAGGCAACTTAGTGTTCAATTAGCTGTGAGAGTGTATGTGTATAGCGCATATGGTGCGCTGGCGTCTAACGTTACACGTCCATGTTGATGTTGTTTCTCTGTGAATATGTGTATCCAAGTGGGACGCGCGCATGCACGCACGCACACACACACACACACACACACACACACACACACACACACACACACACACACACACACACACACACACACACACACCTTTTGGAGAGACCACGAGATCCACCATCAACCTGGCCCAACAAGATCATGACCAGTTTCTAACTGGTTGCAACTACTTCACTGGACGTGCCTATAGGTACTTGTGGTCGCAAATCGCGACTGGTGAGCAAGCAACTGGCCGCAACTTGGTTGCAATTGGTCGACCTGATTGTGACTACTTGCTCATGGTCGCGACTATTTTATAGGTCAGTGAGACCCTAAGCTTAAACATAACCACAAGCATGCAGCAGTGCCAAAGTACTAACCCTAACTCTAACGCTAAGCCGAAGCATGCAAGCATGCAATCCCGTAGCACTGCATGTTTTCCAACCTGGTTGCCCCATTGAGCCCAGGAGATGGAGGTCATTTATACCAAGGATAGAGGTATAGAGCAGGGGTGCCCACACTTTTTTGACCTGAGAGCTACTTTGAAAGTGACGGTCTTAACAAGATCTACACATCAAAAATGTGATTGTTCTGAAAATCCATTTCAAGGCCCCTATAGAAAGTTTGAGCTTTGAAATAGTGCTGATGGTGTTATTTACTGTTATAGTGTTTAAGAATAATGCACGTATAATGACTCTTGAGAGCTGTAAAATGAAACCAAATGGTCCCGTAAGGGTCCATTTGGTTTCATTTTAACACTCTCAAGAGTTACAGATCTACAGTATAAGGGTCCAAGTGCTGGGGGGATTGTCATGTGATCTACCTGCATGGTCTGTGTGATCTACTGGTAGATCACCATCTACCTTTTGGGCAGCCCTGGTATAGAGGTATGGGAAGTACATCACCCTGGTTCTAGGAAAGCCCCGCTGTGAGCTAGGAGTCTAAGAGCCACCAAGGCAGTGGCTCAGGGGTAGAGTCACCGGATGGTAACCACAAGGTTGCTAGTTCGATCCCAGGCTCCCGCAGAGTTAGTGTCGAAGTGTCCTTGAGCAAGACACTGAACCCCTAATTGCTCCTGATATGCTAGTAGGTACCTTGCATGGTTTCCACTGCCATCAGTGTATGAATGTGTGTGTGAATAGGTGAATGTGATGCACAAGCTATGTAAAGCGCCTTGGATAAAGGCGCTATATAAATGCACCATTTACCATTTAAGGTGGGTTGCCAACGCAGAAGAGGCAGTGGCTCTATCACAGCCACAATAAAACACAGGCATGAACGGCACTTCTGCTTACTCCGTATTAGAGTTCTCAACGGGCCTGAAAATTGAGGCCCGGCCCTAACTGATCAGGCCCAAAGCCCGGTCCGGCCCGACCAATTAGCATAGTTTTTAGGCCCGACCCGGCCCTATAATGTCGGGTCGGGCCTGGTCGGGTTTGGGTAGAATTTGAGCAATCTACACAGAGTAAAAGTGAAAATACCAATCAGCACCATCTTCATAAGAGGCAAATACACAGACAGACAGAACAGAACTATTATTTTTATCATAATAAAATAATTCAATATATATTGCTTTTTTCATGGAGCCCTAGGCCCGACCCGGCCCTACTGATCTGCATACATTTTAGGCCCGAGCCCGACCCTAAAATGTCGGGTCGGGTCTGGCTTGGTCGGGTTCGGGCAGAGTTTGAGAACTCTAGTCCGTATTGTCTAAAGTTGTGCCGTTCTCTCCATGCGCACAAATTTGTGGGCGTAAAATTCTCTTCACTGCAATAACAGATAGTCAATTTAGAATTAATTTACTGCAACTTGGAGTGTATATGTACAGGTTTTTTTTTAATGTATAGATGTACATGTATGCACATGGGCTTATCCAAACACACATGGAACACTTGAACGCACAAACACTTGCTTATGCATAACACACTCCATATGGTATTATCATGCTTACACTTAATGCATTATTGCATCACACATAAAGCATAGCATACAATACATACATACCCAAATACAGACAGACCATCTAATCCAGGGGTTTTCAACCTTTTTGATACCAGGGCCCACTATTTATTCTGCATTTGAGCCACGGACCACTATTTGATGACATTTTAGCCCCACGGACCCCAAAAAGATTTCTTCTGTTTTTGTCCACAATTCCAGGCTGGATTTCGGAAACCAAACAGTCCAACATACAGATCAAAATGAACATTAATCTTCTACATTCTCTAGTTGTGTAGACTTGGGGCTAATTCACATGATGAATATTTTAACTCTTGAGAGTGTATGGACCCGCGAGGGTCCATTTGGTTTCATTTTTACACTCTCAAGAGTTACATCTGGTTAACCAACTTAGCTGGGGACCACCTGGAACCCTCTCAAAGACCACTGGTGGTCCCCGGACCACCGGTTGAAAACCTCTGATCTAATCCAAGTAGACACATGCCTATGCACTCACATGAATATGCACATTCTGCCTGTGTATTATGCTGTACGTACCCAGGTGAGAGCAGTCACACAAACCACATATTCACACCTTTGAGAATGCAAGCATTTGAATGCACAAAAATGCACGTAAGCATATTCAACATATTCTTTGGTACAACAGGCACACACACACACACATGCACCCACACACAGACGCGTACTGGTAGCAGCGGTTTCAAGCAGTCATGTGTACCTGCATGTGTTTACGTGTCTGTCTGTCTCTACATACATTATACATAGAGTACATGCATACATTATACATACATTTATGTGCGCATGTTTGTGAAAGGTTTGTGCACAGAAGCTACTATACATTTGGGTTGGAGGAACGGTCTATGTGCAGGTACTAGGAGGTGAGGTAAGCGACGGGCAGCCAGGTAATATCTGTATGCATGAGGCGTCACCTGGGGCTAACTGGCTGCTGGAGCCACGGTGAGCAGCATCTATCATCTACAGCCCAGTGATGAATGTCTGTCCTGAGTGGCTCTGTGCTGTAGTGGAGGCACAGAACAAAATGACTCATGCAGAGTTGCCACGTCTGCTTGTTCTAAGTGACTTTGTGTGGCTTGTGTTTTTGTTTGTTTGTGTGCAAGCCCCAATGTGTATAGTTGGTTTGTTTGGGCTTGTTTGCTCATGTTGTTTAAACCAGTGGTTTTCAAACGTTTTCATGCCAGCGACCACCAAATGAATACATAATTGTACCAGTTCTATTTATGTTTGAAAATAGCCGGTCTACAAGCTCACAACATGTTGAATGGTTGTGAGCTTTTTCAAATAGAATAGTTTGAGATTGTGCTCATTACGGCCTGTGGTCGCTTCTTTTGGGCTTGTTTTCATGTAACTGGCTGCTTGTTTCTCTCGCAGAATCTGGCAACATGGACTCATGTTGGAAGGAGGAGGAGAGGACATATAAAAAGACATGATGGCTGAGGGGAAGGACAAGAAAAAGGAGGCGCAGGCAGGACAGAAGGAAGGATGGTGGCAGGAGGGGAAGGGGAGAGAGAGTGAAAGAGAGGTAGAAAGAGGGGTGAGAGGTAGGAAGGGGTTGAAGAAGGGGGACGGGACGAGTGCCTGAGAAATGAGGGAGGAAGATGAGGGGGGAGAGATGGCCGAAAGGGGAGTTCAGAGGAGGAGAGTAAAAAGATAGAGAAGCAATGAGACTTCACAAGGACAGAACAATGGATGAAGGAGATAGAGGAAAGAATGATGAAGATAGATGAAGACACAAGGGTAAGAAAGAGGGGAACAGCAGACATAGGAGGTGGAGATATGAGACACAGAGGAGAGAGACATAGAGAGAGGGGGGGGGGGGGGGGGGTGTTAGAAAAAGTACCCCTTATGGCACAGGTCTCCACCAGGCTAGCTTGTGGCCTCTTGGTGCCACTATAATACGCCAATGTGAAAGAGTACGATTTCTTCTTACACTTTTGATCACAATTGAATGATTTGAGGCACAGAGGAGGCACTGTCTGGGGAGGTGCAGGGCTCTTCCTATAGGCCCTAAACTAGCCCTCATCTGATTTGCTGGGTCCTAAACCAAACCAGCCCTTGTCTGATTGGCTGGGCCCTAAACCAGGCCTATTCTGATTGGCTGGGCCCTAAACCCGCCCTCTTATGGTTAGACTGGGCCCTAAAACCAGACCTCTGTTTGACTGGGCCGTAAACCAGGCCTCTTCTGTGTTTTTGGCCGTACTTGCGTCCTTGTGAACTTGTGATACATCAGTCGCCAAGTAGTACCATTACAATCCCGAAGTTTACATTTGGCCAAGTACAGACCAAATTGCCGGGTGTTAACAGGAGTCAGAACCGGCATGCGATGTCAGCGCAAAAACAAGACACCAGCCGCACTTGATAGGCTCATATGTATATAATTGGGATATCTTAATTGGCTCATACAAATATTATAAGATATAACAAAAATTGAAATGAGCCAGTGTTTTTTTTTAATAGAATGTTTAGTTGTAGGCTCTACATTAAAGCCTATTTTAAACTCTGCTATCAAGCTATCATGGTGCAACCTGTTCATAGCTTTAATAGCAATAGCAATGCAGTGGTTGGTCAATTTGAGTGAAGCAAGCTGAGACTGTGGCGTCACGTCACCAAGTTTCTTCCAATCCTCAGAATCACCGTACTCGCATCCTCCCGTCTGTATCGACTCCCAAGGGGAACTTGCAAGTCTGAACTCACAAAAAAGCAAGTCTGAACTTGCCAACTAGTGGCGATTATTGACATGTTTTCATTGATGCGCCCTCCTGGGGGCGCTATAATAGGCCAATGTGAAAACTTTACAGCAGAGGTTCAGCTCGGGCATTGATTAAAGGTTGGGGAAGTGATTTCACTTTTGTCAGATATCACCCAAAAAAAGATTAAAATGCTCTATCATAAGGTGTGCAGACCATACTGTATATGGAGTTTCCCCCTCCCCCACGTTAGCAGAGGAGCTAATAAAAGTTCCCCAAGTGGAGGCCGAATTCTTCTCCAATCAGGATCAAGCAGCAGGTTCACATAGCGCCCCTAGTGCACCAGGCTGGTACTACTACATAATGAATTTCAAATCACTTACCCTACCTTTAAGTGTGTGTGCAGAGTATGGCTGCGATCAAGCCAACGGTGCCAGAGATTAGCCGGTCACAGACGGATGGTTGTGGATACAAACAACATAAAAACATACTCTCTCCCCATGCCTTGGTGCATAGAGACGAAGATACAGATATAGAGATAGACAGAGACAGAGAGGAGAGAGAGATGGTGGAGAATGGGAGAAGGCTGAAGCATGTGAAGAGAAAAGGGTTGACAAATGAAAGTACGGAGGAAGAAAAAAAGCAAAGAGGGTGATGGGACAGATTAAGCGAGGAAGAAGGGAAGCCGGAAAGGGTTTGCGGGGATTGCAGAGGGCGGAGAGAATAGGAAGGTTGAGGACGAGAGGTGCATGTGTGAGAATGAGAGATGAGAGATGATGGAGGAGGTATAGAAGAGAAAACAGACACAGGAGGTGAGACCAGGGAGAAACATCAGAGAAAGGAGAGTGGATGAGAGAGAGATAAAGAGATTTATTTTTTTAATTTTTATTTAACCAGTAAAGCTCTTTTTCCAGTGGGAACTGGCCTAGAGACAAAAATACAATGACAACTTCAAAGCTGCATTGTACATGTCAATTACAGAACAGCCAACAATACACCAAATCCCATAAAGTACCTATAAAATATAATACAAATCCAAAGTGATACTCTAAGTAACAGAGAAAGTATATCTTAACAGCAATAATAAATATGGAGGCCTAAATCAAGCCTGCTAGACATGCGCACATGTGCACATGTTTGACTGTACATCATCATGATACTCTTGAAAATTCTCAAAGAATGGATGGATGGATGGATGTTTGGATGGATGGATGGATGGATGGATGGATGGATGTTTGGATGGATGGATGGATGGATGGATGGATGGATGGATGGATGGATGGATGGATGGATGGATGGA
>CM076980.1:10636897-10661897 GCA_039105355.1 Benthosema pterotum | reverse complement strand
ACGATCAGTACGTACAAGCAAGGTCTGCTGGTGGCCAAATGCGGAAGTGCAACCGAGTCCTCCTGCAGTTTACGATCTAACCACTATAGAGCTGAGGGCTTCCACATGGAGAGCCTCACTAGGGGCTTGGTGGAGGCACACTTGGGATTCCATGCGTGGCCAAAAGCCCATGGCGTCCCTTCCGCGTTGTTAGACAGCTGGTGGATGGAAATTTAGCTCCACTCACACGGCAGAATGCCGCAGCAGTCCGATTCCCAGAAACGCTTGCACCCACAAGCAAACGGAAGCCATGTTGGTGCTTCGTTTTCCGTTCACCAGCTGTCTAAAAAACCTGAAAGAGACACTAGCAGCTTTTGGCATCTTGGTGATGCTAAAGTGTGTCTGCGCTGTCTGTGATGCTCAGACAATTTTGCACGAAATCACGCCGAAATCACGCCAATGTCCCACAAAATCACGCCGACCAATCCAATTTCTGTCTTCACCCCTCAAAAACAATGTTTTTAAAAAAATAAAAAAATAAATAAACATTGTTATAATTATAATTATGGTCAATTCATTGAGTTTATTCATTTTAGATGGTCAGCACGTTTGGATAAAGCAGGAATTACTGCACTAGGCTCTGGGGCATCTTACCCAAGTAGACCATAAACATTAATGTACTGTCGTATCCAGATGAAATGGTTTAGTTACATGGTAATGGTAAGACCACCGTGTCAGAGAAACAGCCCCAGGCTTCTTTTCTGGTACATAAATCAACTATTTAGTGAACACCCACACCTTCATAGAAAGAGTCAAGACTACCTTTTCTGTACCCTAACTATATGGGCTGCATGTGACAGATACGCCATAGTGGAAGATGGATGAACATAGGTAGGCCTACAATAAATGTCACCAAACAACCCAAAACAATAGTGCATGACAACCTGTGTGTGTAGTGTACCATGAAAACACTTTAAAGATAATCTACTGTATGTCCTCCTATTACCAGTTATATAACAGACCACTATTCACAAGTAAGACGCTGTGTCTTACTTGCATGAGGGAAGCTCAACTACTGCAACTACTCATCTCAGCTACTCCCCCTTATAATTGCTAATAATATGTATATCTGTTGTAATTGGGTAATGCGATTAGGTGGTTAACACGTGAAATGGTATCGAAACACTTGCAAACGTAACTTAAGGCCTAAACCTAAAAACTCGTCGTAAGGCCTCTGAGAGAAAGAACTTGAACTTGGGAGTTTTCAGAGCTAGTAGTCAACCCAACCTGACTGCGAGCGGGACGCTGTGGCTTTAAGAAGCCCCCACCGTCGCACAACAGGGGGGGCGTGAGCAGAATCCAGGAACAGCGATTGAAAAAAAAAAGAGAGAAAAAAAAAGATCCACCAGCGGACGGTTTCAAGTTCCCCCCCGGCTGAAACCCTGCCTGATTTGTGGGCAATGTTGGGGATGTAGAAAAAAAAGGAAACCGGAGCAAAGAGAGAGCGAGGGAGCGAGAGAGAGAGAGCCAACACTAACTGGGTAGCTATGGAGATAGTAGGTTTTCCTGGTAGCTTCCTTTGACAGGTGTCGAGTGGGATAAAAATAAAAAAAAAAGTATCAAAACAGCCTCCATCATGTACGCCAAGGGTAAAGGAGCTGTGGTCCCTTCCGATAGCCAAGCGAGAGAAAAGTAAGTGAATTATTGCACTGTCACACAACACAGATCCTGCTATAAGTATGTGCTAGGTAGAGCAGCTAAACTTGATGCTAACTGATGTGAGACCAGTTCCAGTTCCACACTCACTTCCAAACATGCTTGCATGCTGCACGTTCATTCAGCTCTTAGTCTTTGGGCTGATCTGCCTACTGCAAAAAAAGAAGTGTTTGTGTTGTTAGTTTTCTGTTGTGTTTGTGTGCCACTTTTTTCCGGGCTCTGCAAAAGTCTGCATCCTCTACTACTCTCAACTCTTAACCAGTTTCTTTGCATGGCTGTTAGCTCCAACCCTTGCTAAGCTACTCGACCAGTTTAACTCTTCTTGTCTGTCTTGTTTCTCTCTGATGCGTGCAAAAAAGGCAAGGCTTTTATATTGTTGTCTTTTGAGTTTTGCCTCACTTTTCGCAACCAACGCTTTCCCTGTGCACGTGTGCCATGCGTTAGAAATAATGGTGCATTTAACGACGTGCAATGTATGGCTGTCTGGGCTGGAGACGTGCTTTAATAATAGCCTACTAATAATGATAGCCTATATATTAACAGTGGTTTTCAACATTTTTGATACCAGGGCCCACTATTTGTTACGCATTTGAGCCGCGGACCACAATTTGAGGACATTTTAGCCCCACAGAGCCCAAAACTAAAGATTGCTTTTGTCCACAATACCAGGATGGATTTGGGAAACAAAACTGCCAAGCAATAGATCAAGATAAACAATTGTACATTCTCTAGTCGTGTAGACTTGTGGGCTAAGTCAAATTATGAATATTTTAACTCTTGAGAGTGTAAACATGAAACCAAATGGACCCGCAAGGGTCTATTGTACGCTCTCAGAGAGTTACATCTGGTTAACCAACTTGCCATCATTTAGCCTGGGGACCACCTGGGACCTTCTCAGGAACCACTGGTGGTCCCCGGACCACTGGGTGAAAACCACTGATGATGATGATGATGATGATGATGATAATAATAAATAATAATAATGGTGATCCCACTTCCACCATCCATCTCTCCATCGCTTTGGTGTGTGTGAGGAACAATACACTGGGGGGGTGACGCCGTGCATTGTTGCTACTACTAGCTTTTGTGTTGCCCGATGAGCAGCAGCAGGCAGGAATAAGCAGATAAAAATAGGATATACAGCTGTTTCGGGGGCTTTGTTATAAAAGTAGGGAGAATGAACACGATCTAAATGTGTAGCCGCGTTCCAAAATGCTGCATGTCTGTCTGGTGGTGGTGGTGGTGGTGGTGGTGGTGGTGGTGCGGCTCTCTCGTCCCATTGTATCCACACATCGTGAGTGTTTTGGTCAGGAGCTCCAAGAAGGAGAGAGCTGCTGCTGCGCTGCGCCGAGAACTTTTCTGTCCCACACAGCCGCTTTTCGAGTCCTTTTAATGCCATTACGACAGTGGTTTTCAACCTTTTTTGATACCAGGGCCCACTATAGCCGCGGACCACCATTTGATGACAATTTAGCCCCACAGACTCCGAAACTAAAGATTTCTGTTGCTTTTGTCCACAATTCCATCCAGCCTGGATCTGGGAAACAAAACAATCAAACATACAGATCGAAATGACCATTAATCTTCTGCATTCTCTAGTTGTGTGGACTTATTATTTACCATCTATAATTCAGATGGTGAATATTTTAACTCTTGAGAGAGTGTAAACATGAAACCAAATGGACCCGCTTACGCTCTCAAAGAGTTGCATCTGGTTAACCAACTTTCCTTTTATATAGCCGGGGACCACCTGGAACCCTCTCAAGGACCTCCCCGGACCAGTGTTTTAATGCCATTACGAGTTGTCGTGGGTTAAGAATTAGACGCGGGGATCACGTTCGTCGTTTCTTTCACATTGATGGAGCAAGTTGACTGGGCTGGCATTATAGCTTAGGGTAGCTGTCTCTGACTGTAGCAGCTCACCACCACCAATCCCTTTGTCTGCATGCATGCCACCGATGCCTTGTTGTTCACAACCCGCACGTTTTCATGATCCCTGGCTGTCTCCAGTAAGTGTTGTTCAGCTTCAGCCAGTTCATGTTCACATAACACGAAAACTTGGATGTTTTTTTTTATGTCAGGGTTAATTGCGTCATAAATAAATGCTTCTGCGTGTGTACAGCATGTATGACTGGGTTGGCAACTTAATCCAGCTTCTTAACTTTTTTTTGTTGCCTCAAACAAAACCTGTGGATGCTTTCATTCAACTTGGTGTGATTTTGATCAGTCTTGGTGCCTCACACTGTGTCCATTATTCATGGAAGTTATTCTTAGTACTAATGGTGTTGAATAAATTAACAAATTCAAAGAGAATAGGGTGGGAGACATCCTAGACCAGGAGTTTTCAACCTTTTTCATCCCCAGGGCCCACCATTTATTCAGAATTTGAGCCACTGACCACCATGTGAGGACATTCTAGCCCCACAGACCCCCCCCAAACTAAAGATTTCCTTTGCTTCTGTCCATGACCATTAATCTTCTAGTTGTGTAGATTAGGGCTAATTCACATGATGAATATTTTAACTCTTGGGTCCATTTGGTTTCATTTTTACACTCTCAAGAGTTAAAAGAGTTACTACATCTGGTTTAAACAACTTAGTGGGGACCACCTGGAACCCTCTCAAGGACCACTGGTGGTCCCGGACCAACTGTTGAAAACCCCTGTCCTAGACAAAACGAGTGCTGACCCGAACCTCTCTCCCAGTTAGTGGGCTGGTCAAACAAAGTTGTCAGTACTCGTGTAAAAACATGTGATTATCAGCAAGTGTTTCATCACCTAAACTTCACACGGTCCCATCACAAACTCCGTGCTTGAAGCCTCCCATCCTTTACCCCCCTCTCTTCTGTATTTCCATGCCTTTATCACCCCCATAACTCTCACTTCCCATAGTCTGCTCCTCAAAGTCCTCATCCCTCACTACTTCAGTGTTGAATTATTGAGACATTCAGACTAGCAGTCGCTCTCGGCCCCTAGCTGCGTCAGAGTGTATGTGTGTGTGTGTTTGTATGTGCGACAGTGGGCAGACTTCATCCATGTTTAAAGAGGGGGTTTCGTTGGGGAGCCTCGGGCAGGGATGTCAGGTGTACTGGGCTGGTGGTGTGGCAAGCAGGGGCGGATCTAGGCATGGGCATGGGGGGGGCAATGCCCCTAAATACCCAGTCTCCCCCCCCCCCCCCCCCCCCCCCCCCCCAAAATGATGCCATGCAAACAACCCAAGATATTTCAAATTAAAGACAAGGTGCTTATATTTAAAATGATTTGAAACACTACTACTGCTACTAACTAACTACAGCTGTGTCACCACTAAACCAACAGCATTTCATCATTGAAAACGGAAAACTCTCTGAGTCAGACCTTTAGCTTTATGCAGGCTGCGTGTCTGTTGCAACTTCAACAACTGATGTTATTATTGATGCTTTACTTGACTAATAAAAGTCCTGTACCCGAAAATGGTATGGGTGCGGCTTAATGAAGCCGCCCCCATATCAGTTTCTCTTGCCCCTCCAACATGTTCTCTTGCCCCCCCAAATGGAACATTTTACATCCGCCCCTGGTGGCAAGCAGGGAGGATTCTCAGCACAGTGTCTGTGTGTGTGCGCTAATAATAATGTCCCTTTCTGGGAACATAACGGGGCAGGAGGGGAGAGGCAGGTCAGAGGTTCGCCTCCTAGGTGTCGGAGGGGTGAGACGAGGTCTGGGTGAGGGAAGGAGGTAGGGCGAACCAGGGAGAGGTCAGAGGTGAGGATGGGACAGGACAGGAGCGGGATGGTGGATGATTGAAGTCCAGACAGATTTTTGTGTGTGTGCGCGTGTTGTGTGTGTGTGTGTGTGTGTGTGTGTGTGTGTGTGTGTGTGTGTGTGTGTGTGTGTGTGTGTGTGTGTGTGTGTGTGTGTGTGTGTGTGTGTGTGTGTGTGTGTGCGCGTGTGCGTGTGTGCGTGTGCGGTCCCACTTCCCAACATTGGAATGTTCGTGAGAGTTGATGAACGTTGAACTCTTCAGTGTTAAAGGGACACTTCACTATTTTTGCAAAACATATATATGTTAATGACATTTAGAAGATCTAGGATGCTCTCCTGGGAGTCTTTATGTGTGTCTGTGGTATTAGATATTTTTGCAGTGAGTCCAGTGTCTGATGTCATCAGCACTACTTCCTGGACTACATGTCGTTTCAGTAAATAGAGTGCCCTCTCCCTTATTCACAGAGCGATGCATTGTACCAAAGCATTATGGGGATTGTAGTCAGAGACTGACTGCGAAAAAAAGGCCACCGGGAAAGTGTACTAAATCTAAATGTTTGCAAAAATGGTGTTGTGTCCGCCACCTGTATGCAGGTGTAGCTGAAAGTGTACAAATGGAAAGTGTTTTGTGGTACATGTTTGTTTTTGGTCCTTATGTGATGTGGTTGGTGTTGGAATAGTGCCGACTGGATGGCCGAACTCTCACTGTCCCTTTTCCACTATAGCAGGGGTTTTCAACCTTTTTGACTCCGGGGACCTCCATTTATTCAGCATTTGAGCCACGGACCACCATTTGATTACATTTTCACACCAACAAAGACGTAAAATTAAAGAATTCTTTTGATTTTGTCCACAATTCCAGGCTGGATTTTTCCAACAAAACTACAGTGTAAACTACTTAATTAAGTGGTGATAATTCACATGATGAATATTTTAACTCTTGAGAGTGTAAACATGAAACCAAATGGACCCGCAAGGGTCCATTTGGAGTTAAATCTGGTTAACCAACTTTCCATCATTTAGCCTGCGGACTAGCTGGAACTCTATCAGGGACCACTCTCCCCGGACCACTTGTTGAAAACCTCTGCACTATAGTCAGTCACTATAGTAAAATATTTTTGGGGTAAAAGTAGGCCTATGTTATGTTTTTTGTCTTGTCATTTACTTTCATGGATACAATTAGGCATGGTAAACAATCTTTCTCAATATGCTCTACTTGTTTTAATAGCGTGTCTGTGTGTGTTGCGCAGGCACACGCAAATGCAAGTGTGCATGCACGTGTCTTAAAGGGGAATTCCACTCATTTTCAATATTTTACTATGTCATTAATAATACCTTAGAGATGTTGTGTGGACATGGTAGCATGGTGAAACACATCTTGATGACATCAAGATGTGTTTCACCATGTTAATGAGTTTCCTTTTTGAAAATGGTTGGAATTCCCCTTTAAGAGGCCACACTTCTAAAAGTACCACTACAAAACTGAATAGAGTTCTCAAACTCTGCCCGAACCCGACCAGGTCCGACCCGACATTTTAGGGTCTAAAATGCATATAAATCAGTAGGGCCGGGTCAGGCCTAGGGTTTCATGAAAAAAGCAATATATATTGAATTATTTCATCATGATAAAAATAATAGTTCTGTTCTGTCTGTCTGTGTATGTACAGTACCTCTTATGAAGATGGTGCTGATTGGTATTTTCACTTTTACTCAGTGTAGAGTGCTCAAATTCTACCCAAACCCGACCAGGCCCGACCCGACCCGGCATTGTAGGGCCGGGTCTGCCTGAAAACTATGCTAATTGGGCGGGCCAGGCCGGGCTTTGGGCCTGATCAGTTAGGGCCGGGCCTCAATTTTCAGGCCCGTTGAGAACTCTAAACACTGACTATAGTCCTGACCATCATGACTCGACTGTTCCTATGAACCGCTCTGCCTCCTGCTGCTTTCCCCCTCAGGGCAACCCTAACCCCCCAACACACACACACACACACACACACACACACACACACACTCTCCCCTCTCACACGCACACACAAACACTCTCCTCTCTCACACGCACACAAAACCGCACCTTCTGTTAGCAAGACCAGTTTTATCAATCTACTCCGCACAACCATTGTTTTGCAGACACGCCTTTCTCATTGTGTTACTTATTGTACAATCTTTGTTTTTCTTATGGTCACAATCAGTTTTACTTTATTACATTATTACTTTAACTTTACTTTATCCGTTGCCGCTTATCGGCAGCATATACCACTGTGTAACTTAACTGGTGCTGTATGATTAAAGTTGATCAATATTGTCCTTCACTCCCGTCACACTGAATGCATTATATACCACTGATTCTGCTGCTCTACTCCTTCACCAACTTCTCTTCTCTGTGAGCTGGCTTGTGTGTTTTAATAATGTAGTAGGCCAGGTGCATGCACACACGCAGCCCCCTCACCACACACACACACACACACACACACACACACACACACACACACACACGTATATTAAATTTTCATCTGCAGCCTCTTGGTTGTGTGTGTGTGTGCGTACCTTGGACGGGGGTTGCAGTGTGATCTTCCCAGCCACTGATATAAGACCACCTCCTCCTCAACTACCTTCTTTAAGTCAAAGTTTTGTTCATCACTAAACAAAAAAGAATCCCATGTGCATTAAGCAGTTCAATTCAGAGGAGCTTTATTGGCATGAGAAAACAATGCACAAGCCCTGTACATGTACAAGCCCTGTACATGGGACACATACACAGGGCTCCAACTTTTTTTTAACTATTAAAAAAGAACATTTTTCAATAGTTTAAATGGTCAGTCTACGTAAGTTCACAATGTGTCAATATATTGCCATGTTGAACTATGCCAAAAAGTTTTTCAAAATAGTAAAAAAAAAAATGATGATTTAGGATAAGGGGTTTAGATGGTAACAAAAATGGAGCCCACAGTGTGTGTGTGTGTGTGTGTGTGTGTGTGTGTGTGTGTGTGTGTGTGTGTGTGTGTGTACTAAATACTGAAGGTGGCAAATTTGGCAATGGTGTAGTAAATGCAGTGCTATATTGGTATCACAGGACCAATATATTGCATCCCTGCATCAGTGCGTTCCATAGAACCTTTCCCTGTGCTTTTTATCTGTAGCTTGTCTTCTATATCTTCTACATCGTTCTTTCTTTGCTGACGGATCCTTAACTTGCTTAGGGTTCAGGTTCAGGAACTCTCCTCTCCTCCAATCAGTGTTAGTGGCGTGCTCTACCAGTTGAGCTACACAGGTAACACACAGGTCACTAAATGATTCCGAGGAGCAGGGATAAAAGAGGTCAGTTTGAATAGTGTGTGTGTGTGTGTGTGTGTGTGTGTGTGTGTGTGTGTGTGTGTGTGTGTGTGTCCTGTGCCTTGACTGACCTACAAGTGACAGTGAGTTACACTCTACACCAGCGGTCACAGAGAGCTTTGTGACCTACAAATCACTAGGAGCCTCAGAAAGTGGTCAAGTTCCCCTGGCTAAAGTGGTCAAGTGTGTGTGTGTGTGTGTGCGTACGAGAGTGGGAGAACACGAGCGACTTGCTCCCTAACTGGAGCCACAGTCTTGAGCCTAAAGCGCTGGTGGTCATTTATGCCAGTGGTTTACAACCTTTTTGACACCAGGGACCACCATTTTATTCAGCATTTGAGCCACGGACCATCATTTGATGACATTTTAGCCCCAAAGACCTAAAACTATTCTTTTCTTTTGGTTTCGTTCACATGAATTCCAGGCTGGATTTTGCAAAAAAAACCAAAAAAAAAAACAGTGTAGACTTCTTAATTAAATGGTGTTAATTCAGATGTTGAATATTTTAACTCTTGAGAGTGTGAAAATGAAACCAAATGGACCCGCAAGGGTCCATTTGGTTTCATTTTTACATACTCAAGGGTTACACCTGGTTAACCAACTTTCCATTATTTAGCCTGGAACCCTCTCAAGGTCCACTGGTGGTCCCCGGACCACCTGTTGAAAACCCCTGATTTATACGACTAGCAAGCGACCTCTCTGTCGGTGTGTGTATTGAATTAAATAAGTAGTTACGCGCAGCGGGGTGTACTGCCTCTGCCGGATGCGTCGCTGTTGTGTAACACGAGAGATATGTTTACATTGCAACGAGATGAAGTAGTGTAACCAAGTCATATCAGGAAGTTTAGAATTCAGTACCTCAGTTCTTCTTGTTTGTTTGTTCATGCTCTCTGCTGCCTATGTCTGTCACCCTGCCTGGGTGTCTGCGTGTCTGTGTTGTTTTGTTATCTTTGTGTGATAGACAGTCTGTGAAAGGGGAACACCCGTGGCTATTTATTACCCTTCTTTGTAGGACAGCCCACTGTACGTACACACACACGCACGCACGCACGCACGCACGGGCACAGCGTTCTAAAACTATGCAGACAGCTGAAGAGGAGGCATAGTGACTGCAGTATTTAGTCAAGGATGTCAGCTTGTGCGTGCATGCAGCATGGGCGGATGTAACATGTCCCATTTGGGGAGGCAAGAGAACATGTTGGAGGGGCAAGAGAAAATAGTATGGGGCTTCATCGCCCGTGGCGTAAAGCACACGGGCGATGTAGCTGCACCCATACCATTTTTGGTTACTTTAGGACTTTTATTAGTCAAGTAAAGCATCAATAATAACATCAGTTGTTGTTGAAGTTGCAACAGACACGCAGCATGCATAAAGCTAAAGGTCTGACTCAGAGAGTTTGCTGTTTTCAATGATGAAATGCTGTTTGTTTAGTGGTGGTAGTTGGGTGGTAGCAGCAGTAGTGTTTCAAATCATTTTAAATATAAGCACTTTAATTTGAATTATCTTGGGTTGTTTTGCATGCCATTGTGTTTGGTGGAGCAGACTGGACATTTAGGGGGGCATTACCCCCCCCCCCCCATGCCCATGCCTAGATCCGCCCCTGGCATGCAGCATGGGTTTGTGTGCAAAGCCTTGAAGGAATATTATTGTTAGTGTGGTTGTTTTTATGGGTATATCAAAGCAGGGGCACCCTTGCATCATGACACAATCCCCTGTCATGGCTTCAGTTTTAAACCCCATCTCCTGGATCACAGTTATCTGTTGGGCAATCAGTCTCTGTCCATAGCGTCGTCTGTATTCAGGGAGACTATGGATGCCTGTCTGAGCCCACAGTTTAAAATAAATGTTTCTTGGTGTCTGCAACTTGAAATCTGTTGAGTACTGTCAGACTCCTTTGGAGCCTCGGGCCTAGATTTTCCGTCACTGCTAAACCCCTTATCCCTTAACTTCTTTGCCTTTTTTAAACTATTTAGACTATTAGACTATTTTCAATAGTTAAATTGTCCAGCCTACAAGCTCACCTTCAACCTGTCAATAGATGGCACGTTGAACTATAGAGATGCGCAGTGACGTCACCACCCCTGTTCCGGAAGTCTTTTCCCAATTCATTTTTCTCATAGACTTTTCGAAAATAATTTATATCAAGACGATTACGCCGCGGACAAAGCCAACTCGAGACAAAGCCAACTCGAGTCGTGACGAATCATGATGACGCACACAAACTTTTGGGACAATAAAATAATTTCTAAGATGAAAAACGAAACAAAAAGTCTTGTATCATGCCGTTTTCTACTTCTTCCTATTTATATATTATATGACGATATTGTGTTTGTTGTCATGATTTGTCACGACCTGAGTTGGCTTTGGCCGCGGCGTAATCGTCTTGATCTAAATTATTTTCGAAAAGTCTATGAGAAAAATGAATGGGGAATAGACTTCCGGAACCGGGGCGGTGACGTCACTGCGCATCTCTATTGGGATATTGGGTTTAGTGCTCCATTTTCGTTACATGCCAAGCCCCTTATCCCAAACCCCTTATCCCTTTTTTACTATTTTTTAAATACTTTTGGGAATAGTTCATTGGGAATAGTTCAATGTGCCAATCTATCGACACGTTGTGAGCATGTAGACTGTCCATTTGAACTATTGAAAAGTAGTTTTTTTTTTTTTTAATTGTTTAATAAGGCGTAGAAGTTAAGGGATAAGGGGTGACTAAAATCTAGGCATTAGTGTGTGGCGAAAATGGAGCCCTTGGTCGTCAGTGGTCTGGGCCGTCATCAGCAGTTGTTTGGGGTAAAAAAAAAGAAAAACTTAATGACATTTACAATATTTATGTTATTTATGTTATGTGTGTAATATGTGGCTTTAGATATTTTACATCAGGGACACTTTAGATGGCTCAGGGGCCACTCGGCAAACTACCAAAAGTCGAGAGGACGCAACTTCGCAAGCCCAAATAATGTTGATCCTATATATATTTTAGTCGAGGAAATGCAGCATGGATGCAGTACTTGTGGACCTGTAAATCAACATGAAGTGAACACAGCACACACATTTGGACAAACATGTTATGATCATACTGTACCATACTAGAAACGCTACAAATTACTTTTCAACGCTACTCTCGTGAGTAAACACATTATATTCAATTTATTGCTATGAGCATGGCGGGCTGCACAGACATGCGTCTGGCTGAGTACCCTGTTTTAGATTTAAGCCTTGACTTGAGAGCTACTTTCAAAATGACCGTCTCAACAAGATCTACACATCAAAAAATTGATTGTTCCGTTGAAAATCCATTTCAAGGCCCCCTAGAAAGTTTGAGCTTTGAAAGTAGTGGTGATGGTGTTACTTACTGTTATAGTGTTTAAGAATAATGCACTTAAACAATAAAAAATAGAGGGGGAGAATTGGAAGGTTTTCCTGTAGCTGCTACTGATGTTTGAAAACAGTATTTGAGGTTTGAGTTGACAGTTTGTGATGTTGAGTTTAGTTTCTTGCACCCAAAAGAACTTTCACATTTTTGTCCACAATTGGGAACTGGCAAAACCTTGGGTAAAATAACAATTATTCTCCATTTTCTAATTGTGTGGACTCTTGTTTAATTATAATTGGACCATTGGACCGTTTCATTTTACCGCTCTCAAGAGTTATACAGATCTATAAGGGTCCAAGTGCTAGCGGGGACTGACGTGTAATCTACCTGCACGGCCTGTGTGATCTACTGGTAGATCACGATCTACCTTTTGGGTACGCCTGATTTAAGCAGTCATGATGTCACTACTTCCTGTAATTCCCACAATGCTTTGGTGCAAATTTGCACCTTCCCGTGAAGGGGCTCAATGTCCCTAAATGTCCCTTTCAATAAACAACAACATATGAGAAGTTTGACGATTTCAGCTCTGTTACTTCGTTTTTGCAGAAGTTGGAACAAACTCCACGACAGCTTGATTATCTCAAGGCGTTGGTTGTCCCATTGATCTGTCCATTGACTAATGATAGGGCTATGACACTGAGCCACTGTCCCTCTCATTAGGGTCTATTGGCCTGCCAGAGCAAAGTCTGCTCCGGGCACACAGGGCTCTGTCATATCCACGCTGCCGGTCGATTGATGGTCCATTAACAGCCTATTAAACACAGCTAAGTGAAGGAGTTAGGAGGACAATGTTAGGCCGATGGGGTTTCCTACTCCACAGCATGCTTCTGCTGTCTGTTAATAGACCACAGTAAATTGACATTTCTTTTTTCTCCCCCGGCCCTCAAGTGTCGGTGGCCCACTGACTATACTGGTAGTAGTGACTTTAAAAGAAACCCCAAGTCTGGCAAAAGGCCTTTTAAAATATTCAGCTATTGTGACAAATTTGTCATGGGCTCCCCCCCTACCACTCGGGTCTGCTGTGTTTGCGTGGCCTGTAGCCCATGAGCCCATTATCTATCTCTCCAGCCCAAGGAGGGTTCTTCTTTGACCGAATGGTAGATTGGTTTGGTTTTCCGTGAAGGATAGCCGTGGTTCGAATCCATAAAATGCGGATGTGGAGCAACCACCTTCAACTATGGAGCTTTCTGCTCTATAGTTGACGTTATGGAAAACACAACATGGGGCGCACTGATTGTGTCACACCAATTATCAGTTATGTTATGTGTTGGCTCAATCTCTATATTCTGAGCACCTTCTGTACTCAAGGTGTTGAGTAATGGGGGTCTCCCCATCTTTTCATCCAATCAGGAGAGGGAACTCATACATGATTTAACATAGCGAAACTGGAAGATCAAAAACAAAGAAATGAGCAGACAAATTGGCAAAACTAAAACTGCAGCTGATAAATGTGTACTCTCTCTCTCTCTCATGTGTGGAGTTAGTGGAACGTGCTGTAATACTGGTCACTAAACTACCCTTTTCCAGTCAGGTGGCAAGAAGCAGCTTGAAGTGCTCATGCATAGAAGGAAGCATAAAGGCAATAAGGTTTCAAAATAATAATAGTAATAATAATAATAAACCTTTCATTAACAAAAAAACACTTTTCAGCACCTTTAAATCATTTGCTATGGTGTTTTTCCTTTGCCATCTCGGTAAAACCCATAGGATTCCCAAATACAAGAGGTTCTTTAACTTAGGTTTTTCTTAATAGAGGTATATACTGTACCTTACCTTTCCCATACGAGCATTGATTTCATGAGCTCCGAACTTTTATTATTATTTTATTTTAATTAAAGGTAGGGGAAGTGATTTCACTTTTGTCAGATATCACCCATTTTTTTTTTTTTCTGTTAAAATGCTCTATTATAAGGTGTGGAAACCACATATGGAGTTTCCCCCTCCCCCACGTTAGCAGAGGAGCTAATAAAAGTTCCCCAGGTCACCACAATTCTCCTCCAATCAGGAGAGAGCAGCAAGTTCACATAGTGTAGCTACTTTTGGGGGCCCCTAGTGCACCAGGCTGGTACTACACCATGAATTTCAAATCACTTCCCCTACCTTTAAGGAAAAAAGCTTTTTTAGTATAATAATCAACTAGTCTTTTTTTTAAACTATTAGTAACATATTAACTCCCAAGTCTCCCCTCTCTGCAAGCAACAGGATCAACTCCCACCTCTAAACAGATGATACATGCGGGGTAGCCGTAATTCCTCTAACGTTGTCTGCGTTGTATGTGTCTACCGCATGTGTCACTAGACTCCTACTCCAGACAACTCCTGATTATCTTATTTTTTTTACTAGCTTCAAATAGGGAATAAGGGTATGGAAATGGCAAATTGCTGGAATAATGTGGGTATGTAAAGGGAAAGTTTTTATAGTCCCCCAGGCTCTTATATTAGGCCACCTCTGGTTTTCACTCACCAAATTACTGTGGAGAGTAGCAGATCTACAAGCGCACAGCGCATCTTTGCATGTTGTTGCCCTAGCCCTGCAGCTGGTGTTTTTGCAGATGTTTGCCTCAGAATGTAGAGACGCTATGGTTTTTGTGGTTAAATATTTACACATTTGGTTTGTCAGTGTTTCGCACGACAAGTTCTTTTGGTTATTTGTTTTGGCGGCGGCCCGGGGTGGATTTGATTCACATAGCCGGCGGCGTACAAGACTGTGTGTGTGTATGCAACATGAGAAGCTCTGCTGATATCATATTGTGCCAGTTTGGGGAAATCTATTTGTGGTGTGCCTCCCTGATATTGTGGTGGGTTGCCCCA
Organism: Benthosema pterotum; assembly: GCA_039105355.1. Classification (NCBI taxonomy): domain Eukaryota; kingdom Metazoa; phylum Chordata; class Actinopteri; order Myctophiformes; family Myctophidae; genus Benthosema; species Benthosema pterotum. Next base: position 10,646,946 of record CM076980.1, on the reverse strand, counting down.
AATATAAAGTGTGTACAGTATGTGGTAATGTGTATGGGAAACATTGGGTCGAACTTGTTATGATTTGTAAGTTTAGAGGGGTGTCAGTGTATGCGTGCATGTGTGTCTATTGTTCGTGTTTTCATAACACCCTGGGAGTTCACAAACACTAAAATATTGCTATTTTTCTCCCCCAGGTTAGCGTTATATGTGTACGAGTACCTGCTACACGTGGGAGCACAGAAATCAGCACAGACCTTCCTATCTGAGGTAAGACCACCACACAGTGACACTGTCACACACACACACAGACAGACAGACAGACACACACACACACACACACACACACACACACACAGACACTGCATTTCACTTGTTTATGGTTCTAAAAATGGCTTTGTGTCCTCATCTGAGGAACTCTATTGTTATGACGAAAAGGACAATAACTTCCGAAAAAAAAAAAAAATCCCCTTGTTTGGAATATTAACGCTTCTAGAGACAGTTTAGATATCAATATCATTGGAATATAGAAAAAAAACATAAGAGTACTGTCAGTACTGTGATTAGTAAAAAAATAAAAAACTCCTGATGCTGTATTTGGGGCAGCTCTGCTCTAGAATTCAGGTTTTGTGTGTGCACGCGCAGTTTCCTTTCTATCATGCTAACAGTGCCGGAGATTAACTGTCCACAGATGGTAGGACACAGGGACGGACAGATGGATAGACAGGGTGCAAAACATAGTCTTGTCCCTCCTTTTCAGCCTTGCAAGGACAGCGACATGAACTCCAATGTCCCTATTTATTCTGCAGTCAAAGTTTCCTTGCTATAGGGAAGAAACCTGTTTGTTTCAGTCTTGAAAAGGAGCGGACCAAGTATAGAGCCCTGGGGGACCTCCGTCAACTAAATACATTACATTGATTTTATTTACGTTGTAAATAGTTTAATCACATAATGAAAGACACAGATTTCGTTATTATTACTGATCAATATTGGCTTTGAAACATTTTTTAGAAAAAGGCCATCGCTTGGTCTTAGAAACGCTGAACACATGGATGTAATATACACAAAATAGGTGCAGTCCAATTATTTTGTCTGTACAAAATTATTACTGTAGGCCAGGGGTTTTCTACAGGTGGTCCGGTGACCATCAGTGGTCAGGTGGTCCCCAGGCTAAATGATGGAACTCTTGAGAATGTAAAGTTTTTCACACTCTCAAGAGTTAAAATATTCATCATCTGAATTAGCACAATTTAATTAAGAAGTCTACACTGTTACGTTTGCAAAATCCTGCCTGGAATTGTGAACAAAACCAAAAGAATTCTTTAGTTTTAGGTCTTCTGGGGCTAAAATGTCCTCACATGGTGGTCCGTGGCTCAAATGCCGAATAAATGATGATCCCTGGTGTCAAAAAGGTTGAAAACCCCTGCTGTAGGCAAAATTGTACCGTGCCGTAGGTCAGGATTGGGCCTTGGCAGCCATGACTTAGCGGTAGTAGCTCCAGTCCTCTTCATGTCTCCTTTTTTAAAATGACTTGACACAGGCGTTGATTGAAGTAGACAAGGCTCTGATACTTCTCCCATGAGGGGATGAGGCAGGGATATGAAAAAGGTGAGGGCACTGGTCATGGAGTTCTGTGATCAAGCTAATGTGACCTGAAATCAGGGTCTTGAGAATTTATGAATGTAAAAGACTTGATGTGAATGAGATGTACTGTGTTATGTCACTTTGCCAATGCTTGGTACTGGCTCAACGCTGCTTGACTATTCTGGGCTTGACACGAACACTTGTCCGCTTGCCTGGGGCAATTAAAAAAAAAAAGGGTGGGGCAAGTGAAGACTGCTACCTGGTTGCCCGATCGGACAAGTGTGCAACTTAGTGCGCAATAACACAACACAAGATAAATTTGTCTTAAGGTGGTCATTGCGACCTGGGCTAATTAAGATGATGAATTTTAACTCTTGAGAGTGTAAAAATGAAACCTTGCGGGTCCATTTGGTTTTTACACTCTCAAGAGTTACATCTGGTTAACCAACCCTTAGCTGAGGACCACCTGGAACCCTCTCAGAGACCACCTGTTGAAAACCCCTGGTTTAAAGCACCCAACTAGGAAGTAAACTTAAATGCAAAATTTACAATATATTTCTGGGGGGCAAGTGACCATGACCTGAGGGCAAGTAGAACCTGACTTGCACTTGCCCAATAGGCAAGTGCCTTGGAGACCTTAGTGTCAACCCCTGTTGACTATTCTGTTATTTCGCCACATTTCCATTTATCCCAGATTGGATCCTCCGATGTAACTGGTTGTCAGTGTGACATCCAACAGTCTGAGAATGCTAAACATTGCTTAAGTTAATGCTGTCTCTAAAACTTTGTGTAATAAAAATGTAACTTTATGTATATCTGTATTTAGATTATACATATTTTACCTGTACAGTTTCTGGTGAAATTTAGTTGAGAAGTGAACTGTGCAGTTACTCAATATTGGAGAGACGGCGAAACCATACATCGCGACAAGTGGCCAAACGATCGTGACGGGTGGCCAACGGTCAGGACCATTATAAAGTTTTTTTTTTTTTTTACCAGTCAACCGCTTGGGCCATCGGTCGTGACTGTTGCCTACTAAACCTAACTCTAACCATAAACATAACCTCAGTAATACCCATGCTTAAACCTAACCATAACCCTTGACCGTTACGTCAACGGTTGCGACTGTTGGGCCACCCGTCGTGACGTATGCCGCGACGTATGCTGTGGTCGGAAATTTAGATTCAGGTGTATAACAGCTACGTAAGTTTGAACGTTTTACATTGGGTAGCAACCTTGCTCTCTGAAGCAGTAGGCTGCAGTGATTTCCTGTCAACTTTGGCAATCTTTAGCTTGGAATCTTGATGAAGACCATGGCCAAAACGCACCAAGTAATAAACGGCATTATTGGCCAGCCATTCAAACCTCTCCTCTCTACCCTCTCTTTCTCTGTCTCTATTTCTCTGTGGTCCTCTTTTCCTTGGGGATACAGAAAGTTAAAAGGAAGAATAACACACGCATGCACACACAGAGAAAGGGAGATAGAGAGAGAGAAAGCAAAAGAGTTTGGGTAAGACAGTCAGATGTGTATCACTGCCTCAAAGGCCATTGACAGTCTGAGAGGGGCTGATTATATGTTCTTAACCCCTGCACCTGCAGACATAATCCTCTCTCCAACAGCTACAAGTGACCTCTTCTCTCCTCCTCTCTCCTCTCCTCTCTATCCACCTCTCTTCCTCTGTCTGTTTAGATTCGATGGGAGAAGAACATTACATTAGGGGAGCCTCCTGGATTCCTCCATTCCTGGTGGTGGTGAGTGTTATACCTTGGCCTTGTGTGTGTGTGTGTGTGTGTGTGAGACGCACATCGTTATTTATTTATTTTTATTTTTTTTGCTCTAGGGCCAGATTTAGCCAGCCCTAGTAGGGTGGGCTGGAAGGCTGGCAGGGTGGGCACCTCCAAAGTTTTCATATGAAGTAGTGGTCCATATGGGCCCACTGTTTATCCGGCATTTGAGCCACGGACCGCCATTTGAAGACATTTCAGCCCGACAAACCCCAAAACTAAAGATTGATTTTGCTTTTGTCCATAATTCCAGGCTGGATTTGGGAAACAAAACACAAAACAAACATACAGATCAAAATGACCATCAATCTTTTACATTCTCTAGACGTGGGCTGATTCAGATGATGATTTTTTTTTCTTGAGTGTAAACATGAAACCAAATGGACCCGCAAGGGTCCATTTGGTTTCATGTTTATGCCCTCAAAGAGTTACATCTGGTTAACCAACTTCGCACCATTTAGCTGGGGACCACCTGGAACTCTCTCAAGGACCACTGGAGGGTCCCTGGACCACTCGTTGAAAACCACTGATATTACCTTTCTTTGGGTAGGCAGGATGCACGTTTGGGTGGGCACTGCCCACCCCTGTCCTCCTCTAGATCCGGCCCTGCTCGCTTTGATCGATTTGATTTTAATAATTGATCTGTTCTGTCACATTTGAATTATGAACATAACATTCACCAGGCTGTACTTCCTCTGAATTATACACTGTAGTTGTTGCCCCTGTGTGTACAGTATATGTCCATGCCCCAAAGCACAGTTCATTGTTTTTGAAACTCTGACCGCCCTGATATTTAAATTCAGTATTTTGGAAGAGATATTTGTGTGGAATCCTCTAGAACAGGGGTTTTGAACCAGTGGTCCTTGAGAGAGTTCCAGGTGGTCCCCAGGCTAAACGATGGACAGTTACCAGATGTTAACCAGATGTAACTATTTGAGAGTGTAATATGAAACCAAATGGACCCTTGCGGGTCGATTTGGTTTCATATTTACACTCTCAAGAGTTAAAATACTCATTATCTGAATTAGCCCACAACTAGAGAAAGTAGATGAAATGGTCAAAAGAAATCTTTAGTTTTGGGGTCTGGGGGGCTAAAATGTCATCAAATGGTGGTCCGCGGGTCAAATTCTGAATAAATCATAGGTCCTGGTATCAAAAAGGTTGAAAACCACTGCTCTTGAATCAATGAAACATGTGCAAAGGTGTTTAAATCTGATGGCCACGGACCTGAAGCAGTGACTTTTGGAGGGCTTTTGGAGACGTGAGAGTTCTCTGACGGCAGCTAATATAGACTATATAGAATATAATATAGAATATAGCACAGTGACGTCACCGCCCCTGTTCCAGAAACAGATTCCCCATTCATTATTCTCATAGACTTTTCGAAAATAATTTATATAAAGACGATTACGCCGCGGACAAAGCCAACTCGGGTCGTGATGAATCATGCTGACACACTTGTGTTTGTCAACACGATTTTTTTATTTTGGGACAATCAAATAATTTCTAAGAAAAAAAGAAAGAAAAGCGAAACAAAAAATCTTGTATCATTCCGTTTTCTACTTCTTGCTAATTATACTGTGTATATTATATGAAGATATTGTGTTTGTTGTCATGATTTGTCAGGAGCCGAGTTGGCTTTGGCCGTGGCGCAATTGTGTTTTTATTAACCATTTTTGAAAAGTCTATGAGGAAAATGAATGAGGAATCCACTAGTGCAGGGGTTTTCATCAGGTGGTCCGGGGACCACCAGTGGTCCCTGAGAGGGTTCCAGGTGGTCCCCAGCTAAGTTGGTTAACCAGATGTAACTCTTGAGAACGTAAAAATGAAACCAAATGGACCCTTGCGGGTCCATTTGGTTTCATTTTCACACTCTCAAGAGTTAAAATATTCATCATCTGAATCAGCCCAAGTCTACACAACTAGAAGATGAAAGAAATCTTTAGTTTTGGGGGTCTGTGGGTCTAAAATGTCCTCAAATGGTGGTCCGTGGCTCAAATGCTGAATAAACGGTGGGCCCTGGGTATCAAAAAGGTTGAAAACCCCTGCACTAGTGGAACAGGGGTTGGTGTGACGTCACTGTGCAGGTCTACTGAAGCGACCACAAGGCTCGGGGGTCGGCCGGCCTCGCTCAGCCAGGGCGTGACCCCTCCCTCTCCCTGGCTTCACTGCCACCTCCCCCGCTGCCCTCCACTCCTTCTCTTCTGAAACAATAGATCCAGATGGTTGGGGAATGGCTTCCCCCGACATTCCCCTCCCCCTCCTCACCCCCTTGTCACCCTTTACCCCCCACCCTCCCACCCCTTTCTCCTTTGTTCACGTGAGAGAGAGAGAGAGAGACTCTTGAACAGATTAACCCGTTACATTCCAGGTTCCTTTGTGTCACCTCTCCCCTTTCCTGTGTCTTCCCCCTCTCCTCCTCCTCCTCCCCCCTCCTGTCATTTGTGCCCCAGGGTTGGTAGTTGGCCTTAGGGGGTCAGTAATCACCTTTTAAGGGTTGGTAGTTGGCCTTATGGGGGTCACCACCTTTTTACGGGTTGGTAGTTGATCTTACGGGGATCACTACCACCTTTAAAGGAGTGCTTCGCCTTTAAATGCTGTACAACGGCCTCCAAATATGTGAAAAAAAATATATGTAAAAAAATAAAGCCACACGGTGGCGCTAGAGAAGGTATATTCTGTGCGTGCCTTGCTGCTCTCCTCTGCCTCTTTTAGTGCTCAACGCTCTGGGAAACGTATCATACCTACGTCACTTTTAGGGCAGTGACGTAGGTATGATACGGTCTGGAACCCCCTCCTCTGGTGTCCCATTACAGTATGCACTGAGACCCGGGCACAGAAGCACGGATGCACCGTAGTATAACCATACAGACGAGGTATCCCTTTAAGCACCCATCAGCTAATTCACTTCCTTTCAGGCACCCTCGTTCTGATTGTCATTTACTGTCCAACACTAGTTGGCAAAAGTGCCATTTTTAGGGATATCCTCTGGTTGTTATTAATTTAGTTTCCGTTCATCAGACCAGTTCTACTATGAAAATGAACATGTGTATTACCGTATTTTCCGCACTATAAGGCGCACCGGACTATAAGGCGCACCGGACTATAAGGCGCACCGGATTATAAGGCGCACCTTGTAAAACTCAGGGATTAAAGTTCTCAGTACTGGGTACTGATTTCAGTCTTGAGGTTTTCACAGGGGTCATTTCATTAGCTCAGTGGTTACTTGCAAAAGATCATTTTCAGTCTCAAGATTTTTTTTTTACTTTAATCCCTGAAAACTGTTTTCATATATAAGGCGCACCGGATTATAAAGCGCAGAGAATAGAAGCTACTACGGTTAACATAGAATAGAAGCTACTGCAGTCAAACAATCCATATATAAGGCGCACTGGATTATAAGGCGCACTGTGGATTTTTGAGAAAATTAAAGGCTTTTAAGTGCGCCTTATAGTCCGGAAAATACGGTAGCTGTTCACAAATTCATGGGTATGTTCCCTCTCCAGTGCAACATCAGTGGCTTCCTCCTGGGGGATCCGGGGACATTCTAAGGCCAGTGAGTTGATGTGTTCCCTCCAACTGCGCCTTCGTCTGCCCCAGGATCTCCTCGCCAGGGGCGGATTGGCCATCTGGAGTACAGGGAGTTTTACCGGTGGCCTGTGCCACCTAGTGGCCTGGACAGTTTTTTTTTTTTTTTTTTTTTCCATGATCCAAAATGCTCTAGTGGCACTTCCAAAATGCACTAGAATGTGCTAGATGCTCGCCTGGAACATACATTTCAAAATGACCATTAATCTTCTACATTCTCTAGTTAATTCACATGATGAATATTTTAACTCTTGAGGGTGTAAAAATGAAACCAGATGGACCCGCAAGGGTCCATTTTGTTTCATTTTTACGCTCTCAAAGAGTTACATCTGGTTAACCAGCTACCCCCCCAGGGTGGCCTGGCAAAGGCAAAATTGTCCCGGTGGGAAAATATGTGCCAATCCTCCCCTGCTCCTCCCAGTGGGACATGCCTCCAGGACCTCCCTAAGGAGACACCCGGCCGAGAGGCATCCTACCCTACTGGGTCTCCCTTGTGTGGCTGAACTTCTAACCCAGTGTTTAAGGGAGATGGCAGCCGCCCATCGAAGGAAACTCGTTTCGGCTACTTCTTTGCGATCTGTTTGCATTTTGCGACCCGTTCCTTTGGTCATAACTCACACTTCATGACCATACTGGATATCAGGGGTGCCCACACTTTTTTGACTTGAGAGCTACTTTCAAAATGAGCATAAAAAATGTGATTGTTCCACTACTGAAAATCCATTTCAAGGCCCCTAGAAAGTTTGAGCTTTGAAATGGTGGTGATGGTGTTACTTACTGTTATAGTGTTTAAGAATAATGCACTTGAATTGGAGGGTCTTATATGCTACTACTAATGTTTGAAAACAGAATTTGGGGTTTGAGTTGACAGTTTGTAATGCTGAGTTTAGTCTCTTGCACCCAAAAGTAAGAACTCTCACATTTTTGGGAAAGAGAACTGGCAAAACATTGGTCAAAATAACAATTATTCTCCATTTTCTAATTGCACACTCTTGAGAGTGTAAAATAAAACCAAATTGACCCGTAAGGGCCAAGTCTGCTTAGTCCATACTAAGCAGACTTGGCAATCTGATTGTAGAAAGTAATAGCACAGTAAAGAACTTGGGGGTCTTCATTGACTCCGAATTGAATTTTAATTCACACATTAACCATGTCACCAAGACTGCCTTTTTTCACCTTAGAAACATTGCACGAATCAGGGCCTATCTGTCAATGGATGATGCTAAAACCCTGATCCACGCCTTTGTATTTTCCCGGCTTGACTACTGCAATGCACTCTTCTCTGGCCTCCCCAAGAAAACAACTGACAGATTACAACTAGTCCAAAACGCGGCAGCCAGAGTTTTAACTAAAACTAAGATGAGAGAACATATTACTCCTGTCCTAGCCTCACTACATTGGCTACCGGTTGTGTTTAGAATTGATTTTAAAATTCTTTTACTTGTCTATAAAGCGCTTAATGGTCTTGCACCTTCCTACCTACATGACTGCCTGCCTAAGTATGTCCCAGGCCGACCCCTCAGGTCTTCCACTGCAGGCCTGCTTGCGGTGCCTAAAATGGCAACTAAAAAACACGGTGAAGCAGCCTTTTGCTTCTATGGACCGACGGCGTGGAACAAACTCCCATTATACATTCGGCAGGCAGCCTCTGTTGACATTTTTAAAGCACAACTCAAGACGTACTTCTATGCACTTGCTTTTAACTGATTCTCTGTGATTCTATATTTTATGATTTTATATTTTATGCCTTATTTCAGGTCCTCACTGTACTGCTTCTTTGATGTATTTTAATGATCTCTTTAATTTATACCCACTTTTTTTTTTGTCTTCTTCTCTATTGCAATGTAAAGCACTTTGAGCTGCATTTTATGCCATGAAAGGTGCTATACAAATAAAGATTATTATTATTATTATTATTATTTGGTTTTGTTTTAACGCTCGGCTCAAGAGTTAGACTTATGATCTACCTGCACGGTCTGTGTGATCTACTGGTAGATCACGATCTACCTTTTGGGCTGTATATGCTAGTAATACTTCTTTTTAAAATAATTTTGTTCATGCAGTTCGTTTCATTATTTTCCATCCAAGCATGTAACCTCAGTTTTGATCTTGGGGCCTTGGGACGACAACTGCCCAAATAAAGAACTAAAAGTCCACTTGACAGCTGTCATTTTATAAGTTCACTTCTGTCAAGGTACAGTCCTAAGCCGACACCGACATGAGTGAGTCCGCACGTGCTTTGGCTTTTTGCTAGGCATTTGAAATGGCTCCCTGATAGTCGATTAGGCTTCTCGTTACTGGCTGTGTCCCTGTTTCACTGGGTTTATAGCACTTCCATTAAATCAATACACAAAGACCTTTCACTGATTCAATTAGGACCTCTTAGACAGGTACCACCGCTCAACACAGGCAATTAGCACAATCTTTTTGAGTTTGTGTGTGTGTGTGCGTGTGTCAACATTATGTGTGAGCTCATCTCCGAAGAGTCACGGTTAACTGAATTCTGCAACAATAGATTGTATGGAAATTTGAATTGTTGTCTTGCTTTTCTGTCCTTGTGTGCACTTTGCATGCACTAATGTGTACACACATTCACTTGTGCTACATGTGTTTTTTTATAGTGATGAGTGAAAGGCAGGTGGGCGGATTGAACATTTTGCTGTACCTTTTATGTTGAATATTCTAGTAGTTTTAAGTTTTGTCTGGGGTTCTCTTCCTGGTTTAAGACAGCTTTTTGAAATCAGCCTGGCTGAAGTCACACCGTTGGGGGGGGTTGTTGTTTGGGGTTTGTTGGGGGTAAAATGTCATCAAATGGTGGTCCATGCTGAATAAATAGTGGGCCCTGGTATCAAAAAGTTTGAAAACCAACAGTGTAGAAGAGGCTCTCAGTGCGAGCAAGCGAGGGGTTTCGTTATGAATAGCTGTTATACATAATGATTTGCTGCAGGGCTGCCCAAAAGGTAGATCGCGATCTACCAGTAGATCACACAGACCATGCAGGTGGATCACCTGACAACGAGTCCCCCTAAAATGTATAGTTCTATAACTCTTGAGTGTTAAAATTAAACCAAATGGACCCTTACGTGTCTATTTGGTGTCATTTTACACTCAAG